>VZSZ01005505.1:1458595-1484679 GCA_013398815.1 Ibidorhyncha struthersii
TTTGGCTTTTGGGGGGGGGGGGGGGGAAGTCTTTAATTATTTTATTTCCTAGCAGAAGAAATCTGTTCCCAAAGGGCCAAGCAAATTTCTCCCAGAAAGCTCCATGTCTGCTATGGCAGGGATAAAAATCACCTTTGTTTAAAGAGAAGCCAGAGGTTAAAGACAGGGAAAACCAATGAGCAATAATAGATCCTCAGCCCTTCCCAGCAAGAGCAAAAAGCTCCCCTTACCCTCCTCCTCACTCCCAGTCATTCAGGGCAGCTAAAACCCCAACACTAGCTTTGCTCAGAAAAAGCCATGAGGCACTTACCTTGCTCCTGCGCAGCGATGACAAGGACAAGGAGGTCCATGACCGCAGGGAAGACACCAAATAGGAAGATGGAAGGAGGCTTCTGCGCTGGACCTATCCTGCAGGGCAGGACACCAGCCCCTTGCTGTGTGCTCCAACCTCAGTCAAAATTAATATCAAAGAAAGAAAAATCTTCCTGTTAGAATTCAGAAGGACACCTCTCTGGTTGGTCAAAGCAGACAGAATTGAAATGCCACTGGGTTTCACCTCTAACAAGAGGAAACACAGTGGTTTGGCCTCCTCTGCTAAAACCCAGCTGCTAGACAAGAGAAGGCAGGGAGGTCCCTGCATTTCCATCCTGCCTCTGCCACTCCTGCAACGCGTGGATTTCAGAAACATCCATTTGCCTCTGCCCTTGCATCTGTAAAGGAAGAACCTCATAGCCAGATTCTTAGCAAAGCCTGAACCAAATAGATCAAAACACAGAAACTGAGAGCCCTTTTAATAAACATAAACCAAGAACCTTCCCACACCACACTCAGACTCCCATTTGCTGCCTGTTGGTCCTCAGCCTGTGCAAGCAATTATCCCCTGATTACTTTTGCTGGTTTCCACAGCCCTTCCCCACCTGAGAGCCAGAACCAACAGCTGGGCCTTTGTTTGGGGTCCCTGGGAACCCACCTACTGCAGGAATGTGCTGCACAGCCAGCAAGGTTCCCATTCAAAGATAGGCATGAGCTTCTCAGGAGCTCACGGTTAAAACATTGCCCTTTGATGGACTGAAGATAAACATGAAAAGTTGTGGCTTAAGGATGAATTTTGTCAGCAGGCTATTTCCTTTAACAGAGACAGGGAGATCCATGGGTAAATGAAACAGCTGCACACATCGCATCTAAGATGAAAACAAGGTTCTGCCCCTGAGCTCCAAGGAATTCCTCGGCACATCCCTCGCTTCAGCCACAAATTAGTCCTAGCCCTTGTGTGCCTCCTGTTCGCCTTGCTGTTCTGTGTCTAACTTCTCCCCCCTCTCCCCTCCCACATCCCTGAAGGCTTCACTCCTGATGTTGGCGTTCCTGGCTTCTCTTCAGCTGGCCTTATTTAACTCCTTGCTTTGAAGCAATCCTCTCCTGTGCCCTCCTCCTCTGAGTCATGCTCTTGCTGTCAGGATGTTGCTCATTTAAGAAAGTGAGCTTACGGCCAGCACTGCAGCCCTGCACTCCTTCCTCTCTTGGACTAGTTATGTCCAGACATGGATTATGAACTCTTAGATAGCAGGACTGTCTGATTTTTCTTTTCCTTTAAGTGAACTCCTATGTTCCTTATGTCGTTCTGAAAGAGCAATGAAAGAGTGTTTTACTCATGGTCTTTTTAAGAGGACCCTTGGATGTGGTAACCTGGTGGCTCCAGGATTAGCTCTTTACCACTGCAAGCTGTGGGGAGGATGTGCTTGTGTTCTACCATGTTGCTTGGTCCCCCAGAACAACCTGTGAAGTTTCTCACCAGCTCTGCAGTGACTGTGTCACCTGAAGAGCTGCAGGCTCTTGACCAAAGAGAACGACCCAGAGCTGAGCATAAAAGTGCACCCAGACTCCAACTCACCTTAAAACTTTCCAGCAAACTGCACAGAAAATGGAAATACAAAGAAATTTACTGAGACACAGTGGGGGCAATATATCTTTAATTTTTTTTGCTTTTGTTTTTTAGTATTACAGTATATTCTTATAAAAAGATACAGATAAAAAGGACACTACAGGATTTGTACATTTAATTCACTTATAGTCTTAAACTGACTAAGAAATGAGGATACACCAAGGCATTACAGCAGCACACAACCTCCCACTTCAGTAAGCAGCACGGTACTTTCTAGCTTGGCAGGCAGGGGCACCTCCCAAAGTGATCTGCAAGTTTCAAGCTGAGCAGGCTCACAGGGGAGGAGAATGCCTGAAGATGAGGATGGTTTGGAAGAGAGGTGTTGAGCATGGAGTGGCTCAGGCACCTGACCTCCCCTTACAATTGTCCTAAAACTGCAAAGTTTTTTAAAAAGCCTGTTTGNTGGCTTGTTATAGAGGCTTTTCTAGATCACTTGGGTGAGAGCTTCTAGTGGTGGACAGCTGAAAGGATGAAGCCCTTCCCGTGCTCTGTGGAACATCTTGTAAACAGATGAAACTGCCTAAAGTAGAGTTTTGATCCAGATGCTGCTTTGAATTACACTGGTGTAAACCCAGAGCAACTTGTACTGGTTACAGCGGATCTATTCTACATTATCACCAGTAATAGAAGACTCTGGTTTGGAAGCATCCAGACTCTCTCATGAAACAAGGTGCCAAAACACCATGCTAGACTAATGGCAACCTTCTCAGCAGGCACCGTGAGCAAATTCTGGCAAACTTCAGGGGATACTGGTCATCAAAACTACTACTTAGAGTAGCAGATAGCTTTTATATATATACACACATATATAAATTCTGTATTTTCAGTTGGCCAAATTGTGTTACCCAGGTTGATCTCTTCAGCCTTTGATAACAGAAGCTAAGGTGGCCAATGGAGGCTACCTGTTTGGACGGCAGGCAACCATAAATTTCCTATGTCAACTACAGAAGCCAAGGACCCATAGCCAAACACCTGGGTATTGCTAGAGACTCCACTGGTAGAAAACCAACCAGTAGAAAGGTTTTGTTTACCCTGGATAATCTAGGGAGGTGGGGTGGAGGAGGAGAGAGGGGAAGTAGAGGAAATCTTTCTTCCTTAGCCTTGAAGATAGTAAGGAATATTAGTTCTGAGGAAGTCCCAGTTTGTCTCACCAGTGTGTTAACTCTGGTGAGAAGTTACAGGGCATGAACTGTTTTTGCCCATCCAGCCAAGCTTCTCTGGCATTATGGACAGAATCTGTGCAGAAGGGTGAAGTTTGAGCGAGCAACTGTGCAGCTTAACTCTTTTAAATCTTCGCACCATGATTCATGATGAGAAAGAAACAGGTTTTATAGGAAATGTTCTAAAATAACCAACCCGCATCAGTTTACCACATGCTTTAAAATGCATGCTGTCCCAGAACTAGGATCACCAGGGGCAGAGTGGTTATGACAAAAGTGAAAGGAAAGGTTTTTTTCTTCCCTCCCCTCCCACACCAAGACTGCTCACACGCATCCCCTGCAATGGCCAAGCCAGCTGTCTAGCCGGTGTAATGCCCTGGCACGGTCTCAATAGTCTTTGCTGTAATGCAGTGTATACATACAAACATAGCAAACTAAAATAAGGCAAAATAAATAGAGGTGTCAGATTTACAGGTTCCCCTTAGAGATTCCTAAAGCCTTTTTAAAAAAAATCATTTAACCCCCAAACAAACAAACAAAACCCGAAACAACCAACCCAGAAACAAAACTGCATATATCATGTACATCATCAACTGTACAACTGATCTCCTTTGCCCTCACGGAAACTCCTGACACAAGCTTCTCCCATGCAACCCAGCTCAGAGTGTGAGCTTTCCTAAAGAAGAGGAAAGATTCGGCCAGTGGGTTTGACCGTTACAGAAACACCTGCCCCACAGTCTCCCACCAGGGCCCCTCACGATTCCTTTCCCTTCCTCAGACATTGTGAACACGTTACAGAAATGCTTCTGAAGCACACTCGGGTCATCTCCCTAGTGGGGAGTCTCTCACCCCTGAACACTAGTTCTGCTTCTGCTCTCATAGGGAAATGGTGGCTGGACGATAGCTGTGCTGCAGGGCATGGAAGGGCCTTGGTGCCCTAAAGTCACTTTACCTTGTAGCATTTCCAGATACTTGTGACTGACTGAGAAGAGTGACCCAGACCAAAGGGAGTGGGAGGGAGAGGGAGTTCTTCAGTCTTTTCTGGGATCATCCTAATGCAACCTGCTTAAGAACAATGCAGAGACACAGAGGTAAGTGAGTGAGCACTAGACCTCTAGGGACAAAGTCTGCAGAGTTAGAAAGTATGTCCTCTTCTAGGTGTCAAGAAATTCATCATAAAGTTAGCAATGACTACATTTCTGCAGGAAGTAGAACAAGCCCTTGATTATACCCTTGTTTCTCAACGTCTCCTCCTCCACTTATTTCCAATGACAGTGATTTCATGCTGGTGCGAGGCACAGGTGCAAGAACAACAGCAGACTCTAGCTCTTCTCCAGCTCTCAGTGTGATAAAGAGGTTATGCCTCAACGTTACACCTCACGACTGCTTGCAATACCTGCTCAGGCTGGGCTAGCACTAGAGGACAAGGAATAAGATTTTCTTTTCTCCTTCAGTGCTCAGCAGCTCTACCACAACTGCTGAAGAAGAACAGAGCGTAGATGCACCCACAGTACCCAAGAGATGAGAAGTAAGGACAAACTTTGCTTCAGCAAGAATCTGACACCAGGCCCCAGAGCAGAGCCAACTTTTTTTCTTATCTTCAGTGCGGCCACCCCACACAGTAGACCTATTAATGGACCTCTCCACTTGTCACCACTTATATATAATCACTGCTTGCCTCAGTGTGTAACTAAGCTTTTCCAAACCCCTCTTAATGAATGTTCGCCATGGAGTCAAGAGCCAGGGGGGACTGTCGAGCACGCTGAACGAAGCCTTCGGCTACCATCACAGATTCAAACCAGAAGTCTGCCCACTGGCGTGTTGAGAAAGTTGAGCTGCAATGAATCACGGGGTTGACTCCGAGCTTTCCATCCATCCCAGTAAGCATCCTACAGTTGATTTACAGGAGTTGCACAATCTCTCATTATTTGTGTATGAGTCAAGGAGGTGGTAAAACTACAGCAGCTATCTTTGACTGTCAGTGTGGCCGGAACGCCGCGTACCATCACACAGGATCTCTTTAAATCAGGGTTGAACTGTGTACACAAATGGACAGAGGGCTTATCACTCTCTCTGCTTTTGCTACATTTGTGGCCTAGCAAAGTGACTTCAGTTTAAAAAAGCACAGCACAAACCTGGTTTGACAAATACTGGGGTGGGGGGAATGCTGTATTTATATTCAAGGGTTTTGCCCTGAGGTGTTTCTTCTCTGACAGCACTGCCATGCTGACAGTCTGCCTTATCAAACAAGTACCTAGGGAGCAAGCAAGCAGCCGTAAGTTGGACAGAGTCATGAGTCACATCATCTTGCACCAGGGCTGACCTTGGCACTACACCTGAATTTCTGGGTGAGTCCTAAACCCAGGGAAAACGAAGAGGGGAAAAAAACTACGATGTTCTCTAATCCCTAAAAGCATTATCTTTGGAATCCAGGAATTATCCAAATCTAAACTCAACTGTATACCAATTTGGCACATATTATCACCTCTCATATGGCTTACGTGGCATAGGTTATATGGCATGCTTTAAAACAAGACAAACAAAAAGGGTTGGGATATAGCACATCTACTTCAGGGAGCAGCAAGGAGCTTGTTAATATAATTTACAAGAGACAGTTCTAAAATCCATTTTGTAATTTAAAATAAAAATGCTTAAAAAAGTGAGAGTTTTTCTTAAACTTTCAAAAACCTTTATGAAATACAGTCTTTCTTCTACAAGGTGCTTGTGTCCGCTGCAATGGGCATTGCTGTTAATAGCTAATCCCAGAGGGGGAGTGGGATAGTAAGGGAGGAGAATGCACCCAGCTCTTGTAAGATACCAGCTCTTTACGATGAGTATTATACAGAGGCGCGGCAGTCTGGAATGTCGTAAATAGGGAAATTCTGGGGTGGGAGACTCAAAATTCAGTAAACAATGAAACATTAGAGTTTAACAATTCTGACTTTTTTGCTTCTTTCCATAGTTTACATAATTATTTTACTCTCAAAGTGTTCAGAAAACCACCACAGTTTGCTTCTCCAGTATCGGTAGTATGTAATACTGATCAGGCAGCGTGCATGGCAGAGGAAGTTCTGTTCTGCAGACTCGGTGTAGAGCCTGAGGTTAAGTGACATTCAGAGAAAAATCAAACCAAATTATTAAAGTGACAAATAGAGCTTTTTTCACTTCCCTGGGATTCCTTGACATTTTGTGCTGTTGACTGTTGATGCATAGTTTGTAGGTGGTGAGTCCCTCTTCTCAAATGTTCTCTCCTTTTTTCCTGTCTTGGAGGGAGAATCCATCACCTTTGCTTTCTTTTCCTCTTTTCCTTCTTCAGGGAAGATAATAGAAAAGGAAGACAAGATGCAAAAAAAAAAAAAAAAAAAAAGCCCATGACAGCCCACACAATCCAATCCCTTTCCTAGAGCCATGAAGACACACAGAACTCAGGCCTTGGGGTTCTTTGCTTCTTCGCTGTGTGCTTCATACTTGTAGCTTAAATACAAGCCAGCTTGGCTTACACAATTCTGTGTCCTCCTGGAGGAATTCTCAGTTTTCATTATGGGACACCTCCATTGATCCATCCCAAGTCATCCCTTCAAAACAAAAAAGGCTGTGGGCTCCAAGGCTCTCCTTTGTACTGAGTTACGTGATTCACCTAGGTAGGAGTGGGGTCTGCAGTGAAGGTGAGCCTGTTAGAAAGACCAGTTCATGCCAAGAGCAATCACAGCTAGTATCAAGTGGAAAAGAAATCTAATTTCTTGCAGCCAGTGACCCTGTTTGCTTTTTGCTACTTGTGACCTGTGGACGATACTAGAGAGCTTCTGATTTCCATTGGGCTGCACTAAGAAATCTCCACAAACAGGTTAGAAATGTTCTGCTGTTCCCTTCCCATGCTTCAGCAATGACAACAGGCTCCGCAGTCATCTACTTGTAATTCCAACCTGGCAGCGGCTTAGTTTTCTAAAGAAAAGCCAGAGCTTCTTTCCTAGAAGATGCATTTCATAGCTTCGAGGCTCAACTATCAACAATTTCCAGAAAACTGCTTCTACCAAAGCAGAATTCAAGAGACTTTTGCAGAATATTTTATGTTGATCCTGACTCTTGAATTTCAATTTGTTCCAGAACCTTCCTTCTGAGCATCACTTGCTTTGGACAGTGTAGGCCACACAAAAATACTATACAGAACATGAGACCAAAAGCATTTTTCAGGTGCTAATCAATGGCTTATAAAATCCAATTCTGGAAGGGAACTGGAAATGTGGAGAACCACATCTTGACAAGCCCCTGAAGGCCAGTCTAGATCTTGAAGAAGCGACAGGTGTTTACAGAGCTGCTCTGAAATTAGTCTTGCTTGTTATCAGCAAGATGAAGATCGTGACTAGTTTTCACTTTGGCACACAGAAAATTATCTTTCTCCAGCTGTGAAGCAGTCTGCAAGGCCCAAGTGCTTTCTGTCATCACCGTGAGGCCTCTGATGACACAATAAACTCCCAGAAGCAAATCTGTCAGCTCTGCATGGCCCAGTCACAGGCCCTGCTGGCTCCAGAGAGGCACTTTTTTAATGGTTCAAATTAGGACCACAGAAGAGGGATGAGAGGAAAGCTGATCATGGAAAGGTAACGTCTCTAGCCACAGACTAAAGAAATCCTTTGCGGCAGCTGTCAGACAGGGGCCATCACACACATTCATCTTCCTTGTTTTGCACTTTTTCATCACCTTCTTTTGGTTGATTAGTTTTCTTCCTCTTGTAATTAATAATTTAGCTTTGTCACCACCCGCTCCCGGCTTGTCTCTAAGCCTTGGTTCCCCGAACGCTTGCGGTTTCGCTTGAGCTTGGATAAGTCTTTGTCAAAGACTTCACCCGACCTTAATGCTGACACCAGGTCATCAAACTCCCCACTCTCTTCAGAGATGCTTCCAGCTTTCGCTTTCTTTTGTCGCCTCTCTTTTTCCCTCTGCTCTTTTAGCTGTGGAGAAAGACACAGAGCTTTAGGATTAGCCAACCAAGATGCCAGATCACTAGGTGCACTGCCAAGGAGCATCTAAGTCGTATCAGTACAGTTTAGGGGAAAAAAAAGAGATCAGGAGCTTATCCACAAGGCCATCACCTGTGCCAAGAGCAACAGGCAACCGTGCTGGGTTTCCCTTCTTCTACACAGGCAAGCAGAGAGCAGAAATGAGGAATGAGTAGCATCATATGTTTGCCTCGCAAAGCACTACCACCCCGGAGTGAAGAGGACACTGCTGTACCACTGCTGTTTTGCACTAATTTTACAGTAGCATAGTGCCATCAAAGTAGCTGTGCCAAATAACAGTCTACAAGTGATGCTGGCATAGGTAATTACCCAGCTTCTGGGACTAGGCTTGCCTTAGTGTGGCAGCACCTACTATGCTGACAGTGCCTAGCCTAGTGAGTTTAAAGTTAGTTTGGATGCGTCTATACAAACCACAGTCACTACTATAGTCACAAACAGCGTTGTGCTTGGGGCATAGCTAGCTAAATCGACAGGCAGAAAGGCGGCAGTCCTGCAAAAGGAAGAAAAGGAGAAAGGAAAAGCCCCAGAAGGCCACAAGCTAAACACACTGGAGAATGAAAATTGTGTGAGATATTAAAACATCAGCAGAAACTCTATGCACCAAACAGCTCATGTTTGGATAGAGGCAGTGTGTTGCAGTGATGGGAAGAGGATGGCACATTGCCTCAACTCTGGAAAGAGAAACTGGTTATAAACGCAAAGAGCAATAAAACAGAACTGTCAATTTTACAAATCACTGGATAGGTCCACCTGTCAGTGCGATGCCCTCGGTCTCCCCAGAGTAGCTCCAGGGAGCTCAGTTATCCCCCTCCACTACTCAGCTTCAAGATTAATGGAAACGGCAAGGGATGGATGCAGCTGTCAGGAAGCAGGTTGCTCGCTCTGCATGCTGGCTCCACATTGCAGGACCACGTTGCTTTCCATAAGCAAATTGAAACCTCTCTCATGGTGTATTACTCCTATGAAACCATCCTAGTGCTTTAACAGTGGGTTTCTGCACTTTCCAGGCTGGCTGAGAGGAAATTTGGTCCTAAGCCCTGGCATTTTATCCCTGTGTCCAACAGTAAGGTTGCTGACATCCTGGCGTTCTACCTCGCTCCTCTTCTGAATAGGCACAAACCGGTGCTTTTGGCACAGCAAACATCTAAAGCAGCAACTCCCCACAGCGAGGCCTGGGGCCACGGCGGCAGCCAGGGTTAAAGTGCCAGCAGGAGGGAAGGAGGCAGGGGCTGCTGAGCCATTCTCAGGCCTCAGGAAAGGCTGAGGTTAGAGGGGGAGGCTGGTTCACACGAACCCCTGGGGACACACACGTCTGTCTCCCAGCAGCAAAATCAATGATGCACAAAAGCTCTCTCACCACGTCAAGGCCAGACGCAGCCCCAGTAGTCAAGCCATTAAGGCTGGCCAGAAAGAAATACTGCCAGTGTGGGCTGCGGCAGGCGCCAGGGCATTTGCTGTGTCACCGTCTGCTGTCAGGCGACAGGCACGCAGCAGATGATGATGGAGTCTGAGTGGAAGCTGACCAGCTGGCAGGACCAAGGGAGATCTGGCTCCCAGAGCTTTTGCACAGAGCCTGTAGCCCCAAAGCAGGATAGCCTGGCACTGGGCAGGGGCAGCACCATCCTGCAAAGTGCCAGGGCAGAACAGGCAGGGCTAGATTTGGTATCTGAACCCAAAAGAGGGTAGTTTAGGAGATGAACAGTATGCCTCTGAGAGCTGAGAGGACAGCCAGCACAGAAAATGTCATCGTTTGTGAAGAGAATGATGCCAAAGAGAGGTGGCAGGGAGAAGGACATAAAACAGTGACAGTGACAGGACATGACCATTGGAATTGGCTCTCTCAGCTTTCCTCTCAAGACATGAACAGGGGATGGAAGGAAACACCTTCCTGTGTCAGGGTCCTCACCATGGCCTCCATGCGTGCCCTGCGCTCCTCTTCTTCCTTTTTCTTCCTCATATTCTCCAGATCTTGCTTGGCCTCTGCAAATGACTGTAAGAAAGTGTCAAAGATGCCAAAAAATTCATCTGGCTGCATCTTGCCCTCGCTCTCTCCAAAATGCTTCAGTGCCTTGGCATACTGTCAAGGGGGCAGAAAACACAAGAGCAATAATTAGGCAGGCAATTCGGTGAAGACAGCGAGGAAAGATTATGAGTAACCACACATGTAATTCAATACCCTCTGAGCATTCATGCGGCAAGAGCAGAAACTACCCCCCAGCAACAGAAGTGCCTCGCCTTAAGGCAGGTGCCTCTGTCCCTGAAGAATCTGTTCTCCCAGATATCCTTTGGGCAACACGGGGCAACCATGCTGGAGAGCACTAGCCGTCCACTTATACAAAAACCAACATGTTCAGTGCCTGAGGGTGATGGAGTAATTTCAGAAGACGACCATCTGGCCACATCTCAGCTCCAGCTGTGGGACAGCAGGAGCACGGAAGACAGTGAGCTAGCTGGGGAAACAAGTAGCTTTAGTCCATCCTAACTACCAAACAAGAAGTTTTAGCCCATCCCTTCCCCTTCTACCTTTCCCTCAAATCCACATTTTAAATGGCAGGAGTTAGAAGGGTTTTTTTGCAATAAGATTACAGTCTGTCCTCTCAGGAACCTTTTGCCATGTCATCCCTCACTCTAGAGTCCTCTGAGTCAGGGTGTTGCCTGGGAGAGAGGAGACTATGGACAGACATGGCATGAGAGAGGGACAAGGAAAGCAGCCAAGGCTCCCGGGCAGACTTAAAAGAGAGTGAATACATCACAAGTGGCTTTTATTTTAAAAGGCAAATGTTGAGGCTGCAGGATGCATGTGGAGGCAGCCAACTGGCAGGACTTCAGTCACAGGGCAGTCCTGATTGGGATATGGTAAATTCACAGCAACCCCTGGCTCTTCGACATCAGTCCTGCAGTAGTTGTCCTCTCTTCTTTGCTCTCTCACACTCACAAGCATGCCTCTGTACTCACCAAAATGCACTCAAATGCACGCGCATGCAGTCTGTCAACAGCATGTACGCACGCGTCCACTAAGTCCTATATAAGTGTACACATCCAAAAGCTGTATCGTTGTCCAACTACTTTCACTCACACACCTCTGTATTGCACCAGGCAGCACCAGCAACACATCACTGATGGCACCAGTGCCCTGATGCAAGCTCCCCTAGCACTCCCTACTAGCACTTTAACAGACCACCACTAAGCAGCAGAGCATCCTTACAGACTTCAGCGTTTACCAAACCAAATCCAGACTCTCCCAGGCTATGGACTGCCCTCAAACTCTCCTGTGCATGTATTCAGCTCAGACTAACACAGCCCAGCTTCCCTTTCCTTAGGTGGGTGCTCTTGCAGAATGGAAAAGACAGTAAGAACAGGTCAGGCTCCAATTCCAAGCAAAAAATTAGTTTGGAAGCAGGCCTTATAAACTCCTCTGGCCCTGTACCAGGTACAGCATAAACAATGCCTCCCAGTCAACTGCAGGGGGAAGAAATCTCCAAGGAAAGCAGCTTCCTTCTGGCACAGCCTGAGAGATTCTGCATCTCCCCTCCTCTGCTTTCCTTGCCAGGCCCACAAAGCAGTTTGAAGCAATAGCTTCTTTTTTCTTTAAAAAGGCTGCGTTCTCAGCCAGAAACAAACAAAGAAACCCAAAGTATCTGGGGAAAAGAAAAAAAAGTGTTGGAAGAAATGCAAGTTGCTTTGAGCTACCAAAAATGGCAGGACTTGAAGGAAGCACTACAGCAGCAAGTCAAAGGAGGACTTTAGAGCATGTAAACACCAACAGATTATTTCTGGTTTAACTCCTTTTCTCTGAAACCTCTGAAGACACATACACACAAGTATGCACACTTACTCCCTCTCCCCACCCCTCTCTGTATATATACATTTTCTCTGCCTATAACAGCAGCAGTCTCACACTAAACCACACTGACCAGCACCAGCTCTTCAGCAGAGAGAATACAGGCGGTCAGTACCACAGAGGCAGATAACGCATCTCCATGTCCTGTATTTTCTTGGCTCGCCTGCTCCACGTGCCATTCAGCCAGGGGAGCAGAAATGCCACAGAAAGATTTCAGCACGGGCATTGCCACCGCTGCTTGAGCACATAGAGCACCAGAAGATCATTGCTCACAGGAAATGTTCTTCCTAACTCTTTCCATTTAGCTTCTGGTTAACTCCTATGCAAATTGAAAATAAGGCACAAATTAAGAACGGTGACTAGAGCTCCCAGCTAGAAGGAAGGCTTGTCCACCTCCTGTGAAGCCTGAAGTCCAGGGGCAGCCCACAGGAGATGGCTGTTGTACCTAGCGATGTGCTGCCCGCATCCCTTGTGTTCCGCCTGTGCACAGCAAAGGTGAATGAGGGGGCACACAGCATCCAAGCTGGTTTGAGCCCATGAATGCCCATAGGGGTTTCCTAGTCTCTTAGGGATGCTGAGGGTTGAAAAGGAAGAGGTCTTTGCCTGGGGCTTTTGGATCCTACATACATGGAAGTCTCCATTAGAGGGTGGTGTTGTCTGCAAATGTTCTGCACATGGCCTGCCACCCCACTACCAGCACCAGCTAGTTCTTGTCACACTGGCAGAGGGGCTGTTGCCACTGCCTCCCCACTGCCTCTCAGAAAAGGAACAGTGTTGCTGTGCTGGAAAGTCCCAGCAGCCTGGGAGCCTTCCAGAGACACTCATGAGTATAAGGTGTTGTAGTCTTTAGTGATAAGGAGGCTGAGAACAGCCCCTTTTTGGTGCCATGTAACATGGCTTAGTAGGTCACAATCACTTACTGTAAAGCATTGAACGACGAAAAGCAAAAATGTGTGAGCTAGATGTACCAAAATAACTACGGCAGAGAAATCTGAAGTTCACTGAAGTAAACATTTTCCTTCTTTCTCTACTGCTTCCATAAAAAAGCTGACTGAGCAGAGGAAGGCAAGTCAGGAGATCCAGCCTCTGCTGCCAACTCTGCCCATGATGTGGCTTGGGAACTCATGCTCCCTCTCTGAGCCTTCCTTTCTCCATTTGTTACAGAACAGAAAATGTTGCCCCACTAATCTGACATAGGAAACAGCAAAAAATCAGTTGTTCGTGTCTGTAGGGCACTAGATAAACTCAACACACTATTGTAAAGAGCGCCACGCTGTCTTTTCACTGTTTCAACTGCAACAGACTCTTTTGTTTCTATTACTTCTTCTGTTTCCCCGTAGCTCTGGTTCTGCGATCACATGTGCTTTTTCAAAGCACCGGTGCTGGGACAAGGGGCAGTGAGCTGCTGGAGGCAGCCTCCCCGATGGTGGTAAGAAGCTCAGGCTCCCACCTGCCCACAGTGGCTAAAACCACACCGTCTGCCTCGCTCAGGGCACAAGAGGCAGCACAGCGCAGACTGAGGTGCTCTGGACCCCGGCCCTCTCTTCTGATCTCCACTGCAGGATTTGTGTCACCCTGTACAAATCACTCGACTCCTTCATGGGCAGATTCCCTGCCAAACAGTACCTGCTCTCGTGCACAACTGTGAAATCTGTAGCTAAGTCCTCATGCACGCAAAACTCTTCCCAGAATTTTGCGATGCGCTATAGTATCACAGAACAAGGGCTGAAACTTGCTTATTCCTGAAGTCATTCGGGGACAGATGACATGGGCAAAAGCAAGATGGAAAACTGTGTTTCAGCAGGTTTTCCACTGTAATACAGGATGGTATCTCTTTTTTTCATTAAAAAATTCATTTCCACACCATAAGGGCCCCCAAGCTTCATGATATAACAGGTCCACGAGATCAGTGCCAGCTCCGCTTCCTCTGCCAAACTTTCCACTGAATTCATCCTCTTGCCAAAGCAAATCGTTTAGACAGTTGTTTATTTTAAAAAGCCATTTTAGCAGGGAGAGGGAAAGCGGGACAGCAGCGCGCACACTCTCTGCTGTGCTTGCCAATGAAATGTTAAACAGTGGCAGAAGAGCTCTGGAAATGGCAGGAACGGGGCTCTATGAGGAGGAGGAAAAACAGCCATGATAAAAATTTCCTGCTGTCTGTCCTGTCTGCTATTGCGGGAGGAGCCAATGCAGAAATGAATTACACCATGTAGCCATGCAACATGAACTGTCTTCCCCAGACCAGTAATCTTGAGTTTGCTGTTATGAAGACTCCAATCCTGTACCAAGACAGTTCAGATCAGTTTCAGATCCATTAATGGAAAGAGCCTGGCCGATTTCAAGCAGGCCTGGGCCCAGCTCTCTTTGCACCTAAATGCTCTTCTAGAATTATGCTAGCAGTTTGAAAGTGACTCTGGCAGGCCCAAAATCAAGATACAGGTGCTATAAACAGTTCTGATATGTTAGATGCCAACCTGCTCTGAAGCATCTGCGGTTCTAAGTTGCTGTACAACAGCAACGTAATTTATTTACCAAATGGTTGTTTCTGACAGCAGGCTGTGGTGCCTGCTCATGTCCTTTTGTAACACACCCCATCTTGACCTCCTCAGTCTCCATCTTCATCCTTCCCTTATTCATTAGCCCCAGTGGCTGACAGAAAATACTGGTTCCCCAAAATGAATCACTGAAATGCACAGCCTGTATCTGGCATTTGGACTGCAGTATTTCTGTGTGCTTCATAGCATTCTGCCATTAATGATGATTTTCTTAAACGGATTTTGTCTTTCACTGCCTTGCTGTTCTTCAAAACAGTTACTAAGTGCTAAGCTTATTAAATGCATGTGCAGAGTCTGAACGCCAGTCTCCGTGATGATAAACACCCTGCTTCAGAGGAGCTGTCATGACAAAGACTGGGGATGGACAGTTTTCCTACCCTCCTCATCAGCCTTGCCCAGGCAGTGGCCTCCTTTGTGCCTCTATAGAGAGGCTTAAGTTTGATATTTATCATAGGAATGGCAATAACTGACTAAGTAGACTTTGTTCTAGGAAGATCCAAAACGTTCAGGTTTGTTACAAACCAAGCACAAAGAAGAACAGTTTAGCAATCTAAGTTCATACCTGTCAACATTTAAGTATGTTGTGAAGCTTCATATAGGGAAAACGTCCCCTTTTTCAAGTAGAAATAGAAATGGAATTCATACCATGAGAGGTCACCGTTCCTCTGGCTGGGCATTTTCATTCTTTCCCCATAGGAAGCACAGGGAAAAATTTTCACAAATAAAATTCAACCCCATTCTGTTCTTTCTGATGTAAAAAAAGCCATTTTTTTCATCTATTTGAACATGAAAAAACTGGTGAAGGATTCCAGGGCAGAATTTCCCTTTCTCCTACCCCACCTTCCAGTTTATGGGAAATGGCAGAAAACATTATCCCTTGATCTAATCTATATATTCCCTTATAAAGTGGTATTGAAAGTGAGAAAAACACAAAAAGAACAAGAACCAGCTGTGCTAGGGAGCCTGTTTAAAGAGTCGGTCTAAGTTTTCAATCGATTCTTAACCAAGCCATCTGTTTACTGCATGAAGATAAGTACAGTTACAAGGCTTCCCCTGCAAACATGGATGCCTGCATCTGACAACCTGGCCCTTTAAATTTAAAATATCACTTCCTCCCCATGGCCGCTAACTGTAAATGGTCCTGTTTAAGCAAAAAAGCCAAAAAAAGTACTGCATGGGATCGTGAAAAATATCCTCCGCAGAGAAGGTCACCACCACACCTTGGTAATGGATTGTTTCCATAACTTAAAGGAATACAGGAATGACTTTTGCTAATACTAAAGACATTTAAAAAAATAAAAAACTTCCCAGGTTTGAAAAGATAATTTGTATTGTTTTAAATCCCAGCTGAGGAAACATGGTTTTGATTAACTCATGGCAATCAATTAGCCACATCTATATTTAGAAGGATATCCAACTCCAGCTGTTAAAACTAGGGCTTCATTATTACTAATAAATCTGTGAACCAGACCAATTCTTCCTGGGCTCATTAGGATATTTTTAAAAGTCCTCTCTCTCCCACTACCATTTCTTCAATTTGCTTTGCTTCGAGAAATCAAAAAAAGAACGGGATAATCAGATGTCTTGGTCCCTCTCTTCCTTTAATTGGCTAATAAACCTAATATTGTAGGTTTCCATGGTAAAAAAAAAAGCTTGTGATTCAACAAACACAGAGAGCCCATTGAGGTTGGAAGATGTTATAGGCATTGCAAAGCACATCTGGTTTGTTGAAAATTTCCAGCTTTTTTTTCTCCTTTTTTTTTTTTTTCAGAAAAAAGAGGAAAAAGAGGAAGAAGAGAGGGGAAAAATAATATGAGGCAAACATGAGAAATAGCTCAGCATTGGTAAGGACAGACAGTTCCCTTTTAGGAGTCCAAAAGCAGCTTTTTGGCAGTGGAAGAACCAAAGCCATAGGTTGAGCAGAAGTTGGAACGGTATGTGTTCAAACATAGTAAGGGTGTGCTAGGAGAAGGTAGAAAAATGTTTCCTAAGCATGTTATAGTCATTAAAATAAAACATCTCTTTATGTCAAGTGCTTTATGTTGGCTATGTCTAAAAAAGCGTGCAACAACTTCCAGACATATTGGTCCGTCTGTAGGGAGATTCTCTGGTTATTCTTAAAGCAAAAGAATGGTATTTTTCCTGCAAGTGCCTGACCAAGAAAAGTTGCATTGCTGTGCTGGACATGTAGCACTTGCTGGTTTTTAACCCCTGACTGACCTTGTAAAGAAACCACATTGGGCTTTTTGTCCCAGTGTGCCAAAAGAAAGGACCACCACCATCTATAACACTGAATGAAAAGCGGGCATTCTGAGCCAAGGACAGAGTGAATTTGCTTCCAGAAATGTTTACCTAACTATAATGAAGTTGAAAAATTTACCCCATCATAAAACAGAAGCCCCCAAACCATAGAAAACTGAGCTTTTCTCAGTAAATTTAGTGGAGGCATAGAATGTAAAACATTGGTTTTGTGATTATAAAGCCAGTATGGTGTGAAATTACACTGCAATCAGTTTGAGTCTTCTCAAGCAACATGACAACAATGAAAAAAATAGGCATGTTATTTCTCCACCAAATTTACGTACAACATTAGGAAGTGTTAGACTGCTCAGCTTTGCCTTCTGAGTGTCGTGACAACTACTGCCCCACTGGCATTTGCCAGGGCAGCTAGCTCTAGCTGACAGCCAGTAGCCCCTGGGGTTCGCAGCTGCAAGTCAGTATTACTAACATTATCTCCACAGCACGGAAATGCTTTTGAATTACAAAATGACATTACTCCAGAGCGACTGGATGACTGAGGAGTCTTACTGTTCCGGTCCTCAGCCTGCATTTTGCCTATCCTTCAAAATCTAAGACCTACTAACCTAACAGCACAGGTTTCATTAATAATGCAACAGGTCCCTTAATGCTGCAAGGATTGACACCAGCAGTGGAAACAATTCAATCCAAAAGAAATAACACATTTGCTTCATAAAGCCAAGCACTTTTAACATGCCAGCCAACAAGGGCAGATTTGCCATTACATATCGTTTACTTTAGACCTTGCTCTTCTCTAAACATTTTCATATGCTCATGATCTTTTTATATAAATTCTTCCTCATTCAGCTGAGAGACAGAGGGATTAGTGCCAGACTCCAATCATCAGCAAAGAACAACCCCCTCCTTAGCTGTACAAATCTGGTAATGGAGGTGCAGACAGCGAAAGGACAAAATGATCACAGCAGCACCTGAAGAGTAACACGCACACGGTGCTGGCTGTGTAAGAGGGAACCAAGAACGTCGGACAAACCACACGTGTTTGGGATTTCTGTCCTTGCAATGAAATACAACCAGTAACAGAGAAGCATAAACTGAAAAGATCAGGTATTCAGGGTTACCAGACTACCCAGAGGTGCACTCTTAAAGGAATGAAATGAGGCACAAATGTTCCCAGCTGAATGAACAGTGGGATCAAGTCAGAAGCAGAAGATAAAAGATATGAGGTCATTATCACTAATCACTAAAGGATCTCTTTTTGAGAGATTGCTTAAAAGGCAGTCCCTTAAACACCACAGCACAGTGTGGTATCCTGGTAGACATTGCCGTTGCAATTCTATGTCACACATGGATAATTACTTCTTCTAAGGAAGATTAGCAAGAAGTGGGCAAGAGCATCGAACCTTCTTTTAATACTAAAACGTATTCTAAATTGCTATAGACAAGATTAGGAAAAACAAGAAACTTCAGCCTAAAACACTTTCAGTGTCTACTATAATTTTCCCTACAGTCCCAGCAGCTGAAATTGCTGTTTCCATTTTGATTCAGGCTTTTTACTGAGCCAGTGAAACTCCAAACACTTCAAAAAGTATTCTTACCTTGTCTCTAGCCTCATTGAGAAGGTCTTCTAACTCCGAGAAGCTGAAACTGGCCACAGTGATGAAATCGCTCATGACGGGAACAAACCTGTCCCCTGATTCCCGCACACGTCTCTTCTGATAATCCAGTTCCTGAGAGAGAAGAAGTAAGAGATATAGACAGGCAAGCATCAAAGATTGCTCGCTGACAAGGAAGGGAGCAGGGAAGCCCATCTACTTCACTCAGCACAGAGCATGCTCTGATGCCACCCCACGAGTTCATCCAGACTTGTAACTCAGAAACCACTTTCTCACTAAGTCAAAAGTTTTGCCTCCTCAGAATGAGAGGGGAGGTTAAGGTGGGATGAAGGAAGGTCTTAGTTACGGTTCCCTTTATCCTCAAACAACAACCACTCCCAGGAAAGCCATCAACACGTTGAATTTAATCATCAAGTACATGAAATGCTGCATATTTTTTTTCCTATGCAGAATGACAAATAAGAGAGAACTCAAGTTGCGTAGCAAGTGGATTTGGAATTTTCAATAGTGAGTTAACCTCCATATTCTTGTCCCACAGTGGCTCAAAAGGCTATATACTTGGGGAAATGGGTACATGTGTGAAAAATCTATATAGTTCCTAGCTCCGGCAGCAAAAAGACATCAACATTGTTTCTCCCACTGAAGAAAAAGCAGGAAGATGTCAGGTGCAACATTTGCCAGCACCCTGCTAACCAATAAGCATTAGCTTGGATGTCACAAAAATCACAGTTATAAACAGAGGCTATTGCAATAAGAAGATTTACAGGGAAAAATAAAGACAGATATAAACCCATAGGAAACTAAGCTCTATTTGTCCACTACCTACAGAAAGAAAAAAAAATATTGTAAGGGTCTTTCTTTCTGGCTCAAGTTTTTTAGTTTTAAGCCAAGATTACTCGTGTTATCTCTTCCCTTACTTTATTCACCATCTTTGTGGCAATGAAAGAGCTACGGAGGTCCTCAAAATGACTAAATTATAGTAAGACTGGCAGTCTCCCATGCCTGTGCTTGGCTTGTGTGCAGTTGACAGTCTCGTGGGGACACTGAAATCGTAATCTGGGCCTCATCCTTATTCTCAGCTGGATAATCAGTGGGAACGATAAAGCCTTACTTTCTCTGTAGGGAAAGCAGCATGAAACAGCAGGTCAAGTTACACTCTGACCCTCTGTTCCCTTTGGAAAAAAATATTTTTGTGCTGGCTGCAACTCCAGCTACACACATTTTTGGTGCTCTCTGTTACTGGTCATGAAAATACTGGTTCACAGAGCCAAATGGGTAGGTTTATAAGGATTTATGCTGAGAAACTCCTTGGGATTTTCTCCACAGTGCTGCTGAATGCAAAGAATGACTTTGGCCATCAACAATCTAAAATCAGATGCAATCTATCTTCTGGTCTGATGGGAGCTGGAAAGAGAATGTAACCACTACAACGAAAGACCACAAGGCAGAAAAGGGGCAGGAAAAGCAATGAGCAGGGGGCTGGAGAAAAGTCCACATTAAAGAAGTGCTACTTCCCCTGCTTTATATTACATCCTCTTCTCCACTGGTTTTCCTAATACGTCCCAAGGGACAGTCCCAGGAGCACTAGTCAGTTACATCACTTTGCAATGAATTGTCTCTATGTTACAATCACTTTGAATTGGAACTAACAAGTACAGGAGATACCACTTCACATGCTTCTAAGAATTATGTGTATTTTTTTCAGCTACTTTTTCCCATTCTAATTTTTAAGCTAATTTTAGCTGAAATTTGTTCTATCTCCTCCTCGCCCACCTCCCCAAGCAGGTGAGTATAACAGTTTTGTCATCATACACACTGTTGAAAGCGATGGCATTTGGCACTGTTACAGGAGAGCAACATTTTTCAAAGCAAAATGAAAATTAGCTGGTCTGCCCTTCAATTTCCAATTCAGTCCTTCCCTGCAGAAGAATTCTTCCAAAATAATAAAAAAAACCCCAGACACACAAGTAACCAGCATGCCTCTGTAATCAGCCCGAGAGCAATGCCAGAGAATAAGAAACTCCTCTGTATCTTCTAGAAATGGTCTATACTAGTCTTAACAGCACAACAGCAGAAGCTAGCACTGCCCCTGGAGGGCTGGGCTGCTTGTTCTCTAGAGAGATTAAATGATTCAGCCATGGCAGTAGTTTCTCAAGCGGTGGTTATTATCTCCTTGCTGTGTGAGAGAAGGGCTTTGCTGACAGAATTAACCTCCTGATTTGGAGAAGACCAAGAACTACTTGGCTGTCCTTCTGGGAGCATCTTACACAAAGGCAACAGCTGCATGCATCTCTTGAAAATTAGTATGTCTTATTTTTACAAAGAAGCTGCAAGTCCAGAAGGCAAAGGGTTAGTAGCACTTTTAAGAACATCTGACTGTGAAACTATTTTTAGCTTTCTATTCTTAAGGGGTCTTGAAGAAACTTCTTAGTCACTGGAGCCAAGGCTGTGGTGAGAACACACTGGAATGGAATCAAGAATCACACCTTCCCCTCCTCCCCCTTCCACCTGACAGCGATCTTCTATTGTTGCTGTAGTGCTGCTTTTTACACAACAGAAAACCACGAATGGAGCAAGCAGACTGGGAGGTGCTGGCAGCCCCAGATGAAAAATACCAAGGCAGGGAGAAGACCGAGGAGGGAAGATGGTGATTGAATGGGAAGCAGAGGTTGCCCATGGAACCCATGTATGGGAAAGAGAAGAAAAATTGGCTGTAAAGGCAAAAGGACAAATAACCCAATCACAGAAAGTAAAACAGAGGTAGATACTTACATTTCAATATGGGTGAATTGTCTGTCCCAGCCAAAACTGGGCCTCTCTTCATGTCATGAACTCCATGTCAGCCTTCCCTTTACAGGTGCTTTTAATTGCCAAACACTGCACTCCACGTATGCAGCAGTATCTCTTCTCATTGCTGCATTCTCCCTTACCCCAACAATCAAGAAATAAGGTTTGGAAAGTTTGTTTTTTCATGGGAGGATCACTGGCTAATTACATGATGAACTGCTGGAGACAGCCAGACAGCCTAGGGACAAAGATCCCTTCTTCTACCCCCAGAGCCAAACCAAACTCAGGCCAGGTGGAAGGAAAATGAAGTAATCACTGTCTGTCTCATAGTGGATGAGAAGGGCTGGGGGGTCCTGTGTTAGTTCCTTGTAGATAGGTAGTCCCTGCACAGAAACCACCCAATGCAATTCCCAACAACTGATCCCTTTGCCAGCAGTCCCTGTGCAGAATGCTCCCCATCTGAAATGCTCCACTAGCATTAAACTGACACGAGTTGAAAAGGACAGGCGAAACATCCTGAAGACAGAGGGACACTGAAAAGTGTGGCTAATAAAACCCTGTTTGAAAGGGCAAAGAACAGCTAAACACAGCGGAAACCCTCTTCAGTTCTGAAGACTTCTGCCTTGTCTCTCAGCACTACCCTTGCCTTAGTATATCCAGGCAAGAGATGCCAGCACCAACCTGAACATAGGATTTTGCTCCTATACTTGCAGAAAGAGCGAATGATATTCTTGGGGTCACAATATGTTTATCTGTGCAGATGATGGGACACGTTAAGGGACAGAGACAATAGAGTGAATTTAGCCTTTAATATTTACTTTTTCAACTGCTGTGCAAATATTAACTTGACATTCCTCTCCTCAGCCCTTGTGAGAGGTAGGTGTTCATTGCTGCCATTTCACAGAGAGGAGGCAAACGCATGCAGTTGTTCAAAGCCACACACATATGTCAACGGCATAAGCAAGAGGCAAATACAAGAGTCCCTATCTCCTGCCACCAAACACGGTGCCTGCTCTGAGCTCTCCTGCCTCAGGAAGACTGGAGCCTTGCCCCAGGAACAAAGCCAACACATTAACTGAAGGAGGCTTCCAGGTAGGGGAACCACAGCTGAAACACAAACTTGTGACTCCAGGGAGCATTTAGGGCCATCCCTCATCTTTATCTCTTATAATTTAGTACACACAACTGCATCAATGCAACATTTGTGCTGTTCTCGAGATGGAAGGCTCTGCACTACCTAAGTACAAATTGAACACAGGCAACCTAAGTCCAACTTAAAAACTTTTCATTAATAGCAGGAAAAAAAAATGCCATTGTTGCTTTGCTTGCCAACTCAGCTCCCTCATCTTTAACTAGTCTGTTTTTTCCTTTGCCTTCCCAAAGAGTGTTTAGGATAGGTTAGGGTTGCATATAGCAGGGCACTACCTGTTTACTACTACTCCAAGAGCCATGTGAAACACTTGCTCAGCAGCCAGCCATCCCTCAGTAAGAAAGAGCAAGAATTTTATTTCTTCTTTCAGTCCATGCCATTTGTCAAACTGTCCTTTTACTTTCCAGGCTGAGATCAAACAAGCTTTTCATTAGGCTTACGTCTGCTAAGATCATCAGCAGGAGCTCAACACGAGAAGCTTTTATTTGTTTTTTCTTGGTTAATGCATTCTGGAACGGAATGGAAAGGAACAGAAAAAGGAAGCCCACTTTCTCTTATCATAAAATATATAGTGCCCTTGATTCTGAGCGAGATATTTTAAGTATGGTGCTTTGGAAACCTTCAGATACTTACAGCTTCAACAGCTTTCAATCCGGTCTTTATGTTGTTGACTTCCTTCTCCAGCTCTACCAGGCTGCACAGGAGACAGACACAGAGCAGATAAAACAAAAAGAGCAGTGTTACACAGGAATACGGGAACTGTGCAGCAGAACAGACCGCTGGCCCATCAAGTCTGGTATCCGGCCTTTGGCACCAGCCCCGCCAGATGATTAAAAATGAGGGGAAGAGGGTCTGTTAATGCTCTGTGCTGCTTTTTGTATGAGATGTAAGATGAGGCAGACCCTGCTAGCCTGTGGTCAAATTGAAGATTGGGATTTTCCTGGGAAGAAGAGGGGGGTTTGCCCTCAGAACATCTGCCCTGTGAGCTGAGCCTGACCCTCCAGGCAAGGAGCATATACCACATGGCCAGCTTGCAATAATCAGCTGACGCATAACCGAGGACCCTAGCTTTAGCACACACGTTACTGGGGTCTCAGGTTATCTCTACATACGATTCTTGAACCACTTAACCACTAAATCCCATTAGCAGTATATTTACATGTGATTTTTGTCTTGCTCGCAGTCCAGACATTGTTTTTTCCATCTGCATTTCTACTATATGGTAGTCTTTGCAAGCTTACGTTGTAACTGAGCATTTAACCCTACTGTTAAAGTTAATATATGCTTCCCTAGGCACAACTGTTGTACTGACTTTCTGCTCATCATACATAAACAAGAGTTTTTTTCCTAGGAGTTGTATGAAAAAAATGACTTATCATTTGCAGGTAACTAGTTAGTACCTATTTGTGGGTCAGGAGGCATCTCCTTCAAGTATTCGGTGAGTAGCAGTTTACATTTCAAAAACACCACTAAAGTCTTAATAAATGCTTTTAACCTACATTTATTTTTTACTTGTCTTTCATTAGCTGGTGTAGTTCCCTACACAAAGAATCATGGCTGGGCGAATAATATGCAAAGGTATTTTTGAGCTGTGCTTTGGAAAGAAAAAATGCTGGTATTTTGAGGGATGGCATGTGTATTCATTTTCCACAAACACCTACAGAAATGGAAAAAAAAAATCATTGAAATTCGTGCAGAAAGTATGATGCTGTCCAATTTTTGTGCAAGACTGATTTGTGCAAAAGTTTGAACAATCTCCTGAAAAAGGCTTACTATTGCCTCTGTGCCTATTTGACTCTGCCTGAGAAAGAAACCCTCAATTATCCAGAAAAAATAGCACTCAACTTAGATGAACAGCCATAGAATATGGTGAGTGAACTACAAATAACAACCAGTCTACTTACAATGTCTGATTCAGAAATAAAGTAGATATAGGCATTATCTGAGTAAAGCTGTCAATTTAGTTATCTACAAATTTTTTTGGACCAAAATTATCTGTTGGTGTACATCTGAGTAACATCAAGGATGTAAGCAAAGGCATTTCAGCTAAAATGCTGGTCATGAGTTTAGAAGACAGCAATGAAAAAACTGACGATCATTAAGTTAACTGAAACCACTGGGAACTCCAGCTCTGAGAACAATCAATAGCACTGGACTTACTTGACTTTTGCCGCTTCTGGAAGATGCTGCAACTCAGACTGAATATCTAGGATATCTGGATAACTCTTTTCAAAGATCATAATTAAATAGTGCAGCAGTGTAATGTTCCTAAAAAAAAAAAAAAAAGAAAAGAGAGAGAGAAATGAGAAAGAAGATGGTGGTAAGAAGGAAAAGGATGGTGGGAGGATTGTGACAAATCAGTGAAAAATATTTGGGTAGGAAATGTGCTTGAAGGAACAAACCAAACAATATATCAGCAGTTAGCAGCTCTGTTACTGAAAAAAAAAGTATCACAGACTGAAATGAATTAGCCCTCTATGAATCATCCTTCCTAAAACTTCAAGCAATATATTGTGCCTTGACTTATTCTGGAAGCACCAGCACCTTCCATCCATCTGTGTAGATGGTGTAACAGAAAAGAAAATTGTGTAACACAGTATACTATTTGTCCTCAAATCCTTCAGAGAATAAACAACTAATAGTACTGAAGTGACATTAACTTGTAAGGGAGAAGTGAATTGTTCTTAGAGGCAATGTGGAAAAAAACTAGGAGTTAACTAAGAAGAGGAAAAGGTTCTTGAAGATTGAAGAAGCTGCAAAGAAAACTTACAGTAACGAGACAGCTATACTTGTGAGTAGTGGTCAGGCTCACTACTACAAAACCAATGGCAGCTCAAGTAGGAGTGGATAGAAATGAGATGTATGAGAGATGCAGGAGGAGGTTTAAGAAAATTTGTAAAGTAAATGATGAATTTTGCATCAGTGAATTTTGCACATAGAGAGAACAGCCAGCCATAAGAGCTACTTGAGGTGGGTGTTATGTGGTTAACTGACAGGCAAGACAGCAGATGGCCACTGCTTCACACAGACTAGAGCCTGGGAGCTGGGAACTGGTGAGAGAACAGAATATGCACAGGACATTTAATACATGGAAAATCAAGCTAAGCTACATTAAGGCAAAAAAATGTTCAACGCTAGCTACACAAGTGTTAGCCTTGGAATACAGAAAGCACATCATGGTAGTCAAAACAGAACTCTCTTAGTTCAAACTCTGTTAGGTAGGGATGAATTTCCTATGGCTTCTTACTGCCATTATTCATTCTGTCACAGTCTGAAGTCATTTCACCACAACTATGGTCTCAGCAGGTCTCACAAGTCAAGGAAGGTGCGAGTCAGTAAGAACCAGTATAGGAGATCTCCAAGGAAAACCTTAGTGCTGCTGGATCCCAAAAGTGATATTCTCTCCCCCGTCACAGCTGAATTAATTTCCAGAACCAGTATGGGGATGTGGGGCAAAACTTGGGGTAGCACTATAAAGACCTGCAGCCCATGTCCATAATTAGTAAGCGCCGCCTTCCCCAAACCAGCTATTTTCCTTAACTGTTCTAGATATAACCAGGCTTAGTCTCTCTGAGCTATGCCTTGTGGTTCCATTACTGGTGTAGGTAGAGAGCCAGTTTATGACAGTCCTGCACCAGAAACATATGCCATGTTTCACCCGAGACATAAAACTGTGGTCAGAGTTTTTTGTGTTTTCTTTTTTTGCAAAACTATGGCCATAAAACTTTGGTATAAAGGGCAAATTCCATAGAAATCCTCCTC
>VZSZ01005505.1:1484684-1506982 GCA_013398815.1 Ibidorhyncha struthersii
GAAACACAATCCAACAACAGATGTTCATTATCCAAAGAAACAGCAGAATTCGAGTGCTGTGTTAACAGGCAGTCTTAACTGCTGCAGGATCTTTTAGAGTGAAAAGCACTACTTAAATGCCAAATACGACATTATTTTAAATGGTCTACAAAGCTAAAAACAAACAAAACCCACTTTGATTGCTACGATAAGCAATGCAGCAGTACAGTAACTAACTCATTTATGGGCTTCTAGCCTACCTGTCTATGCTGGATTTGGTGTCTGCAATTTTGTTCAGGCTGGAGACTTTGAAGCCATAAGCACTTCCCCTTTGGCCCTTGTTCATATAATTCCCAAAGGCCAGAACTACCTCCAGAAGTTGCCTCAAACGCTTGCTTCGGATGAGTTCTTTGGATGCCAGAAGAATGGCTTGAAAAGAGAAAAAAGATTAACAGGTTATTGCACAGTGGCGGTTTTAACATGCTTTGGCCCATAATTTGAAGTACCCCAAAATGCCCATCTGACTATTGCTCAGCAAATGCTGCACCACAGTCTGTGTTTGTACCATCCCTCCCGCACCCACATGCCCAGAACCAGGACAACTGGAAGGAAGATGCACTACATCTAGCCTGTGGGATGTTCCCCTAAACCCAGAGCAAGGCTGCTCTCCTGGACCTCACACTCTAAAAACATAGCCAGCGAGAACAGGGGGAAGGTTTGAGCAGAGCAGAATACACTCATCTCTTCTCTGTGATAACCATAGATGTGGCACAGAAGCCATACACACCAACTCCTTGTAAGTTACACATTCCCAGAACTCCACCATCCTGAGGCATCTATTCTAACTGCCCCATGGAGAGGGAAGGTGCAAGGACTTGGGGTTGAGAAAGGAAGGTGGAGCTGCACAGAAAGGCCATGAAAGCTTTTGGCAGCTCAGCACAGCCTGGTAGTACACTGTCACATCTGTCAAGTCATATTTACAGCGTGACAATCACAAAACTGACTTTATTAAGTCAATGGGTGCAAGAAGAGTGTCAGAGAGAATTCATTTCTTAGCACATGCCATGTCTTGGACTCACTGGCTCTACGACCATAGCACGCATGTAACAGCACCTCCTTTGAAGACAAGCCTCTCTTGACTTTCCCTGCCCTTCTACCCAACTCTTAGCAAAAACTTTAACCATACCTTCCACTTTTGGTTTTGCTTCTGCCAGCCTCTCTGGAAACTTCTTCTTAAAGAATAATGCTTGCAGCCGCTGCTGATAGTGGTCAATCCTGCATGAAGGGTAGAGGAAAGCCAACACTGAACTGGAACTGTATTTTGAAGCTCAGGGCCAGTATGCTGCCTACATAATCTAATGGTTGGATATTGAGTCCCACAAGGCCTATGCATGGGATGACGGACATAGTTCAAACATCTAACACTACATAATCAACCTTGTTACGAAAGTGGAGGACCTCAAGGCATGTTGTGATCACAGCCGAAAAGAAGCTGGAAGAATTCCCATTACTCTCAAAATATGAGTCAAGGGAGATGCCAGCTGCATCTCAATTAGCAGAACAAGATGTTAATCCTGATCGGGGGTGTAGCAAAGTTGAAACAAGAAGGAAGGTCAGAGGATGAGGAGATGAGATAGCTGAATGGAAAAATGGATCTATATGAAATCCTGGACCCTGGCTACACTACATCTGATAGATGGATCTGAATTCCTTTTTCTGTGAACAAGTTTAGGCAGAGGAGGCAGATTTCTGTTTGTCATCAGGGGACTGGTCCTTAAATGACAGCACAGAGTGCTTATCATCAGTAAAAAGTTTGTGTAATGAACAGAAACATTTGTAACATTTGTGGGCTTCTGGCAAATGCAGGGTATAATGCTGGCCCACAATCTCTTGCACATTCCCCCTCAGTGCCAGATGATCCATTTTCAATAACAATTACAGATGCTTCCAAGAAGCCCTCAGTGCACTTTCCCATAATGTATCAAACAGACCTGCTCATTTCAAAGAGGAAACGATCCGCCCGGGCCATGCGCTCAATTTCATGTTTATGCTCCTCCAACAGGTCGGTATCACTCTTTTCAGGAACAAACTTCAGCAGCTAGAGTGACAGACACAAACCAAACACTGAGATGAGAGATCCAGGGAAGAGGAGAGAGGGACAGAGAGGCACAAAAATACCCTGATGGAGCAAGAGAGGGCCCTCAGATTTCTCTGCTACCATGGAGAAGCATTACATTGACTCAGCCATGTGACTGTAACTTCAGAAAAGTGCAGCTGTGGCTACAAAACTGACCTTTTTAAACCTTTGCTTCCTCTTCTGTCTTTATCCCTCACTGACCCCATTAGATTAATTTTTAATTCTATGGGGAATTTCCCATTTCTAAATCTGAAAGACCAAGTGCTACTGCAACTTACCCAAGGGGAAGTACAGAGAGAACTTTGATTCCCACAGCATTACTCAAAATTTAGATTGGTGCAAACGAGGAGGATGTGTCTCACTCAGTGTGAAGTACCCATCGTGCCTATCCTAGAGTACACACAAAGCCTCATCTATCTCTCTCTTGGGTCTGCCCTACTCCGCTGAAACAATAAACAATAACTAAGCAACTGGATATGTGTGTGACACTGGCTGTTATTCATATGCTGACCTTAAAAGCTCATACTTTGACAGATTTTTGACATATCTGGTGGTAGTTGTGCTTTAGTATGGTTATAAATATTGCCATGCACACAGCCTCAGCACACACGCACAAAAACTACTCACAAGGCATATGAAGCACTTTGCTTTTTACCACTTTTTAATATTTTATCCCACTCCCCTAAAATGTGATATTGAAACATGTGGAGCATCAGAAGCTTGCAATGACTTCTAGAGCAGCTGCGAGCATTTAGATAACATGACAAGTAGGCTATAAATTTCCAAAATAGAAAAGCTTTTTGTACACGATTAAATACTGTGACTGTACACAAAGGAGAAATTGCATTTGTCAGGCAATTCAGAATTATAACATTTTGCGCACTCCCAAGAAACTTTATCATATGCATCTTTGGTCAAAGCATCATTTTTCACCCTCTATAAATGGGGGAAATTGGGCAATGGCAGTTTAATTGTGGTTTGGGTTTTTTTTCCTCACAAGTTACACAGTGAACCAACTGCAGAGGACAGAAGTCCCTGACTCCCTTTCCAACCATTCTAGTTAGAATGCAAGATCCCTTCTAGTCCCAGCTCTAACCATTGACCTACATGGCCTGGTTCGTGGCATTTCCCAATGGAAAAGCTGCAGGCATAGAAGGGAGATTAAGAAAAAGAAAAGAAGAATAAGAACAACAAAATCAGCAGTATAAAGAAGAGATGGGAAAAATTATGGGAAAGTCACAGGTGAGAAGAGTGAACATGAAAGGAAACCTCATACCAACTGTACTCATGCATATTTTGCATGAAGAAGAGAAAACCGTTACAAAATCAACCTGATACAAATAGAGTTACATGAGAGAAGTATATCTGACAACACTGGGAAAAATGGTTTTCTCATGCTCCCATGCACAGCTCCACTGACACAACAGAGCCAAGTTCAGATCTGCAGACGTACCAGCAGAACCAGTACATATATCCATGAACTTTAGGTGAAAAAAAGGCAGTGAAGGACTTGAGAGTAAGATATAACTGAGTGTAATCTTTCTCACCTGCTCGAGCATATCTTTTGCTAGGTCTTCTTGTTCATCCATCTTCAAGATTGCTTGTCTGATTTCTTCATTAGACAGCTTCAGCCTTTCAACAGTATCAACATTGTACCATTAGTGCAAAGCTTAAGTGACTCTGACAATTCAGAAAGTAGGAAGCCTGAAAAGCTGCACTAAGAAGGCACAAAACAACCATGGGAAGTTCTACTATGAAGCTGGTATTCTAGAGTAATCAGTAAGATGAATGAATCAGTTCCAAAGGCAGAGATTTTACAGATCATATATTTTTATCCTCTTCAGCTAATCAAACACACATCAAAAATTAGATGGTGATTAAGAACAATCAGGTCCTCATAGATCGAAAGTACTTCCAACTTCCCCCATATCAGATACCTCCCTCATCCAGTTCTTTTGCTGCAGTAAAACCCCTCAAATCCATGTGAATTGTGACTGTGAGCCCATGTAACACCCTGGCTTGTGAATATTAAAGCATCTCCCAGAGTAACAAGTAATGGGACTGATCTTTCCCTTACAGATCTGAGAAAAGCGTTTCTTGTAAGAAGACTGGTTGTGCTAGGTAAGTTCACTCCATCAGCAGTCACAACTGAAGAACGAATTGACAGCATCTACATATCCATGTTTCATATCCAATATGAAACAAGCTCTGAAAAAAAAAGCTTATTAATATTATCTGAGGTATTAAAATTACACTCTCCTTCCCACCTACTCCTGTCCAACTGTGTGCAATGAGTCGGGGTCATCAGTTACAACAAAACACAGAATCAGTTAAAAAAACTCTCAAGATTTCCACCTGAAATCCAGGGCAAACCAGGAGGAGTCAAAATTTGTGATTACTGAGAGGCTGTTTGATAGATTACATGAAATGAACTTGGCAGTCCTTAGTGGGGATGTCAATGAAGAAATGCACAGTGACAAATTCTACCCCACCACCCCCAACCCATGACACTCTCATCAGTCATTTCAGGAGAGTAGAGGAGGACCAAATGAACCATAAAGGAAAGGCTATCCACAAGAAAATCTCAATTTTGGGACTGAAATGGGAAAGTGTGAAAATAAATATTTGAGGAGTGAAGTCTGTAGTCTCCATGCACTTTCTACAATCAGTATCATTAACTAACAGCAGAAAGAGAAAATGCAAATACAAATGAGAGACAGGCTGATGCATGAAGGAGAATGTTTTTGCCTTCAGTGCTAAGAAATTCCATGTTGAAATTTCACATTGCTATTGCCATTTGGATAGAATCATATTTTTGGAACTCGGTAAAAGCAAAAGAAAGAGCTTTATTTTTACAGACAGGAAATATTACTAAATCTAAGAAACTTAAAACATTTTAATATTACCCAATATAACCAACAGCTGGAAACTAAAATATGAATCAGCAGACATTCAAAAGCTTTTAAATATTACACCTCTGAACTGATTGTTCTTGCTCTGTTCCTAGCTGGTCATCGTGTCTGCTTTTGACAAGGAGGCCAGACTGATACCAGCCAAGTAAGATAAAGCTACTGTATTTCCAGAAAAGCTACACAATTGGGCTGCTCTTGGATGACATATAAGGATTAGAAGTTTTACAATGAAAAGTCTGGAAACTTTTTACTTTAGGTCATCGGTTTGACTCAGGATCAAAACAACAAACCTCAGTACATGGGGTTCTGTATAAAGCTCTACAGACTCAATCAGAAAACTGAAGGGTTTCTTTTGGCTTTTAATAATCATGAATTGTAAATTCCATGGTTGTGTGGCCCTGAACTGATGAAACCCTGTGACAATATCAGGGCTGAGACGCATACTGGTGGGAGTGGGCCTGGCTCCTGGCAGACACATGCACACATGCCCAGGCAATTTGGTGCCTGCAGTTCTTGAAGTGCTACATTTTGTTGGTTATTTTTACTTCAGAGAGCACCTTTACATTTTGAGAATCTGGAGTCCCCAGATGAGCTCTGCCTTGTGACACAGGCACACAGTCTGTCAGAAGAGACGCAATAAGCCAATCCATGAATATAAAGGTGTGGGGTTTTTTTTTTTGTTGCTACTTTCACTGAAGAGAAAAAGAACGAGAGCGAGTTTCATGTTTTTTCCATAGAAATAACTCAAGCAATTACTATATTGACCACTCCATTACACGGTGCCAGTACCTCTGTGTGTGTCTGAGGATGTAGTAAGCAGGACCAAATAGACAGGTTTGAGGTACATCAACACAACAGAAGGTGTAGTGCATATTATTGCTGATCTTGCTGTTCCTTCCAGGAGCCCAAGGATTTCAGACTCCAAGCTCCTCTGTTTGCTGCCATTCATCAGCACTAAATATACTTGAAAACATCTTCTGCTCAAAAATAATCGAGAGCCCCAAGGACAGACAGTTATACAAACACTTTGATTTCTTGGATGAGTCTGTGCCCTGCCATCAGCACAAAAACATCTGCAATGAATGGTTTAGCCCACAGTAGAGAGAAGCAGAAAGCATGCCAGTCCCCTGCTGAGAAGCAGTTTAACTTAGTTGCTTACAGGCCTGTAACCGGGTCATGGTGCCTGCAGGTGTGCATCCTAGATTATTACCAATCCAATTACAAGTACAGAAGGATTTACAGCACAAGAATCTTACTCTTCCAAAGTGGGCTTGTTCCTCTTCTGGAGCAGGATGAGTTTCAAGAGCTGTAAGCATCAACAGCACAAAACAAGGATCTTCCCACTTGAAAACTGGCTGACTAACTGGCCAAAGAATTGTTAATCAAGTGATTTTTCTTGTATTTTCAAAATCATGCCTAGCCATGCAAGTAGATCTTAAAGATGGCTAGTGGTAATGTGAAACAGATGTGCTGCTTTTAAACAGAAACAGGTGAACTGATTAAAGAGGAACCTAAAGCAGATGCGTAAAATCTTTCCATTTAGAACAGAATAGAGGCATCCCTCAGAGCCTAAAACTCATATGGGACAGACAGCAAATTAAAGTGGAATTATGGCCCAAAAATTTACACTACAGAAATTACATTTCAGTATCTATTGGAAAGCCTGCAATGGCTTTCTTACAAGCTTTGCAGATGCAGGCACTCTTCCTCCAGCTGCTGGAGACAACTCAATTCAGAACAGCATACAGATTCAAGCTGTATTCTCTCTCGCCTACACTTCACCAAATCACGGATCCTGGCATCAGAACTCAGGAAGTAAATGTGACCAGAAGAAAACACAGTGCCCCTTTCCTCAGCTGCAGCATGTTCATTGACTGCTTTTGTTTAACAGCAGCCTGAGACTGGTCAGATGAGGAAGGAAAAGGATCTTTACCAAGAATATTCCCTCCTTCTTCCCTCACTCGTACATCTGGTGGCAGCATATGGAAGTCCAACTGCTTGAGTCATCTTCAAGCAATGTTAAAGCTCAACAAGTACCAAATAACTTCTGATATGGTACTGAGCCTGCCTCCCTCTATCCCCTCTGGCTTCATAAATAATCTCTATTGACTCTGCAGAGTAATTCATCACTAATCTCCCCAGGACACCTCGGCTGATTTAACACCAGCTTCACTTGCAGACATCAAGTGGTTTATTGTTTCGTCCTCTTGGAGAAAGCTGGCAGCCCGACTCTGAACATGCCTGGGAGACATGTTGCAGTTTTACATCAGCTTCCCTTACAGACATCCAGTGCTTGCTCATTTTTCCTCCTTAAATATACCCATTGATTTAACTCACATTAACCTCCCCCTTTCATTCCTCCCTTCCATGGATGAAAGCAGAATATTTGTCGCTCATTAACCATCTCCCCCCCCAGAGGAAAAAGTCAGTTACTTCATGGGCTTGTTTCTTACATCTTGCTTAGCTTTTGAGAAAGAAGGATGCTTGCCTACTACCAGAGAACCCCGAGTTTCACCACAGCTACACTAAGCTCCCATACCACAGGCATCACAAAACCACTCTTCCTTTTATCTTGGAGAAGGGGACTGATTATCATGTATCAAGGCCATTTTCTACTTCAAACTGAACTGAGCCACAGTGCTTTCAAAAGATGCCAGCAGTAGTAGCTGTGACTCTGAGAGGCACTGACTGATAGCTGCATCCTAAGGCCAGTTTGTATAGCCCACCCAAATCTTAGCTTTTACTGACTGCAGACTTCTTCTCCACAACTCATTTAACACAGGCTACTAGTCAATTCACTCTCAAACTTTGTGACATAAGCGTTCTCTTAACTCCTGAGCTCTCCTAAGGCTCTGTACAACTGCCAAGCTACAGGCTGCTAAATATCTACGTTTTCAGAATACTTATAGTCACTACCCCATAAAGGCAGGAAAAGGAGATGTTTCCCTGCTCTCAGAAGAAGCATTCAGGAGTTAGGCTGGTCTAACTGCATGTTCACCCAGAAGACATAAAGATGCAGCCACTCTTTTTACATCCTCTTATCTCAGCTGCCAACTCACCTCTGCAGTGAAGAAGACAGTGCCTTAACCTTTTGGGAAAACAGTTGGGACATTTTACCAGGTACATCTTACACCATTATATCAACATGTTGGGAAAAAAATCCATCAGTGCCTCTTTAGCACTTCACTCTGAAAGTATTCTGCCAAGTGCTTAAAGAATTAGGCCTTTCTTTTCTTCCTTCAGCAAAAGCTCATCAGTGACCAAGCTACTTTGCATACAAATACTCTCAATTTCCTACCAAGAAGGATCTGGGGATGGCCGTCTTTCTGAGCCAAGCAGAGCAAAGCAGGGCCAAACTTGGGAATCCCCAAATTACAGTGACATATTGATGTCACAACCCTACCTACTGGTTCCTAGTTGTGATCTAAGACAGGATGGCACCGACTGATGTGCTCAGTTTAACCTTGGGGTTTATCATACTTAGAATAGCAGGTAAAGCCATTTATTGTGGACCTTAAAAACAGAAAAAGTCCCCAGGAACCCAGGACGCACTGTTTATTATCTAGTATTCTTCAAGACAGCACACCAAGGAACTGAACTGCTGGGTCCAATGAGCTGTTTCTGTATCAAGATATGATCTGTACCCCAAAATATCATACTGCTTGGAATCTACCTTGAAATACAGGTGAACAATGTATTGTCATACGGCAGAAAGGCACACAGAGGCTGGGGGCACAGCAGAGGCAGTACATGGACACTGACATCGGCTGAATAGCTTGTCCTCTTAATGACTGAACTGAAAGGGTTTAGAAGCACTGAGGAGGCACAGCTATGTGAGAAAAATACTCGGTCTCTTTAGCATTCTGGTTGCAAATGCTACACAAGTCCCTTTTCTTCTCCCTTACTGACAGATATTTGAATCGACAATCATGAAAGCCACAAACATTTGGTGAAGCTGCCTGCTAGTATCTAGCTACTGTCATATTCACATTTGAAACTGGTTTTGTGTAGTCAGATTCTGCCTTCTGCTACTACTGGTGTTATAGCATTTTGCTAGCACTCATACTGTTTCCAGCCTCTTGAGAGGGTTACTGCTAGCTGGGCCACAGGAATAAGAAACACATCCCAGAAGAACACTGACATAATTATTTTGCTGGAATTCATGCAAAATAACTTGCACAAAAAAGTTCCATAAGCATATGTTCAGTCTTCTTCTGAGCAACGTGTCTCATAGAATGGGACCTCTCCAGAGCATTTCACAGAGAAAGACAGTAAGAGATCCATGTCTTAGGCACGTTCTGCAAGGAACCATTTAATGTTCTATGAGAACACGTAAAGATATGGTACAACAAAAACACTACAGCAGCAAAAATACTACCAGTTACTAAAGTAATGGAGGCAGAGAGAAGTATTACTGCTGAGAGGTCAGAGAAATTTCCAGCTGCTAGGTGAAAGCAGGGAAACACAGGGATCTGAGGTGACTCTTCCAGACCACACAAGTCTGACAGTAAATCTCCAGTCTGGTGGAAACCGAAGACACCGGGAAATTCATGAGGGATAGCAGATTTCCAGTGTGACAGCAATAACGGTATGTTGGAAACACCATTAAGAAAGCCAGATTTGAAGCTGGTGGGTGTCTGGACTCACCACAGACAGATGGTTCCATGTCCTGGTTGAACTATGGCCTACTGGAAATACTGTGAGATAAACTGATCTTGTGCCTGTTCAAACCTTTACAGTGGCCTATGGGACAGAGCTTTGTTTTGGATCCATCAGATTCCATTAAACAAGGACAATTACATCCTTCCAGGGAAACTGAAAGATGCTGCTATCAAGTAGTTGAAACAGAGCTTTTTTAAGAAAAACAGAGATGAGAATGGGGGAGAAGGCTTACAAATCTGTTAACTGTCAGCAAAAAACAGCTAGCAATTCAATTTTCATGTCTTTTCAGTCTACCATGCTCCAGTCTCTCTGCAAAAGAAAGCAAGAGACATCTATTTCTCACTCTAGCTAGGTTTTGGCTTGTTGGACCATGTGAAATATGAGCTCTGCCTGACCCCTTTTAACACAGTGTTAGTAAAACAAAAACATTTGAGTAGTGGAGGGAAAGAAAACCCAACCCATGCAGCTATTTTACTTTAAAGGACACGACAGTTTAGTGTAAACAAAGGGGGAATAAACTACAGGGATATATGCACAGTAAGAGTCAATTGGAAACAGCTGTTGGCAGATACTGTGGCAACCTGAAAGCTGGGGCTGAAGCTCAGGGTTGCACAAACTCTCTTTGTTCATCACCAGTTTTAAATCCCCTCTCATTGCACGTGTGTGCACACACACACGTAAGGTGCGCTGCAGGAGCAGCAAGGGCATGGCAGCATCCAGGGATGATTTAGCTGGGAGTGTCTCTCCATCAGGGTTTAACCTAAAGGAGGAAGAAATGGGGAAATGAAAAAAAAAAATGCAAAGGGGTCGTAAACCTCTTTCAATTATTGTCTGCAGCCAATCCTCTCAATTGCTGTCTTTAATAACAGAACCATATAAGCACAAAGAGCAGAAAAAGGCATGAATGTAGAGTTGCCACTTTAGTTCCCAAAGAGTTTTGCTTTCCTAGTTGCCTTTAAAAGGGAAGTTTGGGGAGGAATAGCAATTCTGGGCCAAGCTGTAGGACATTTCTGATATCCTGGGTGTAACGCTATCTGTTACAAACCTTAAATGATCTAAGCCAGTGATAGCCCTGGTGACTGGCATTTCCCATAGCGTAGCACAGCGAAGTTAATAGGGCACAACACGAACTTCAGACTCTTTAGGAAGAGCGAGCCCAGTCTCCAAATGTCTATCATCCATGTCAGGCCTCCTAACAATAAGATCAGGGCATTTCCTAGTGGAGAGGTTGACAGTCACAAAACAAAGCTTTTCAGCTCTGTGACTCCAGACTAGCAGCTTGAGGTAGACTGGCTTTGTGGCACACCTGGAGTGAACACACGCTGTGCACCCTGAAGTGCAAGGGTCATGCTTCGATGCCACTTCGCTGGAGGCAGCAGAAGGGAAGACAAACCACAGAAACTGTCCTTTCTCTCTCGCCCTTTAGAGAGGATTTCTCTCAGGTAAGAATGGGCCAGACTTGCACGGCAGAAGAGGTGACTGGTGAAAAACTTGTACTGCTGCCATCCACACTGCTTTTGTTTTGGAGATAGAAGATTTTTACCAATAAATATCTAGTGTCATACCCAGTCATGGACCACCTTCCTGGATCCTCCTCAGCCTAGCCACCTGCACACATTAAGTTACCACTTCTAGGAAATGTTCCACATGCTTACATGAGTTAATCTGAACCCCAGACACACTTTAGCAGGTCTGTCAAACAGCATGAAAATCCTGTTGCCCCTATGCCTCCCCATTCCTCTGCCCCAGCCTGCAGTCAGCTGCCAACACCAGCAAAGACATGCATTGGCAACTGCTGCAGAGAAAGAAATGTAAACCTCCCCTCATTGCTGGTTTGGATGGTGGGGGTCCTGCTGACATGGAGGCTAATGCCACATAAGTAGCATAGTGAGAGTCTCCGTGGGTTTCACGAAGCAATGGAAAGAACTCACTCCAGTCCTGGTGGTCTGGCTGCAACTTCGCTTTTAACTGTTAGTTTGCTAGAGCAGACAAGCAATCACATCCATATGAACCCGCATTTTCTACTGATCAATGAAACAGTTTTATTGCTCAGCACTGCCACAGCTTTCCCCGGACCTCCCTCCAGCCCTGCTGTCCCTCCACTGGCAGGAAAGGCAACTTTCACAGGCAGATCAGTGTCTGCACAAATTTGATGTTTAGTGACAGACATCCAGCCTAATACTCATGTTGGTAGAAAGGCATGAAAAACATATAAAGGGACCTGATGTCACAGCATCTGAAGGCATTAGAGCTGTTGCAGTAGCATGCAAAGGCAACTCCTGGCTTCCAAAACCTCATTTACAAATACAAGACGTAATTCTGGAATATCTCTTTTTACATTAACCACTCTTCTCACCAAGAGTCAAAAATAACAAAGATGAACACCGCTCTCAGCTCTGCTGTATTCCAGGGAGATGCTCAGAGCAGTATTTAGAAAAAAACATACAGAACAGACAAATGACATACACAGAGCACAGAGAAGACGTCACTTAGAGTGAAGTGCAAGCACTGCCAATGAGCTGCTTTCATCTTCCTATAAGGACTGATAGTTTTCTGGTGATGAGTCTTCAGATACATCTTGGTGTCTATGTCTATCGGTTTAATGCAGAAAATGTGTGTGTGCATATGTTTAAGTGAGCTAACACTTCAGAGAGACCTGTGCTTTTATGATCCTGCAAGAGAGGTTCCTCTGAAGCTCTGCCGGTATTAGACAGCGGGTCTAGGTGAGAAAAGAAACATGCCCGTTTGTTTAATTCCATCCCCTCTTGCCTTTACATTGACCACAGGATACCCTCTGAGTTAAGGCTTAGCACACTTACTTGGAAAGGAGAATGACACAATTCTGGGCCCTCCGGCCGTCAATCACAGAGAGCTCTTTCACCTTTCGTGTGGAGAGGTAAAGGTCTTCTGTTGAACCCATCTCTTTCTGCATATAATTCAAAAGGGGGAGAGACAATCAGTATCATGTTTCTCACCCAAGACCGATAGACTTAGCTGACTGTAATAAATAAAACCCATCCCAATCTGGGAAAATCCACCCACATGGTGAGAAAAGGAAACAGGAAGGGCAGAAAACATGTAGCTAGTTCCTGTATTATGAGACGAACAGAAGCCATTCATTACCACCTGTAAGGTCATCTTTGATTCCAGATACTGGACCTGATTCTGACCTACTGGACTCACTCTACCAACAGTTATGTTATTGTGCAAAACTGGCATGACAGGGAAATCAGGCACATTATGGTAGTGCCCACTGGTCTGACAGCATATCCTTCAGCAGATGCCTCCTGCAGGGGTTACACAGCATTCTTGAAAGGCTGCAGCAAAATCAGGGAAAATCCTTCCATCATCTCTTAACACTGCCACTGGACCAGTCTAATACATATAACATGAGAGATGCAAACAGTAGGGCAAGATGACATTTATCTTACTAAATATATCTTACTAAATGGTCAACATCTACATCTGAACTAGCCTCTCTTTTTAAAATTAATTAATACCTTCAATTGTACAGAAACTGCCCTTTTTCAAAGTTCTCTGTACATCCCCATTGCCAAATGTATCACCTGGAGAATCCCCGTCCAAAATGTTTGTCACTGCACACAGAAAGAAACTATTTGCAAGCCCAGTCTGACAATCCAGAAGTCTCTGTCTCCTTGTCCTGCCTACACACCAGAGCTATGGGATTTGTTTCACTTCCAGATATTGGCTTTCTGTAGTTACTCTGAGTATCTTTTAACACCATTCCTTAAAGGGAAGTAGAAGTAATGATAAAAGGCGTTAATCCTGGATAATAACTCTCTAGTTACCAACAGAGACGAGGGAATTGGAAACAGGACAGTTTTTATTTTTCCAGCTAACTGCTGCTGGAACCTCTTCAAAAATGCCTTTCCATGATATCCATATTGTCATGCCTTGAGATTTTGAGATTTACCAGTATAATCTAGCTTTGAATGCACCCGTCAAATTAGCAACATGGCTTCTTTTTCAGGACATAACAGCAAGCATGCTAAGTCAGATCAAAAATGACCATCTACCATGGTATCCTGTCCCTGAGAGTGGTCAACAGCAGATATCCAGAGAAAGACGGAAGATCATAGCAAGCATACAGTGGTGCTTTCCATTATTCACTCCCAGGACTCAAGGTTCTGCAGCTCAGGGCTTACTTGTATCAGCATTACTAATCCACTCAAAGACATTTTGACACCCAAATATTTGAGAGTGAAATGAAAATCATAGATTCATACTGCTAGTTGTCGTTTGAGTTCTTGGTACAATCAGCTACAATGAGCTGATTGTTGTTACATGAGCTGTTGCTCTTGGATAAATAAAGGATTCCTACAACAATGTCCAAATGTGCTGCAGTGAGCCACCAACAATGCTAAGTGGCATTTACAAGCAGGTACAATGCACCAGCTGAAGACACACACACACTAGTTCTGCTGGATGTGCCCAAAGTGTCTAGCTTGGCAGAAAAAAATTGCAATGTTACTTGATACATCAAAAAGCGTTTCCAAAAAAAGGAAAAATTGGGCACTGGGCAAGTTTATTATTTCTGAGAGAATAACTAACAATACCAAAAAGCAGGACACACCCAGTATAATCTGGCATGTAGAGATGTCAAAGTTTTCCTGAGTTTCCTCACTTTGTAGGGAGGAAGTCAGGGGAACAGGGAAATAGGCAGCTGTTGAAGATAAGAAAAGTACTTGTTGGTCTGTGCTTTTGGTTTAAAAGCTTCACTGTCCCTCACTAGCTAATGTTTGCAGAGAAGCACACCTGGTTAGTGTTAACCAGCACCCATCTCAAGGAAAAAAACAAATTGTTTCAGGGTTTGACTGTGTGTGGGGTGGAGGTTTAGACGGCTTCCCCTAAAGCTGTACTGCAGGGTTTGGTATAAGAGTCTCCATCCCATTTCCAATTCCCCAGCCCACAAGGTTCAACACAGATGAACAAATTGAACTATTCAGACATGGCCTACTCCTTGGTCATAAGGAGTGGGCTAGTCTCATCTAAAAATATATTCTCTTCACCTCATATTGAGGAGAGAGATATTTATAGATACTTGGAGTTGCATGTAAGCAAAAGCAGATGAAGACTCAGGTTTTACCAAAGCCAGATTGCAAGCTTAGCTGAAGGAAAACAGATTGCATATGGACTATCTGCATTTTCTTAGACATAGAAAAAGAGGAGCAAGGGGGCAGTAGTGGCTAGCGTTTGTGAGATAGGCCGAACAAAAGAATAGTTGGAACCGTTGTCAACCTGACAGACAAGATCCTTAAGTTTTACCCCATCATTCTTTACAAACTTTCCACTGGGATAACATTGTTATGTGCTTCCAAAAAGTATTTCAGATTTGAGATTTTAATTGCAAATTCAAAAATCAACTAAAATTTCAGTGCTGGGATGACTAGACATGTGGAATGTGTTCATCATATTGCTGCCCTGTTTCAAATACAGATTAATTTTGGTTAGCTGCAGAACTTGTTGTCTGGTACCACAGCAGCACCCTAGGTTCTAGTAATTATAAACACTTCAGGGAAATATTTCTACCCTATTGACATGTTTCATGGGACATGGTGCCATGATGAAAGGCAGTAAATGGCCCAGAGCCATGTATTCACCTCACCCAGTGGCAGAGGTCCTGACCAGATTTTCCAAATAGAGTTCCCTGAGCACTCATGGTGAGGACTGCTGTCTTCTGAAGCCACCAGAGACACTTGTGAGGACGTCTAAACAACCCCCTTCTGAGAGCATTGCTACTCCCAAAGGTGTTGCCAAGAATTCTGCTTAAGATGATGAATAAACTGAGAGGTAGCCAGTTTGAAGACATGCGGGCAGTCTGATATCTCTACTTCATCTAAACACCATTTCAGTCTTTCACTGAACTTTCTGAGGGTTTCAGCAGCCTGAAATGAAGTAGGCTTTCCTCCAGTCTAATCCTTTTTCTCCTCAGCTGGCACAAATCCCTCTGCCCAACCGAAGTGCCTTCCGGTTCTACAGAAAGAAAGATTTTCTTTATCAGAAAGTCTGTGGCTAGTGAATACATCTGGAGAATTCAGTATTGACCAGAGCAGATGGACCACAGGTGGGAACAGTGGGATTGAAGGCTCCCTGAGAGTCCCTTTTGTTCTCCACTGGAGAGACTGTTGCTTTAGTTAAGGAAGAGTTCACGTTCTACTTTGTCCCTGGTCTTTATCCTCAGGATCATCAAAAAGGGGATTGCAGACACCAGCAGTGAGGTTACAGCTAAGTGAAAGAACAGGAGCTACTACCTATTGCAATGCTAATACAACTAAAGGAATTTTTTGTACCACCTTCCCCACCCAGAAAGCAGAGGTGCAAGGGCATATGAAAGAGTAGCATGAGATGAGTCATGACCCCATAACGGCATGGTGCAGGACTTCACCTTCCCACAGCTGCAGGAGGATCAGGAGGCAGACAATGATACTCACCTGCTTACAGGAGGAGGGGTTAGTTAGCAGGTCCTATGCAGGCAGCAGCCACAAATAACGAAGAAGGAAACATGCCAAAAATTAGTCACAGAGAAAGATATCAAGTTTAACAAGGCAGCTGAATTTAGACACACACTGTTTTTGAAGAGAATAAAATGCTTAGCAAGTAATACTGGCCCAGATGGTTCGAAGGTATTTTAGCATTTCTTTGCATATTTTAAATCAGCAGATGTTGGGGAACTAAGAGTTCTAGGTCTTTTCTGAAAAGAATAAATTCAGTCTCCAAAGCGTAAATCTATTAGGTCTTGAAACATTAACTAGGATAATGCTTAAATACCTTTACAAATCTAGTCCAGAGCCTTACTGAAAGAACATCCAAGGTTAAAATTTGAGGGTCAGTTCTCCTCTCCTGAGGCATGGGCACAGTTTGCCATTATTACTAACAACTTGTTATATTATACCCCTTGACAACTTATAGCCAAGTATTTTGAAAGTACTATGTAACCACCAAAGAAGCCTTACAGCACTACTGGGTGACAGACTCCAACTATTTCACAACATATTCCATACTCCAGGAAAATACCAGATACACTGAATCAAAAGGTCAATATTACACAGTAAGATTGGAGCAAGGTCAAAAGACAAGTGTAAGAATTCTTGGTCCAGCATTCTGGACAATTCTGCTTTCCCTTATAGCCACCAAAAACAATACACTGGACTGGAGAGAGGAGAAGAGACCCTTTGTCATTAAAAAAATGAAGAAGAAAGAAAAACTGTTTAATGTAAATGAAACTGGAAAAAAATATGAAGATCATGTTACAAACAGCAAAGAAAGAAATGTCTTTATCTGTACTCATTCAACATTTCAGATGCAAAAGAGCAGGGCTTTGCATTGACATTTTTCTTTACAGACATTTGGATGAAGTTTAAAAGTCACAAACCCAGCGTAAACACATACTTGGGCAGAGTGGAGTATTTCCAAAAATAAAAGAGGAGAAAAGACTAAGTGTGAATCAACTGGAAAAGTTCTCATAAGATTTTGATACAAAAGCAATTTTGGTTGCCTGGTCTATGAAAAAAAAAAAAAAGAAAAGAAAATTGATGAGGACTTTTTGATTGGAATCCAGTTCACACTGGAATGAGTATGCATGAAAAAGAAAGTATCACGTAAAGTAATAACAATGGAATATTTAAGGGGAAAAAATACAACACAAAACCCTCAATGAAAGCTGGAACGGCAGCAAATGCTCCTAACTACACAAAAATAGAAGTAGCTTACATAAGTGATACTCTAGTGTCTGGAGCCACTGTCATAAAGTGTGTTTAATGAGGATGGGAGAGAACTGTTCTGAGATCCATGGAGGTCACTCTGCGATGATGGCTCCATTCCAGTGGGCAGGGGTAAGGGTCAGGTTAGTTTACGGTTGAATGGGCCAGGCTGCTTTTCAGTGGTTGGTAACACAGCCATAAATATTATGATTCCAACTGAGAGTCGGCAAACCAGGACAGCTTTGGCTTTTGGAGCCCAAAGGAAGCAAGGCTTTGCAAGGTGATTTCTAGTGAGAAAGCTTCAATGTTTGCACCTGAAACACTGGAATGGCACCTTGATGCTGCAATGGCTACTCATGTGCACAGATGACAGTCAGTCTACTTGCAAGACAACTGGGAGCTCACCACCACAGCTAAGATTTTGGTACAGCGTCTAAATCTGATCTTGTAACAGCACTTTCACATAAATTTCACGTGCCTTTCTTCCCCTCTGTGAACTAAGTTCTTGTTTCAGGGAATGGGGTTCACAGAAAGAGAGAGGGACCCACTGAAACAGCCACAGCTATTTGTAGGAGCAGAATGAGAAATGAAAACTCATCATGGAACGGGTAACATCACATTCTCCACAGCTCAAGTTGGGATGCTTATCTAGGTGGCTGGGAGCTAGTAAATCAGAATAGTTATTCATTATCTTTATTGGATTAGACATGAAAATGAGAGAGAAGGGAACAGGTGGAAAGTCCAAAGACAAGGGGTTTGGTTGTTAATTTTAAGGTACTGAACAAGTTAATCATGATGACAATGAAGTAATCATCATCACTGTAAGCTTAATCATAAAGGCTGTTTATGGCAATCACGTCCGTGTCTTTTCCTAAAACTCCAGAGCAATGATCCATTTCTGCAGAGTACAAAAGATGGAATTTCTCCAAACATATTCCAAAAGCAAAAGGAAAGCTGGGGGAGTTCAGGGAGTGCAAGCACAATCTCTCTCCTGCTACATCTCATTCAGTGGAGACAGACAGATTGAAGGTGACTCGCTTTCCAAGAAAAAGAGGAGGGAAAAACATTCTAATAAATGGCTGCTTTTAAAGTATGCTGTTTGTGTTACAATCTATAATTCAGACAGTTTCTGTCATCTAGCCAGCTGGGTCAGTTGGCTGTTTAAGAAAAAATAGACAAAGCAAAAGACAGCTAATTCAGTCACCCTGCTCAGTACCCAGATAACTACAGACTTTTTCTCTGGATGAATGGGAGAAAAAGAAAGATGGGTATCAAGCACGAATGTAAAGCTCGGGAGCTTTTGGAAGCCAGTGGCCACTGAGATCAAATAGAGCATTACCTGCTGGGAGCTGTTGTCTCTGAGAGCTGCCCATTAGTATGAAGTATGTCCATAACAGAAGGTTGTACACTGCCCTATATGTCCTGCCCACTTCTTTTGGTCTTGTGATTTTTTGAACAGTGGCAGAGCAGCAAAGGATGCAGCCTGACTGCAGGTGGACAAGGGCCTAGATCACTGTCATGTGTTCTTTCCTCCTCCAGAAACTGAAGTAAGACAAGGCGTGGAAGAGTTCACCCCTACCTGGTGTCTCTGATATGCGGAGAACATCTTTTCAAAATCCTCTAGATCCAGCACCTTGAATGCCTTTAAATCATCAATCTCATTCCAGATTGTGCCATGGATCCTCTCCTGAAAGAAAAGGTCATATTTTAATGAGATAGCAAAAGCTTTTAGCTAAAAACATTCAATCCCGGTTGGACAGATCATTCTCTCCTGCTCACTGGCCATATTCCTATGTACTACTGCTGTCATTTTAGAGGCCATGCTTTGTTTCAAGAGTCAAAGGAGAAAAAAAATATTGGTGTGTGATTTTGTTTTTGGTTGTTTTTTTTTTTTTTAAACATATTGAGTATTTTGTACTTTTCATCAGAGCAAACCTCTGATGAAAGGGCACATTCCAAGACCAGCAGACCACATCTCAAGCAGTATCTATGATCCCACAGTACCTTTGCTTTCAAGAGTGGCCATCTGTCTAACACAACAATTATGGTCATGCTGAAAAAAGTGTTACCATCATAAGAAAAAGGCTTAGGAAAGCCACTGATGCATGACAAACCCCAGACACATCTTCCCTTCTGCAAATTTTGCCAGGTTCTGTTGTAAACCCCAAAGGGTGTGTGGTTTTCATTTTGCCTGCCTGTGAAAGTAGTTTAAGATTTTATTTTATTTTATTTTACTTTTGAGGCTCAGAGTCTTTGAAGTCTAATCGATCTCCCCTGTCTACATTAGTTCTTTGTGGACTCAGATAGACACAACCTATACCCAGATCTCTGAAAAAGCATTATCGCACTAACTGGAAATGTTCACAACCCATGTGATACCTTACCCTGAATGCCAGGGATCCTAGCTGGCTGGCAGGTGATTAGCATGGAGGGAGACAGGCACAGACTCCTTCTCCAACTTTGCTGTCCACCAACCCTGGACCAAATAAGCTCTTGTAGTACATGAATCAGCTAATCATCGGTCATCCTAAACTAAGAGAAGGCCTTGGGGTCTCCTGCTGACTTTTTCAGGACAGATGTCCTTGCTGGCAAAGAGGACACAGAGACTGAACTACCTTCTTCCTACTGACTGTTAAGGTGCATGTTGCGTGGGACCAGCTTTGCGCAATTACCCATTCAGGAAACTTGCTCTTCACACCTGACAACAGTCTTTCAGTTCATTTAGTTAATGAAGTGTACATTTATTGTACTTTATTAACTGGAAAAATAAGGAAGGTGTTGATTAGAAGAAAAAGGAAATTGACAGAAGAGATTGTAAAGAGACCAAAGCAAATGCCAGGAGATGAAGAGCCAGCAGAACACTGATGCAGAGAAAGCCAAGCACAGCAAGCAAAAGCAATGAAACCCTCACACAGGCTATAGCTCTGAAGTACCTGACTTGTACCTACACAGCAAAGTGCATTAACACTTCATTATCAGAACTACTTAGGAACAGGCTCTACTTCCCATTCACAGTCATCAAAGGAACGAGGGAAATGTGCTAAGCCACAAGGCTCAAGGAGCAAGGAAAAACACCTGATGGGAGGATGAAATGAGGAGGAAATAAAAGTGTGAAGTGTTGTGGAGGAAATTCCTGGCAGGGCAGACACTGTGGAGGAAAACTACCACCCTCCCTCCAGAGGCAGCCTGTGAGTGCCAGAGGGCAAGGAGAGGTGTCTGCAGTGCTATTTACAGTGAGAGTGTATCCTGGATGGGAGCAGCACCCATCCCTGAACAGGCTCACCAATATAATTGTATCATTCCTTGCAATCAGTGTGGCTCTTCTTTCCATAGTAGAAAAACATCATGCCCCTGTGACTGTAACATGACAGACGAGTTCAAGAGGCTCCTCTTAGCCACGGGAATAGGAGACAAAGTTAATTTTCATTTTATCTTAATCCTGGACTCTCCTACCAATCTTAGCCAGAAGCATCCAGGCAGAGTGTTCATTCTCATTCAATTTCCAGGCTGGCTTTATAAACTTTTAATTATAAATCCTGAGGGATGTGTTTGAACAGCAGAGCAGTTCCTCACTGTTTCAGATTGTCCCATCAAACACTGAAATGGAAGAATATTTCTTGAAAGGAACCTGTGGACACAACTTCAGGAGCAGTCCTTAAGAGTCATCATTGGGATAGAGACCTGAGGATGCCAAAAAGCTATATGCCGTGTTTGGTGGAAGGCTGGATGTGACTCAAGAGACAGTTGCTCATGACAGTCTTGCCCACCTTCCTGTCCAGTTGACAAAACTCTCACAGAAGTGAAGTTTCCCCACAAATGGCAAGAACAGTAAAAAACGTGCTTCAGAACAACCTGGTCCAAATGAATTGCAGAGGTGCCAGAACAGGCAGTTCTGAGACTCACAAAGGGATTGCAGAGAGTAGTTCTTGTCCATAGATTCCCAGAAAAACAATCCAAGGAAGTGAAAATTATTTCCATTTCAAGACCCAGCTTAAATCTGGTCCTGTACAGGATGGTTTATATGCTACTTGTAGCAGACAAATTCCAAAGCAGCATCCATTGCAATGGTGTGCACAGACAGAACTTTGACCCAAGCAACCCAATTTTAGTGCTTAAAAACCAAACAGGCTAATCCAGTCGAAAAAGAGAGGCAGGCAGAGGTATAAACAACCTTTGTTACACAAAACACTCGCAATGGGGCTCTCCCTTCTATTTCTACCCTAAGCTCTGCCCTTGAAAACTTTCATGTTGCTGCCAGATAATTTTCTACACTGAGCTCTTGCTACTCAGTTATGGATTAACTGGCTGATAGTTCCTTGTCATCAGCCAGAGAGACCCAGCGTTTTAAGAGAAACAGACTTGCATAATGCGGTTGCTATGATAAATGATTCCCTCAGCACCATAAAAAATATTTATGGTCCCTAAATAAGAATTTTAAAATAAAGTAAATTCTTTATTTCCTCTTTCCCTTTTTCTCTCTCCTTAAAAAAAAAAAAAAAGAAAAAAAAAAGAGAGGTCACTTCATCACTTTAACATGCCTTTCTCTCTGCATTTATTTATTTATTTATTAATTCATTCATTCATTCTACAAGTCTTCCAAGATCTGTGGTTCCTCTGCTTTGCAAAGATTTAGCCCCATTTGAGAAGCAAATTCTGTGAACTACATTTCACAGAATCACAGAATAGTCAGGGTTGAAAGGGACCTCTGGAGATCATCTAGTCCAACCCCCCCGCCAGAGCAGGGTCACCTACAACAGGTTGCACAGGACAGCGTCCAGGCAGGTTTTGAATGTCTCCAGAGTGGGAGACTCCACAACCTCTCTGGGCAGCCTGTTCCAGTGCTCCACTACCCTCAAAGTAAAGAAGTTCCTCCTCATGTTAAGATGG
>VZSZ01005505.1:1507191-1632263 GCA_013398815.1 Ibidorhyncha struthersii
TTCTTGAACTGGGGAGCCCAGAACTGGACGCAGTACTCCAGATGCGGCTTCACCAGGGCAGAGTAGAGGGGGAGGATGACCTCCCTCGACCTGCTGGCCACACTCCTTTTGATGCACCCCAGGATGCCATTGGCCCTCTTGGCCGCCAGGGCACATTGCTGGCTCATGGTCATCCTGTTGTCCACCAGGACTCCCAGGTCCCTTTCCACAGAGCTGCTCTCCAGGAGGTCAGCCCCCAACCTGTACTGATGCATGGGGTTAGTCCTCCCCAGATGCAGTACCCTACATTTACCCTTGTTGAATTTCATTAGGTTCCTCTCTGCTCAACACTCCAGCCTGTCCAGGTCCCAGCATCCCCTACCAAAATGGTGGTACATGCTAGGTAAGGAAACATCTCATTATCAGAACAAGTATTGACAAGGCATTTGCTCCATCAAGTTCAGGTTTTGGTGTGTTGCATTTAACAATTGCTCACTGTAGCTGCTGCAGTTATGTCATTGCCCCTTTGTAATGAAGTCCAATTTGCCCAGAGACCTACCAAGATTAGACAATGAGAGTGTTTCAAGGAGCTACTAATCATATCAAGCTGTCCTCTGATACATCTAACAGATGATTTTATTTACTCTGAAAGATAAATAGTGATACTCTGCAAGCCACAAAAGTCCATCATGCCTCAATAACCTCACAGCATGCGTGAAAACTTACAGTACTTTGGGAAAGCCTTTTGTTTGTCCTGCAGGTCCAGAGAAACCATAGAAACTGTAAGTGTCCTGTGAATACTACAGCAGGCAATCCTGCTTATTAGTAGTTTAATATTTGTAAAATATTAACCATCAAGAAGTGAAACAACTTAAAATTTTAATTTATAGAATCATAGAATGGTTTGGGTTGGAAGGGACCTTAAAGATCATCTAGTTCCAACCCCCCTGCCATGCACAGGGACACCTTTCACTAGACCAGGTTGCTCAAAGCCCCATCCAACCTGGCCTTGAACACTTCCAGAGATGGGACATCCACAACCTCTCTGGGCAACCTGTTCCAGTGTCTCACCACCCTCACAGTAAAGAATTTCTTCCTAATATGTCATCTAAATCTACCCTCTTTCAGTTTAAAACTGTTAGCCCTTATTCTATTGCTACACTCCCTGATAAAGAGTCCCTCCCCATCTTTCCTGTAGGGCCCCTTTAGGTACTAGAAGGCTGCTATAAGGTCTTCCCAGAGCATTCTCTTCTCCAGGCTGAACAACCCCAACTCTCTCAGCCTGTCCTCATAGGAGAGGTGCTCCAGCTCTCAGAGCATCTTTGTGGCCCTCCTCTGGACTCACTCCAACAGGTCCATGTCTTTCTTATGTTGGGGTCTCCAGAGCTGGACACAGTACTCCAGGTGGGGTCTCATGAGAGCAAAGCAGAGGGGCAGAATCACCTCCCTCAACCTGCTGGCCACACTTCTTTTGATGCAGCCCAGGATGTGGTTGGCTTTCTGGGCTGTGAGCACACATTGTCAGCTCATGTCCAGCTTTTCATCCACCATTACCCCAAGTCCTTCTCAGCAGGGCTACTCTCAGTCCTGTCATCCCCCAGCCTGTACTTGTGCTTGGGATTGCCTTGACCCACGTGCAGGACCTTGCACTTGGCCTAGTTCAACTTCATGAGGTTGGCACAGGCTCACCTCTCAAGCCTGACCAGGTCCTTCTGGATGGCATCCCTTCCCTCCGGCATATTGACCACACCACACAGCCTGGTATCGTTGGCAAACTTGCTGAGGGTGCACTCAACCCCACTGTCCATGTCACTGACAAAGATGTTAAAACAGCACCAGTCCCAATACCAACCCCTGAAGGACGCCACTCGGACATGGAGCTGTTGACCACAACTCTTTGAGTGTGACTATGCAGCCAATTCCTAATCCAACAAGTGGATTCATAATACCATTATGAATCTGAATAAGGGATATGAACAGAGTGCATTTTTCAGATTTCTCTCTTGATATCAGATACTTTCTTCAGTGTAAGAAAAACCCACTTTGAGCAAATTGTATTTCTGGCATGTTTGTTAATTGAGACAGCTGTTTTATCTCACTGTAGGACTAGGCACCACCAAGGCTATTATGAGTAGCTTCACACTGAGATTTTGTAGAAATCTTTCCATTAATTTTGAATCTCTGGCAGCAGTCCTGCATCATTGTTTGCCGTGATCCTCAGGCTGCTTTTAGGAAGAAAGTTCCCGAAATCAGAATCATCAATAACATTACAGAAACATTTTTTTTAAAAAAAAAATCAGTGTCAAAATGAACATTTCCTGTTTATGTGATTATTTTTTTTGGGGGGTGGGGGGTGGGGTATTGCTGTTTTGTTGTATTTTGGGGTTTTTTTAAACCATATGTGGTATGTAGAACAAACACCTCTCTTCTGAGACAATTTCACCCAGGTCTATTTTAGGGCTGCCTAAAGAAAGCCCCTTTCAGATCATTGACTAGAGTCATTACCAGCCTGACTCTTAATCAGAAGCTGCTTCTCCAGCCATGAGACAACAAGCAGTGCAGTTGAAGGTTGGCTTGATTTACTCTGATAACTTCAAATCAATATGTTTATATTTATTAAAGAGGTAATTACATTAATCCATACTTCCAGTGTGCTTGAAACCAGTCCATCATTTGGATTAACCATAAATATCTGGTCCCTGTTTGACCTTGGGTATTGTGTAAAATTCAGAGTGGGAGAGCAAACTCCACTTGCTGTCCAGAAACAAAGGAAGGAATCTTTCCAGGACATTACAGTGGTTACATTGCAATATCTTTTTCTTAAAAAACAGAGATCCTTGGCACCAGCACTACCGTAGTGCTGTATGAATGGAATTCGCAGACAGTGCTACAGTGCTGTATGAATGGAGCTGTGGTGTGGAAGTTTCACAAGAACTCAGCCCATCCATGCATCTAAATGGCTTTGCCACTGATTGCTCACATCAAAGCTAGTAGAAAAACTTTAATTCTCAAAGGAAATTAGCGGGCTGTTGGAGTTTCCTCGTTAAAAGCATGAATACTTTCCAGTCAAACCTTTTTTCTGGGGTGCCCATGGGAACTGTGGACAATCTGTTATTGCCAACTGCTAAGAGTTTTAATATATTTGATCATTCTCCTAACACCCAACAGCTCGGTCCTTCCCTTCCAAAGACAGTATCAGCATTGGGAAAAAAGGTGTTATGAATTGTCCTGAAGAACAGCCTTGATTCTGCTACCGAGAAAGCGTATCGCAGACAAATCCCTCTTGACCAGCCCTGTCGACACTCCTCTCAGGCTCTGTTGGCTTTCTCTCATTCCCTTGAGGCAGGCTGCATGGACAGAAAGGGGTTGCTTCTCATGTGGGCTGCCTCAGTCCTGGCATCGTCTTCACGCTTAAGAAAGCTTAGGGGAGAGACTCTGTACTAACTGTTTTGAGAAGGATGGTCTAAACAGTATGCAGAGGCACCCAACAGCTGCATAACATATTTGACCTGGCTGCAGCCCTAAGTTTGTGTACAGCTCTGTTTCCAACACTGTGTCACTGCACGTCACTCTGTTGTGTGCTGCAGACATGCCGGTGCTATTCGCTAACTAGACCTGCCTTTTAAAAAAGAAAAACATACACATGGTGTCAGATGTATTTTTCCTCAAAATGTTTTTGTGGGGAAAACTTGTATTCATGTGAACTGGAAGTTAAATACTACCACAAACCACAATAATACTATGCACGCTTCCAGGCCTCAGTTCCCCATGCTCAAAAACACGAGATATGCTGCTCCTAGCCAGTACGTGTGTTGTGAGTCTTCATTCATTCATGTATGGCTACTTTGGCAGTTCAGGAGAACACCACAGAAGTGCTACAATGGTAACAAAAGGCAAGATGAGGCCATCCGACCTACCAGTGACTTTGCATTCAGAGGATTCATACCCATGTGAACAGAAAGAAAGTGCCCGGTATCGAAGCAGGGAATCTAGGATAACTGATGAGGATGGCCAAAACGTATTGCTTCCTCCAGCAGTCAGTGGAATTAAATAAGTCCATAACAAAGTGCACCCCAAATAACAAGACAAGCCATGTATGGCTGCACCACAACCTCTGCAGTTTTGCAGAGGCTTTATTAAGTCAAAACACTAACACTGGCAAACACCCCAAAATGAGGCCCCCACCCTCTTATGTCCCCTTTTCCAACTATTCTGCCTTCCTCAAAATAGCATCTTTTACCCACCTCACCACCCAGGTCTTCAATTTTATTAGCACAGCTGCCTTCACTCCTAACCAGAGGGCAGGATAAGCCTACAGTTACTGTACACTAAACAGAAACACCTGTGACTCTCTCTTTTTCATATACATTCATATATATACATATATTAGTTATTATTTCTTTTCTTCAGAGCACTAAGTCCCATGTTCTGCAAAGGAAAATAAACCCCTGTCCTTACATTCTCTCCCACACCCCCCACGTGGCCTTGACAGACAAGCACAGACGGTGCAGCAAATATTTCACTTCACTTTATTTTAAAGAAAAGGAGAGAGGGGGAGAGAGAATTCTTGTGGCATTCCAGAGGTCCCTGGACACTCATTCTAAATGCCAGAGTTGGGCCCTGGGTGAGTTTCAGTCTAAAAGAGAACCTGGGTTTCTAGGCAGCCATCCAAACTCAACACAGACACTTTTTTTCTTTCTAAATCAGTTAAAAAAAATTAAGACCTAAAGAGAAGGGAGACGGAAAATAAAAAGAAGAGAGAGAAGGAAGAGAGAGAAGTGGAGGGGAAGGAGAGGCAACCAAGGTAGCATAAAATGAGTGCAACAGGAAGAGTCCAAGTTGTCTGGGTTTATTGACAATTTGGAGTTTTATTGCCAAAAGACATGCAAGGAGAAGGGCAGCTTCCCTCATGGCCATGAACAAATGGTGAGGAGAATCAGGCCACCTTTCCCTCCTTGGTGGCAGCTCCTGCCAGGGTAGAGCAGACTGAGTTTGGAGCTGATTCTCACCATGTTTTGCCCACATTGGCTCTGGCCATCCTTTTCACTGACGTGGAAGTGAGGGCAGCTCTGGCACACCAGTTGTGGAGATGGCCAGCTCTGGCTTATGTATTCAGTCCTTCTACAGCTTTGCCTAACCAACAGCATGCCCAGATCCACTGTAGCTCATCTGACCAGCACCTTGGTCATCACAGGAGATACGCCGCACTGCTGGAGAACTGGGGAGACTCCCTCGAGACAGTAACTGACTCCTACTGACCTCAGCCCAAGGAAAGCCACAATATCATTTGTTTCTGTCACCTTGCACTTCACAGCCTTAATCAACACCAAGTTATATTTAGAAAGTAAATTAATCACTGAGAGAACTGCAATTTCTTACCTCACTCAGCTTAGCCCAGTTGAAGGATTTCAGCGGGTGTGAAGGCTGCGGGATAGATTTCTTCTTCAGGTTGGTGCCACTGCTGCTGAAGGTGGTTGTTGACGGAAGTGGCATCCCCATGCTGAAGAAAGGTGGTGCTCCTGGTGGAGGAGGAGGTCCTCCTGGAGGAGGTGGTGGAGCAGGAGGAGGGGGACAGCTGGAGAAAGGCAGAGGAGGTGGCAGCGGTGGCAAATTCTCAGACATGTGAGAAGATGACAAAGCTAATGGGCCACCTGGAGGCGGGGGGGGTGGGGGTGGGAAGGAAATACTGCCCCCTTGCTGAAAAATAAAAAACACACAGAAAAAGAAAGCAAACAGTTTAAAAGGCACAATAACTACATGTTGTCAGCTGATGTGATTTTATTACGAGTCTCAAAATATTTGATGTTTTCTTTAAAGCCTTCTGCATTCAAAGCCATGCAATAAAGGGAGGAATCTCAGCTTTCATTTAAGGGAAAGTTTCAAGCCCTTGAAGTTGTGGAGAAGAGCTTGAAAAAAGGAACTGTAAATGGCTCAGAAAAACAGAAAGCTAGTAAAAGAAGCCAAAATGTATTATTTTCTCCTTATGTATGAAAAAAAGAGAATAGTTCAATCTTATGAACTTTTGAACTCCTGGGTTTTAAACCTTAGGGTTTGAAATACTGAATACCTGTCATTAGGCCCCACTAATGTGAAGTGGGAGAGAGAAGGAGGGAATGAATCTGCTTGCTGCAGTGTCTTAACTTCTCAGGGCCGTGTCCTGGCGAGTTGAGGCTCAGGTACACTGCTGGGACAAAAGCACCACCAAGCAGGAAGGAGCCACTGCAAATGTCACTTCTGCAGAGCTCCAAGGCAGTATGGACCTCTTGAAGGAAATCCTGTTTCTTCACTAAATTTACTTTCGTATCTGGGAGATTTCTCTCTATGCCACTGAAATAACAACAAGGGTGACCCCACTCAGCAGTGAAAATTATAGCTGGAGGAGGACACATGTGACTCAGCAGCTTCTGCAAGGAAAGTGGCTGAGGAGAAGGAATGGAGCAGCCCATGCATTATCCATTCCATACCACCAGCTCAGGAATTTCCGTCTCAAATTAAAAGCTGAGTGGCTTCTAAGTATTCATGTTTGTAGCTGGCTAGACAGATTCTCTCTGTACTGACCACAGAAAGTGTTTCACTCATAATGTGCTTTTGTTCATCATTCGCTAGTTAGCAGGCTTTAAACAAGGATGGGAAGAGTCCCAGTCTCATACCGAGAACTCATTAAGTTGAGCGACCAGGTCGTTCATCTGGTCCCGGGTCTGGCGCAGCTCCAAGGATTCCTTCTGCAGCTTGTCCTTCATTTTGTTCAGTGTCTTCATCATTTCATCTTTCTCCTGGGTCTTTGTCTCACATTCCCGCTCCTTCTTCTCTAGCTTGCTCATCAGCTCGGCATGATCTAGGGGGAACAGGCAAGTGAGGCCAATGAGATAAAGCTCATGAACTGTCCCCGAAGAGATGCAGGTTACACTGAAACAAAGCTGACAAATCTGTCAGTTCAGCTGGGGATGTATAATGAGAGTAGGAAGAAAAAAACAGAGTCTGACTGTCTTGACATTGATCTTCAGTGATCAAGACAGCAATGCCCAAGTTTCACTTAGAATGTAAAACCACTTCATGCGAGGACTGAGGGAAGCCCCATCCTATGAAACACATAAACTGATCACCGTGAGACAAAATGTACTGGAGGGAACAAAGCAGGTTTTGTCCATGAAAGGAAAAGTTGCATCCAGCTCTGCTGCCCACTGCCCTGACTGTATCCGGATCAGTCTGGCCTCCTCCTTTGCCTCCCCAAGCACAGAGGACACACTCACCTTTCCGAAACTTCTCTGCCTGATCCCTCCACTGCTTGACTTCATTTTCGTTCACCAGCCTGAAAGATGAAATCAGATTATTTAAACTTGTTCTGAGCTACCCAGGCTGAAATGCAAGTGGCCATTATGTGTAGCGATCAGAAAAAGGCAACCTGGTGAATGTACGTATTTATACAGGATCATACCAGTGGCCAGTCTGGTTCCAGATCCTGATCCTTACTGTAGCCAACAGCTAATATAAATGTGATGGCTTGTTGCTCAAAGTCCTGAAAATGGATAAAGGAATGCCTGAGGAAAAAATCCTGATACGTTCCTGTGTTCAGGTAATGCCCTCAAAGTGCCAAGTCTACGTATTTTGAAAGAGAGAAGACATCACTAAAATAATCATAGCTGCTGTGGGTTACAAATTACCCCACCCTTAATACGAGACCAGATTTCCATCATTTTTTAAACTTTCTGTGTTTCTATTTTTTGTTTCTTATGAGGAGGGAGGATGCTTATCTGTTGGGTAATATATCAGTAACAAGGCAATGCTCATATCTCATACTGGCAAAGCTATTTCCTATTACTGACAGAAAATATGCAGGGCATGCTGGGGATTGATTAGATATGCAGAATGAGGAATAGCTATGAAAGGAGAAAGGGAAGATCAGGCATGAGTTCTACAATGAAGTCTGATATTCAGACAGACAGAAAGAGATTAACACCAGTATGTGTTTTCCATGATGAGAAAACAGTTTTGATTTTGGCTCATGCCTATAACAGGAGGGACTGTAAGATTTTTAGTACAGGAGAATTTGGTTTCATACGAGGCTTATGTTCTATAAAATGCTCTTTTCAGTGGATAATTCAGAAGGGTAATGGACCATGAATTACCTGCAGAGGCAGATGGATGGAATGAAGAGTCCAAAAGTTTGGCTAAAAAAGGACTGAGAACAGGGAAGCTGAGATGAGAGCCAGCTCATGTAGCTAGACTTCTCAAATGATGCATCCTATGGGAAAAAATAATGGTAGTGCCCTCAGCCAAGTCTGTGGGTGAGAGCATGCAGATATTTTATGAAGAGGTATAAGGTTTTGTGTGCTAGGTGGGGGCTGCTTTTCACTATTTGAAATCTTTCTAAACTATGTGCTCATTAGTGAGGAATGAGATCTAAGTCAAGATCACCACAATTATTNAACATTCTGAATGAAAAAAGGCACAGGAGGAAGCCTTGTTATAATATCATAGGTATTTTTTCTGCTCTTCTAACCAGCTTAATATTTAATAGAAAATAGAAGCCAAATGCAAGGGCTTTGCTAGAAAATACTGTCTGGTTAAGATGTCATTAGAAGGAACCTATTTAGAAGACTAACAGGACAACGAGAAGCTGTAGGTTAAGATAAGAAAGTCCTCAGATATGATATTTTATTTCCTAAGCACCTGCATACTTATCATATACTTATACTTGCATAACAGCAATAAACAATAATAATGCTGCTTACATTTTAATGATGTTTTTGACATTGAAGTTTTCCAATGGAGCTATATCCGGATCGTCTCCTCGTTCATCCTGAAGAACAATTTGTTGGAGTATTCTGTCCAACAGCTGCCACTGCTGGAAGGTTCCTCCATTCCTCTTATCTGTATGGAAAAAGACCAACCCATGAGAACTTCCATTTCTATGCCAAAGCACACAGACCTGCCAACAAACTGGCATTCCTTCCTTTCCACCTTCTATCTCAATCCTGTATGTAGTAAATTATAGAACACAAAGTCTAACCCTGAAGTGTTGCTAGCAGATTATTTACAAACACCCAGCATGTTGGAACAGCACATAACAGGCATGGGCAACTCTGTGCCTGATACACATGTTCAGGCTGTGCAACCCTTTTGGCAGATTAGCTCTAACTTGGACTTTAAATGCCTGCAGAAGTGATTCCTTTGTGACAGCTGTTACTCAGCATTTTCTGGGGGCTGATGTTGGGATTTCTTTTGGTACGTAGGTAACATCGTGACCAGGCACTGTAAAAAGCAATCAAACGTTCTATCTGCATGCTCAGTTCTCTGCAGGTCAGTGAAACTCAACTGGCATGAAAAATGCATACAAACATGACCAAAAAGTGTGAAGAGAAAGAACAGAAATTGAACCAAAGGGACTGATCCCATGGATATCAAACAGCAGAGCCAGACCAATATAAAGTTCATCTCAGCTCCCTGAGTTACATAACCTAGACCTTTAGATTCTTTAAAACTTCTCCAGTACAATCCTGTCCTGGCCTAGCAGGATTTAGCCCTTCTGCCACCAAAAATCCAGGTCAATACCTGAAGCTCAAGTACTGCCTTAAAGAGTAGTATCAAGGAGACCACTGGGACAAACAACTGCTTGAATTTGTGCACAGCAGTACTTGAATCTAATGCGTGCCTGAAAACATACCACATTACTTTCTGAACAAGCACACCATAGTACATCTCCCTCACGTCCCCTTTTCAGTTTAACTGCTGAAGTATGGCTGAACATAATGAAGACAAGCACCTGATACCTAACAGGATCAAGGCAGGCAGTTATTTAGTGATCTTGCTATGCCTTTGCTCAGTTGCTACACTCCGGAAGCATAACTGAATTATTTTGTTACAGTTTACAAGAAGATTCCAATCGCTTCTCTTGAAAACAAATGCCAATTTCATTTTTTCACTTGGAGTTCAGGCACTCTCCACTGATGCACTGCTATGAGATAGCAGCCTGAAGACTTACTGTGGAATTTCCCAGTGACAGAACAGCTTTCTGTACTGCATTGTTTCACCAGAAAAATTCCTCAGTGCATTTTGTTAATATTCAAAATGGTATCTATTTCTGGGAATTCCCTGATCTAGAGCACAAGGGCTCTTTCTTTTTTAAAACTTCTAATTTAAAATCATTAAAAGCTCTGTCAGTGACTAACTGGAATGCCTCGGCTACTCGCAAGAGGAGAGAGGTCAAGCTGCTGCTTTAAGTAGTGCAACAAAAATCTGCTGGATGGAGTCAGCGTAATATACCAAGTGCGTTAGCCACTGCCAAGCTCTGAGTGGAAGGCAAGGGCAGTGTGTGTCTGTGACACTGTACCTGCACCAAAGCTTCACCCAGTTCTTCAATACCCCTTGCTATGGAAAACTGTGATGTACTCACATGGCATCTGCAAGCAGTGCTGGAGGATGGATAACAAATAAGGATAGGCGTCTGTGTGCTTCAATCTCTTCTTGATCAACTCAAACATCTGAGAGGCACTTTTTGTATCAATGTGAATCTGAAGTTAGAGAAAGTAGGGAAAGAACAAGTAAGAGAAGAAACATGCACAGAGAAAGCCTGACTAACTGTGGAAGATCTGATCAACACAGAGACAGGCAAATTTCCAGCAACTGGACATCTGCAGAGTCTCCTGCAATGTCCAGCTGCAAGTTCCAGTGAGGAGCAGGCACATGGGTCTTTAAGACCAGCATTGCCATCCCCACTCCAGGATGGAAAAGATCCCCAAAGTAAACGGCTAGAAAGGTAGGAGGCATGCAAAGCCACCAAGACCTGTTCTGAAGCAAGCAAAACATTTGAGTCCTAGAAAGTGGTGGCACAAATAGTAGAAGATAAGCAGGAAAGGGCTAGTTGTTTTGTATCAGTGTGCGGCAAGAGCTGGTCATGAAAACAGAGGAAACTAACTATTCTGGACCTACAGCCTCTTACTGTTGCTAGAGGTTGTGGAAACCATCCTTGTTTTATGCTTATCTTTAAAATCCACCCCATCTAAACCACTGATCCTCTCCACAGGCTCTGAGGTGACAGTCTTCAGGAGGGTTTCCTGTAATCTTGGGAAAAGCATCAGAGAAGAGCCCAAGCTTCACCCATAGTCCTGTAAAGGGGATGTCTGAAACTAGAATGCATCTGGATCATCAGGACTGAGAACATGAAAGCAGGGCTGAGAACCTCCTCTACTCCTGAACCTTCAGCCAAATGAAAGAAAGGTTTGTCAAAGACACTTGGCAGAAGTCCTGTTTGTGATCATTGTTTTCATTGTTCACACATCACAGACCCCCTGCTTGCTAAATGAGAAACAGTGAAAATGAGCACCAGCCACTCTCAGCACCAAAGTCAATCACTGTTTTTAGGAAACACAAAGGGAAGTTGCACCAAGCATCCAAAGTGGATGTTCAGCTTTGGCAATTTCAGATACTCCAGAGAAAAACTTACCAGGTCAAACCGCTTGGCAAGTTCCAGGTCATCTTCATTTCTGACCATCTCAAAGAAATCTAAGTGCCTAAGAGAAAACAAAAAAACAAAACAAACAAAACCTGCCAGTGTTCATGGCATAATTCTGATTTAAACTAAGCATGTCACTATAGAAGCAGCAAGTCCTCATTTCCAGCTAGAACACTTGGAAATTGGCAAACCTTTCTTACATGAGGTCCTGGGATAGGTATGCAAGGCAACTCATGGGGGTCAGTGACGGGCCAAAAGGATTGGCTGGCTAAGGTATACATGCTCTTTAATCCTTGCGCTAAGTCACTGTGTTGAGGTAAGGCTGCTAAAAATAAACATAAAATAGGAAAGGTACATTCTATTTGTGATAAATGCAATGTCTTCAGTGATAATACATTTCTAAAAAATCCACACCATACTTCTTAACCAGATACTAGACCATTAACAAGTTGTTTCTTTTACACAGTGGAGCAGAGATGCATTCAGTGGATTAGTTAAACAGCACAGCTCACAGCTGTCTTTACATTTGACTATTGATGAGCACAGCAGCATGCCTCTGTTGGGATCTGGGGGACCCGGTGAGAGACACATTTGACACATCTGGAATTCTCTTGCACAGAGACCAGAGCACAGCAGATGATGTGGAGGAAGGCTGTGGCACATCCCCCTATATAGACGTGGCATATAGTCTATGTAATCCAGGCATCTGGGATCCTCTCAAACCTCTGTTATCATTCTCATCACTGTAACTTGTAAGATCCAAAAGTGCCCCTAAGCCCCTCCTAAATACTACTGGTTACTGACCAGAGGAAGAGAGACTGCCTATAGGACAGATTCTCTTCTTGGTTATAATGTTGTAGATCAAAAGTAACATTACTGTTTCCAGATCCGCAGCAAAACGTAGACACATACAACTGTATGCGGTCTTTTCCTGTGACATTAATATATGGGTATATGTCTCCACCTGCTCGAAGACGTGAGGCCACTCTCTACTACAGGCAGCTGGTGCTAACCTGATGCTTATGCAGTATGTCAGGCACATTACATTTGCCCCCAGGGATAGCTCTATCACCCTATAGCAGCTCCTGACAGCAGATGTTTGAGATAACAGTGTCTTGAGATCTGCAGGGATAGGCCTGATCCATAGGTTTTTCACCATGCACTTTGGCAAACTTGACACTTCTATCTAGGAAATCCCAGATATCAGATACCTACAAATCAGCCCTGCTCTGTAGGAAGGGGCTTGGAGTAGCAGACAATAAGGGATAGCAACACATAAGCAGGTCAGTGCCTCTTCACAAAGTTTAATGTGGTCACAGGAGAAGGCAGACTCCTACAGCTGCCTGCTTTTACACCTTAAAATGCTTCATTTTGTTAAGCAAATGGATTTTACTAGGCTCCTTGTTGGTTCACCAGTCTTTTAGCTTCTTGAAGTGTCTCAGTCAAATTGTTCAGATTGTTTACTCCATTTTTATTTCAGCATGTGGCTTTCTGAAGGGCTTAATATAAGGTCATTAGCAGCTTCAACTACTGTGGCAAAATACAGAATTGCTAGTGAAGAAAAAATTTATTATCCATATAACTTTTAACAAGGTAATGTGAAGGTGCCATTCAGTGCCACATTTTGTACAATAGCAGGGCTGTTTGAAGATGCTCCTCATTCTTCTCTCTTGCCCCCTCGGTATCTCTACCCCTTCACCCACCACAGATGCCTCTTCTCTGATAGCTGCACCAGTGCCTCTGTTTGCCTCTGTGGTACAAGCTAGATCACAAAAAAGACTGAGCTTAAAGAAAAACCTTGGAAACTCAGAACCTGCGCTTTGACCACACATACTCAGTCTCAATGAAGTCAATGCAGTACTGGCTTCCCTCCTTCCTACCAGGGCAGGCTTTTGTTCCAGTTTTGCTACAGGACAAAAGAATTCGAACTTCCCCCCTGCCTCCATTCTGATTGCCATCCCCAGCTTAGAAGAAAAGCAGCTCAGGAACTCCTTGCCACAGCCACTGCCAATTTAGTATGTATATTTCCTACTTCGTCTGCTGATTTTAATTCTAAGGATGAATCTCCTTTTTGTCTTTAAAGGAAGTCACTTTTAGGAAGAGACAGAGACAGCTTTGTGCTTAAATCTTAAACCCAAATGGAGAAGAGTTTCTAAGAACTCTTTCTGTTGATCAATAATTGTTCACAGAAAACGTCTTACCTGTCTAGTGTGGCATTCTCATGTCCTCTTAGCTTGTCAATGACGGGTTGAATTCCCAGCATGAGAAACTCATATCGTAGGTGTAATCGGAACTCCAAATTGTCCTTAAAAAGTGGGGGGGAAAACCAAGTTACTGGGTTTCAAAAGCTTTTAGTCACATTAAAAAAAAATTACTTAAAACCTCAGTTCTTCCTTTTTAGTATCATCTATCCTGACACCAAATTCACAGGATGATTGACTCCAGTAAAGTGAAAAAAAAAATAAAAATCAATGCCTTCACCTCTGTTTCAATTAAAAATACAGCCCTCATTTACCTACAATGGGTTCTACATGCCCAGTCAGAAGGACAGCACGCTCCATTTTGTTCCATGAAGAGCAAAAGTTATTAGTGCTGCTAGTCCATTAGGGGTCCAGCTCCTGTTTACAGATGAGCAGTACTGCAGTCTTCCTCCTGGCTTTTGTGTTTATTTGTCATAAGATCACCATATACTCTGCCAAACTTGACACCTATTCGGTGGGATGTTAAAGCACTGCCACAGATAGAGACAAATACATTACCAGGCAGAGCTCTTATGAGCTTGTTTTCTGTTGTGGTTTAACCAAAAAAAAAGAAAAGCCAATGTAACAAAAGTAACACTTTTAATGAAACAAAATCAGTTTAAACTATCCTACAGCTGCAAAATAAAGTCTTGTTAATGAAAGAAAAACAACAAACTGTCTTTTTCAGAAATGTCTCCCTTTGACATTTTTAACTTAAAACGTTTTGAGTTTGGCTTTGAGTCAAAGCAACTTAACATTTCAAAACATTTCTGAAGGTAAACCAAAATGTTTTCTAAAAGGTTAAAATCAAGAAGTAAATGCTTTGCAGTTCTTCAAAACAACCCCAACAAACCAACAACAAAACCCCAAGCGATCATTTCAGTGCAAGTAGTCTCTGTTATATTAGAAGAGGCTGGCAATGAAATAATATGGAAGACTTTATAAGACCGATATTAACAATTAAGCATTACTTTCCACAAACTATATCCACTCAAAACCACAAGATTTGTGACTTAATCTACTACCCATTTCCAAGGTAAATTAATTCAAGCATAACATTTGAGAAGGAATTTCCAGGGCAGTGACTTACCTCACCAGCACCAGCATTCAGAACAGCATTGATAAAGGACATGATGGCTGTTTTGAGATTTACTTCATCTCGGTATCGCCCCATGCTTCGGTCTAGCTCGTTCAACAACGTCTGAAACAGAACAGCAGGCTAGGTTAGAGGATATAATCTGATTTCTTGCACCATTGTGCATACTGCTCATGGGATATGTGCACAGTCTTCATTTGAGTTGCTATATATTTTCTTAAAAAAATAATTTTTTTCAGACAAGGCCGTTAGCAGTTTTGGGCATGCCACAATAAACAAATCAAGAATAGTGATGCCTACCTGATCCTAATGGAAAAAAAAAAAAAAAGTTTTTTTAAAAAAACTATTATTTGAGAAAAAGCAGATGCCCTTTATAGTTCCTGCCAACACGACCCAACAAGCAGCAGAATTACGTCCATCCTAGTCAGTTAACTTTGTACGGTGACTATGACCGGGAGTTTATACACACAGAAAAATAGCATCAGATTCATACATTCTTTCTACTCACATCATTCAAGTAATTTTCATTATTTTCTTGGATGTTAGCAGGATAGATTGCACTTATATATACAGGGGGAGAGAATTCTAAAGAGAAGCTGTCTTTTGAGGAATAAAACCTATATGTGGACCTTGGAAGATCTCTCCTTGTTCCCTCACTTACAAACATTTCACATGAAGCAGACAATTACCTTCTTCTTGGTAAGATCCTTTTAGGGATTTGCAAATAACTGGAATCTCTCCTGTGCATGCAGCTCCCAAAGATCAAAGGTGAATTACACAGCTCCACTGGAAGTACAGTTAAGCTCCAGTTGCCTTGTTACAGAATCAGAACGGTTTGGGTTGGAAGTGACCTTTAAAGATCATCTAGCCCAACCCTCCTGCAATGGGCAGGGACATCTTTCAACTAGATCAGGCTGCTCAAAGCCCCATCCAGCCCGACCTTGAACACTTCCAGTGATGGGGCACCTACAACTTCTCTGGGCAAACTGTTCCAGTGTCTCACCACCCTCATCATAAAAAAATTCTGTTCTTTTTATCCAATCTAAATCTAGCCTCTTTTAGTTTAAAACCATTACCCCTTGTCCTGTTACTACAGGCCCTGGTAAAAAAGTCTTTCTCCATCTTTCTTATAAGCTCCCTTTATATATTGAAAGGCTGCTATAAAGTCTCCCCGGAGAGTGTATGTCTCCCTATTAACCAAATAGCAGGGATATTTAGCATGCAGGGTTATTTAGCACAGAAATGCTTTTGATCTAATCTCTGCATACTTATAGATATTTCACCATCATCTTCTAAACATCAGGAGACAAAGGAGAAAAAGACTAGACAAATAATGTTGGCAGCCTGTGCCTCATACAGTCTATTTAGGATTAATTTCACTTGAATATTTACCAAAGAGGTTATATGTAGAAACTGATTAGCCATGAGAGCAACTGTACTTTTAGCTTTGTGCTGATGACAATGAACCTTCTCTTCAGGATCTTCTCTGATCAGTTCATAATTTCAAGGATGATTTTCCTTACTGGAAGAGTAACAAATTCCACTTGAGATCTGACAGTTCAATTGTATGCATCTCACTCCAGCGTTAATAATAAACACCCTACACTCATATATTTAGTTTGCTGATACACTAGAGAAGACAGAATTCTTTTTACTTTTCCCAAGAAGTTTTGGCCATAAGGGAGAACGAAGAAAAAAATAACTTTTTAGTGTTCAGCTCAGCAGATCCACCTAAACAATATTTGGAAGCTATGATGCTGAGTAAGGAAGTTCATTTTCCTTTAGTCAGTATTCTGTCCCTGGCTACTGAAAGTGTTCATTCATAGCAAAATCTTTCCTGTGCTAGTCATCAGTTTCATAGGTCTATCTTGTTTCCTGTAGAAAATGGACATCACCATGGAGATATGCCTCAAGAAACAGGGGGAATATCCTCCTGTGCATTCCCCAGAGGAAAGAATACCCTCCTGGCTTCATGCAAACCCTTTGCTTGTTTTTGTGTAAAAATCTTTTGATCTATCATACACTGCTACTGACAGCTGTTCTTATATCAGAGCACAGTATGTTCACTATCACACAAGCTTGATTTCATAAACTCCCTTTTCTTGCATCTTCTAAATTGCTCAGGTAGCACTTGCAAATATCCCTGCTGGCATTTGAACTTCCATCACATCCACGACTTCCCAGTAGTTATATTATGGCCAAATACCAACCCTTCCCCCATTTTGTTAGAAATGGGAATGAGTATTACATAAAAATACATGAAATGCCCTACTAAGTCAGACTGAGGGTCAGTCAAGTCCAGCATCCTATCTCTGACAATGACAATAGGAGACTATTTAAGAGGTCTTTAAATTCCCCAACAAAACCAACTCTTCAACTTGACAAATAAACAAAGTCAAATAAATGAGAGAATTTAATTCTGCTACTGTCAGATTTGACACCAAAATCCAACACACGTGTGTCTTCTTGGAATAATTTACTTAGCCATGTAACGTAGCCATTACTACAGAAGCATCAAAACCAAGGATGGTTTTGCTGTTTTTCTTCAGAGGCCTCATTTCTATCATATACTCTCACAGACTTTTACGAACATGCTAGATTCTATGCAACAACATCCAATACAGCATCCAGGCAGGTTGAAGGATGCTAACAAAAGTTTTCTATCCCCCATTTCAGAAGGCTGGACTAGGAACAGAATGCAGTGAGGGCCAAGCCAAATTCAGGGCAAGAAAAACAGACTCTGCGTTGCACTAAGCTAATTGAAGAGCAGCACATCTTCATGTGATTGTTCAGCTCCAGAAGGAAACACTATATGTTCATTCAATTCCTAAATATCAGAGTCTACACCCACACACCGTGGCCAAACTCCAATACCTCTAACCCTTTGCAAATGGCTGTGGTTCAAGTCTTCACTTCAACATTTCCTGTGAAAAAGATTTCACCATACCTCTTGGCAGCCAGCTCTGTGGCCCAATTGATCTTATGGTTGTAAAGGTTTTTCCTACTATTTAAGCAAAACTTTCCTCATTTAATCCCATTATTCCTCATCACTGACATCCAGTAGGGTTTCATTCAATCTGCAGCAAACCTCAAAAGGCTTTGGATGAGCCCTGAGGGGAAGAAGCAAATCAAGTGGGAATACAGGATTTTAATTTGTTCCTTGTTAGCTCCTCTGCTACAATTCCAAATTGATCAGATTTCTCCCTGGTCTGTACTGACGGTGTTTAACACAAACCTGGCAAGGGGGCTTTGGAAGGAATGCTTCTAATCTCCACCTTTTCAACCAAAAATATCAAACTTCCTTTATTCCTTCACCTCAAGCTTCAAAATTTCTAGCAGCATTAAGGAGGAAAACAAGAATGCTCTGCCCAAAGCAGCCCAGTTAATATTTTCATCAGCAAGTGAAATCAGCTCCTTTCAGGCAGTATCTAACACCTAGGTTCTCTCAAGACTAAAAGGAAAATTCTTTCTCCTCACAGGTGTCCCCAGCTGAGCGGCTGTTTCAGACAGCGAACTAGGGCACCAGAACATCCGGATATACTTTTCTGGGCTGGTACAGCGCTATGACTTTGCAACATTAGTTTGACTCAAAATATGGCATGTTAAAAAGTACAACATGTTACAACGTCATAACACAATGCCTTCACTCCACAGGAGAAATGATGGGAAGCAGCAAACATAACAAGAATCAGAAAGGCAACAACGTAGGGAGAGTAAGATTGTGCCCCTTTCACAAAGGAAACCAGTCATAAATAGGATAATGCAGACATGAATGACACTGAAATCAGAGAGTCTTCTCTCTCATTTTTCATAGCATTTTAGAAACCTCCATCTTCACAAGAAAAGCACTTAAGAAATTCAAGATAAAGCAACATTTTCATGGTCACACAGTGAGCCAGTGACAAAATTACACTAGTACCAACTTTGAACACATCAGATGGAAAAGAATCCCAGCAAGGGCACCAAGGGCTCATCTTCCTAATTCCATATTTCTGCTTTGAGGTTTTATTGTGTGGCTTTCCAATGTTTTCTTTCATCTCTCTTCTTTATGGGGCAGAGTAGAATTTGTAGGCAAAGAAGCATATTTCAGACAAAAATTGGATGAAGCAAAGACAGCTTTTCCAGATTGCCTCAGGAAGGAGACTGAAGGCATGGCTTTATATTATTGTGGTATTTGAGTAAAGATGGAATACTACTCTGAAGAGGACAGTTTTCAAGGAATATCTTAAAAGAGGTACTGCAGACTGCCTATTGGACATTAAAGGGAGAATTACTCCAAGCAGAAGGGCAGCATGAAAGAAGGGTCAAAGATTAAAGCAGGCAAAGGGCTCAGGGAAGACACTGTGGCAAATGTCAGAAAATAGGAACAGCCACAGAATTAATTCAGACACAAACATAAAGTACAGAATCTTGTTGCAAGTGCCGAGACAAAGATGATCCTGACAGACCTGTGAACACACTGAGCAGCAGAGCTATATGGTGCAGTTGTAGTACTAAAAGGCATTCCAGTAAAGACTGAAGTCTCAACAAAGAAGAGTAAGTTCTGGAGAATCTCCCATAGCTCTAAAGTGACTCCTCTCTGAAGTTGAGGAGTAGATTGATAATTGCAGTCATTTTTATGTAAATGCTGGCAATTTAGAAAGAAGCATAATTTTACATCAGAGTTTCTACTCAGAGCAAAATATGACATTTTGTTAAGGAGATAGTCCTTCATACTCATAAAAGTTGTATCTATATTTTCCACTAATTTCAATTAAAAAAAAAAAACGCATCAAAAAGCAAGGACATCATTTCCAAAATATTTCAGCAGTTTGATCAGTGGTCTTCAGTTGGTATCACCTGCTGCAATTTAATTAAATTAATTGGGATTACAAGTGTTTACATCACTCAGGAATCTCACTGTAATTTGGATTATTACTTTAGATACACTAGCATAAAACTGTAAGTTTCTTATTCCTACTAAAATAGTAGGAGTTATAGCAAAACAGATCCAATGCAAGTTTATTAAGACTCATATCCTAAGTTGCAGCTTCCCTTCTCTACTAATTCACCAGTTGCTGGGTCCTCTGACTACTTTTGGCTAGCTGTGCCAGGTACCAAGAATTGTGCTTAGAACACTGACCAGCAGTAACATTCAATGAAACATGCTGTGTTTTATGTGCCTGTGTTAAATACATGATCTCTACATCACTCCACCACACTTGAACACGTGCAAATTGGAAATAATCTCTGTTCAATCTAAAGTTGTCAGCAGCAAGTTATGCATGAGCTCAAGTTTTAGATGGTTGCCAGTAAATAATTCTGAACCTCTCTTCCTCCTTACAAAGAGGAGTGGAAGCAGAACCATGCACCCAAAATTTTATTCACCACCATGATATTCCTCTGCAAGAAGGAAAAAAAAAAAAAAGAACAATTTGTGTTGGGGAAAAATAGATCTGGAACAGTTTTTTTTATATTTACCTCCTGATTCCCCAAAGTACTGTGCTGGTCATCACAGTATGGGGAGAGTGGGACACTTAGATTTACTGCAATTTGCAAGAGGGGAAAACAAATCCAAACACATAGTATACAAACAAAGTGCCAGCTTTCGTTCATCAGGAGGGATAAACTGACAGTGAGGTGGCTGAAAGGGATGAAGAATATTATCAACGACTGTTGTCAGGAAGGTAACTTAAGGAAGAGGAACAATTGCACTGATGTTGTCAGAGGCTGGCGTTAGCTGTAAATTATTTATTGGATATTCCAATAAAAGTAAGCTCAGTACAGTTTCCACAAAGCCCTACACTTTTTACTTCACAAGAATTGAGTTTGATTTCCAGAAATGAGAATTTGAAATTATTGTCCTCTTAGGTAGGTATTATGTCTCTAATTTGGCCATTGTATTATGGAGCTAGATCTAGAGAAAGACTGAGCAGCGACTTTACAGTTCCCTGCTTTCCTCTTCCCTCCCATTAGAATCAGTCTGCAATAATGAACCATAGAGCCATAGAGACAAAGGAATAAATTCCTACTCTGCGCATTCAAAGTATGTTTCTCCTGTTCCTACAGTCTAGTTCATTTTTTTATTACTTTTCACAGAAAGAATTCTTGGGTTTTGGTTCTGCCAGATCCCCAGTTGTGGGGGATCATTTTCAGCATAACAGTGATTAGGTGTGGCCAGTTAAAGTGAACCTAAAGCTGAAAGCTCTAAACTCTTAGGGCACTTCAATACACTGAGTGATGCTGCTAGTTGCCCAAGCTACAGGAAACACATCCCCAAGAGTTCAGTTTGAAACCTGCAAGACCTCTTGCGATATTTGCAAAGTCTGGGTTATGAAGATTATACTCAGGACTAGGATAAAGAAAAAAAAAGGCTTTCACTGGCTTTCATTGTACACCATATCTTTGAAGTTTACAAGTAAAAGCTAAATAAGAGTTGTCAGCTCATCCTTTTCTTAAAATGGCCTCTGACAACATAAAGTACCTCCATAGTCAAGTTACAGTGGATGCTCCTCTTGATAATGAGCTGAAAGACCGTTCCGAGACACAGGTGTGGGAAACCAAAAGGCAGAGGTATAACGCTTTCTTAACTGGTAAGTCCTACAGTATCAGAGAACCTTCCACTAAAACACAAGGAAGACCATGACCACATTTGTTCCATTGGCATTTAAAAAATCCTCAGTCTCTCTGTTAGAAGAAAATGACTGAAAATGGATAAGGAATGTCTTTGAATGAATCCTTACCTCCTCAAAATTAAACTTAAGCTGTTGCTTTGTGTAGTGGAAAATCCCATTCCAGCATCTAGACACAGGTGTTAGAAATTGCAAACAAGCACACATCCCATCTGCTAAATCATTTTGGGGTTTGGGTGGTTTGTTCTTTTTTTTTGTTTTGTTTTGTTTAAGAAAGAAAAAAAGAGAGAGTATCCATTTATCTTTCATTTTTTTCCCCAACAGAAAAGCATTTTGACATAACCAAGCATTTATGCAAAGTACTCTTTCATGAATGTGAGAGTTGGTAAGTATCTGCACATCGTTACAACAGATTCCTCAAAAGCTCACAAGACCTGTGCTACCACACTTTGCCCAGCAATGACTTATCTCAGTTATTCAGTAAATTTTAAACCAATTTAAAAGAAAAAAAAAAGGGAAGAAAAAAAAAGAAAAAAGAGAGAGTGAGGACTCAAATAGGAGACATTGAGTAAACTCTGCATCTATCTATCTCCCATGTGGGCTTATTAAGCAGAGTCACTTGGTCAAGTAAGGATAAATTAACACAGGACTACAACTGTTGTCAGAGTTGTGAGTTACTGCTGCTGTTTGCCAAGTATCTAAGGTTACCCCCACCTGTCTCTAAGGTATACAAGAATGTCAAATTAATTCAGGAAGGATTCTCCACTTCAGCTAATTACTAGAGAGCAAGCTGGATGGGGCAGTACACATAGAGGTGTGGACCTGCCAGTGCTACATATAGGTTAACACCAAACCAAGATCTTCTGCATCCCGGTTTCAGGTCTGAGTCACAGTCAGTGAATCTCATAGTGCATTCAGTCCAAACAACAAACATTGGCAGCTACTGTTCATGAGCACAGACTGTTTCCCCATTCACTTTTACAGTCATAGCTCCTTGTAGCCCAAAATCCACTGATGCATTAGCTGAGGAGGAGGTGGGAGATAATGGCTGACAGAAACCAGGATCCAGGGCCTGTTGGCCCAACACCACACTTATAATTTCACCTAAGAACAAACAGTAACTGGGTGATGTTAACCCAAATTTTAGGAGCTACATATTCCTACACAGCAACAGATTATGTTGTATCTTTTTGTAAAGGTGCTGAGTTCACTAGGAAGAACATTACAGCAGCAGCAAGCAGTATCCACAATAAAAGTCTGTCAATGATCTACTGACCTACCTCAAGGTCTCTGAGATTGAGTTTCCCTTCTGTGTTCTGAATGGGAGATATCTGAGACAACAATTGCTAAGTGGTGACGATTCACAAGTTGATTGCTAAGTGGTAATTGAAGTGCCGCCACTGTTCATTATTTAATCCACTGTCTCCATTATTTCATCCACAACTATTTTATCACTAAATTAAGGGCTTTAAAATCAGTACAGTGGTTCCTGGAATTCTGTGGCTTTGGCTTCTGGGGTAGAACAAATGATTACCACCCCAGAAATATCATCAGGTTAGAGTACGAACAGGTTAGCAGCTTTCATTTAATGCAGAAAGCCGCAATTTTAAGGTAAAATAGAGGAGCTTTTAAACTAGCATTAATGACAGGCAATCAGGTCTTGAAAAAAAAACAATATATGCTGATAATCCATTTGAGGAAGTGCCCTTCCTAAAACAAAATGAGAAATATTGCCTTTTCACTACCTAGCAAGTTTGCAATATGCGCACTGTAAAATCGCTCCCTGCAGAGATTCGTCATACTGGGTATTTCTGGCAAAGTATCCTCCTTGTACCTGGAATCTTGTCCTTTCTGCAGCATAGACTTGGTAGTGAAGCATGGCTTGCAAGACTTTCTTGTGACCATCTGGTACCAAGCAGACAGCCCCCAGGATCTCCAGCACAGCAATCTTGGTCTTAATGTTCTCAGTCCGTAAGCTCTGGGAGATGATGTTGATACTCTCTGGATGAGCCAGGACATGAGCCCGTCCTTGGGAGTTGTTCATCAGTGCCTTGATACACCCTATAACGGATGTGTGTATACGGCTCTCTGAGGTCTCATAGTCCATGCTCTTCAGGAAGTTCAGCAAACAGCTCAGGCCATCCAGCTCAATAAACCTGGTCACAAACCTGAAAAAAACCCAAGAAACAAACAGGTAGGAAAACCAAGGAGAGTAGACCAAAGGCAGTTTATTCAAAAGGTACCATATTATTCAACCCTGTATCTGTAAAAGCTGGCTAGTTTTTAGCCTAAAGTTCACAGAATAATTCCCAGGTATTTAAGAAAAACAAAACAAACAAAAAAGAGAGAAAACAGACCAGCTAATAACGGTGCATCACACAATTTTAGGGTAATTATATTGTATCACCTTATGACCCTGCTGTTGTGTTGCTGTGTTCTTTGTTGCAGTTGCCACCCAACACCTGCTGTGGTCCGTCCCAATAGTTGCTGTATTTTCAAGGCTGAATGGGTGCTTTCAAATTGCTACATCTTACATACGTGATAATACACACAGGATATATTTTCACACAGACTCATAACCACATTTACGAGTTCAGATTACCTTGAAAACCATTTTTAGACTTAGGTCAAACTTTTAGCAAATATTACTTCCAGGCTGCCACCTCCAGGAGTGGGTATACTGACAGAGGCAAACTCATTACCACTGTGTCTGTCAGCTCCACTGACTTTACACTCTGATCCCATGATATACATATAGGAACATATAAAGTTAAAGTTTTAAAGGTACATGTTCTTCAGTAAAAGGCAAAGTTCCTATAATGGCCTTGGCTGCTTTTTTGTTTGTTTGATTGATTGTTTTCAGTTTGAGGAGGTATATTAAGGATGGAACAGGTCCACTGTCAACCTGCAGTAGCAAAATGCACAATAAAAACATCATAAATAGAGGATATACAGAATTAATCAGTTACCAAATGACATGCTGAAGACTGAACCTATAGTAGGAAAGGTTTATTTTAACTATTGACATTACTAGAGTTCTGTTTCTATTATATTCTACCATAAAACTTCCCTTTCTTCAGGTTAAGATTATGGAAAGTGAAGATGAAAACAATATAGGAGAAAGTCCTTGGAAAAGTTTAAGGTTTTGTTGAAAGCCAGGGTTAAAAAATCCAGATGGGTCAAATTAGACCATGCAGACAGCCTCCTAGGCAAATCAATAGAAATGAATGGAATTATGTAAGTCAGTTCAAGCCAATCATTCTAGCAGTGTTTCATTTAGAGTTCCCAGGCTTAAAAATGGGGATTCCAAGATATGAAAAGGGCTGCAAATAATTTCTCTAGATTGCTTTGTTTACCTCCTGCCTCCTCTAACAGGTTGTTCAGGTAGGTACACTTTTCTAGAATGTCTAAATGCAAACCCACATGAATTACATTTGAATTTTCAGTCTACCAAAGGTACACCGACAACTGTACACCAATAATATGTTAATGACCACACTCTAAATAGCATAATGTAGAAAGACACCTCAAACAAATGAAAAGGTTGTTAGCAGTTGCCACCTGTGTAACAAATGAGGAATACAAAAAGCTTGTGTCATTTTGCTTTTACCCAGCCCCTCTTCCTCCCAGTTGGATGCTTCCTAATGTGCTATCTTTCTCTTTTTCTATCCTTAAGTGAGATGCTGTTCCTAATATGTATCAGTAATGGAAGCACCATACTGAAGCACTGAATTGCACTAGTCTTGGTTCATGTCTCTGCATCAGCAAGACAAACCTGAGCCATACTTATGTATCTCCTGGATCATATGGACTTGACATATGTATGGTCTTCCAGTGGTTACACGCCCACCCTACAGGAAACTTCAGGGCCTACCTGAAAGTTATGCTCACTATGCTGACGGATTTGCCAACTTTCAGCTTGTTTGGGCCAGCAGTTTGATCAGAAACATGGCAAAGCCTGGTGCTTTCAACAAAGTTTCGGTCTGAGGTTTGGGTTTTGTTCAAAACTGAATTTCAAAGGGAATATCAGAACTTACAAGCACACACAGGATCACGTGCACAGCAAAAATGAAAACAAGGTTATCTGAACCCTGCTAAGACAACCTGCCAAGTTTCACGCAGGTCTGATTGCACATTCTTTGGATGCATCATCTTGTCTACTCTAACAAATCATAGGAGCAAAAGCCTCTCTGCCTCCAGGTCAGAAAGTGGGATCAACATTGTGCACCAGGAATTTGGTAAGTCACTCAAAGCAGTTTGTTATTTAAACTGATTATAGAAAGATTAAAAAATATTTCAGTTTTTGTAATGCATTTAGCTGCTAGCATGCCAAAGAAGACTGAAATAAGTACATTCATGGCTAAAAGAGTTGCTGCTAAGGATGTATTTGGAACTAAAATAAGCACAAACTCAACTTGTTACCAAACAATGTGATACCAATGACTTCTGAGCATTTCTCTAACCCTGGGCCTGAAGAGCAGAGTTGCTCTTTGCCTCTACTATGGAGGGACTCGTTTAAATTCTCCTTCTCCTCCTCAATTCCAAAGTTCAGTTCTATGAATTCATCCTATACCTTTGCTATTCCCTCCATCTTTTAGGGGAAGGGACGGGGGGGTGGGGGGGTGGTGAAGCTGACAGTTTGCTGTTCTTTTCAGTTCCAGGACTGTTAGGAAGACTTAAGTTGGATACCTTTCTGGGGATACAGAGCTCTACTGACAAAATAAAACATCCTGAAGAAGCAGCTGAACAAAGGATCCTTTAAAAATACTTTCAGATGGAACACCTGGTCTTATGACAAGACATGCAAGACACTACAACCTTCATGTATTTTAGGTTGCTCTGATGATCATGTGAAAAAAATGGTAAATCCACAAGAGTCACATTGTCCCAATTAAGTACAATCCCTTAATAAATTCACCAGCAGAGCAATTTTTCTAGGACTGTTTGGATGAGATCATTCCAAAAAGGAGGCATGCGCAGGAAAGTGGTGTGTGTCACAGACCTTGATTAATGACATAATTTAAAACAATGTTGGGATTTTCCTGCGCTCTTCCTAGTCCAGAGAGCAAACAGTAAGCTGCATTACTCAATAGGAAGCTAAACCAAGTACCTTCCCATTTCAGCTGACATCAGAAGCCAGAATCAAATGATGATTTTCGCCTTCCTTTTCCAAAACACCTAGTTCGCTATTTTCTGTCAAAGCCAGAAATCATGCAAGAGGAAGACAAAGAAATGGCAATAGCAGTTTCTGAGCCAACAGACACTCTCAGTATGAGAATTTGCTTGATGTGAGCACGTATGTGGGGAGACATGTGCAAATGTCTACACAGGAGAGAAGTGGGAGTTTATCTGACAGGCTGAGAGCCATCATCCTGACACTGTTTGGTGTTTGTGCATCTGTATGTCTGTAAGCGGGGACGTGTGTACGGGGGAGGGTTGCCTGTGCACATGCACAACTCATGCAAATAAAGTACCTTCTTCCTCACAATATTCATGTGTGTAACTAACTGCCATCCTATACGTCCTGTATGCTGCAAAATAAGGTCTTGTTCAAGTCTAGAAGGTGTAAAGTTAAGCATATTTGCCAATGCATTCTGGCTAACGCATTCAAAAACTCAAGTGTAAATAAAGCAGGGTGTGTTTTAATAGGTGCTAAACAAGCAAATTAAAGTGTAACCTCACCTCAGACTCTCACTTGACCAGTTTAGCACACTTTAAAAGGCAGGGCGCCTCTTAGCCTTTCAAGTTTTAGAGAGTGCTGATCAGAATGAGTTAGCTAGTTCTAATAACAAACCTTTCATCCAAATACAGATGCAGAGCAACCTAAGAGGTAATGACCCGCTGACGGATTCCAAGTGTAGCGGGGGGGACAACAGCCTCCCTGTGAGACTTGATCCAGCTCAGGAAAGACAGAAAGATCATATGCTGCGGGTGTGCAGAGAACAGGATGTTCCCACCCTGTTAACAGGCAAGGCTACACTTCCCTGCAGCATCAGTTTTTGAATCAGGGGGCACACAACTGACACAACTGACAACTACTGAACTGCTGAAAAATTCAGCATAATGGGTTTTGCTTGCTGGATGTGTAAATGATCATCTCCAGTATGCACTTGAATGCAACACGGCTAAATCAAACAAAAATAACAGGAGGTAAATCTGAGTTAAACAAAAGGAGAAAAGCAGACAGCAAAGGGAGTTAGCGATGATTCAGACTAAAGGAAGTATTTTTCTGGGGTTCCAAAAAGTGATTTTTTTTCCAGTCCCTTTTAAGTTTTTACTTTTGCTGCACTTCTGAACCTCCATTTTTGGGCACTAAAATACCAAAAGAAAAGCTCTTCTCTCCCCGCTTCTGTCCAACAGTTTGTCATCACACTTGTTTATAGTCATAAGTTCTTACAAACCTAAAAGCAAATGTGTTTCCTCACAAGATGCAGACATGGGGTTTTTGTTCTCTAAGGCTGGGGTTGTTCCTGTGTGCTGGGACATAACCTGTCTTTATTATTTCAGGGCAGCTCCTAAATACCAGAACAAAATGCACTTGCTCAAAGGGGGCCAACTAGCTGCTCAGGGATGCTTCTATCATCTTTTCTCCAAAGTGGAGAGCAATTTGGGTTTGGGTAGTTCTGCCTCAGTTTTTGTTGCCATTAGAACCAGTGGGTTGGAACAGAGGCACAGATTCATACCATTACTCTGCATTTTGTACTAGAAATGACACAGTTCTAAAGTAAAATAAAACAGAGCCAAATGCATGATTTTTTCTTCTTTTGATTCCTCTAGATCAAAGAATTCAAGAAGAGGAGCCTATTGGTAAGCTATCAGAGCCCCTGTGTATCCTACAATCACAAATGGATTACAGACAGTCCATTCTGTGTGAATTTAGGTCTCTATTTTCTTCAGAGGCCTGATGAATAGAAGTGGCAAGGAAAACAGGATTTGATGTCCAAATTCAACTAGAAAGACTAGTATTTTGAAGGCTTGGGTATAGTGCTGCTTATGATTGGGATTTGATGGAGCTGAGGGCCTCTCTACTGCAACCTTTCCATCAAGAAGAAATTGGCTTGTTGATCAGGTATTGGCATGCAGCCCATTTGGCAGCTAACGAATTGAGTCGCTGGAAATTAGTTGAGACGTAGGACTTAACTCAAAATTTGGCTTGGCTTAACTATTAAAAAAAACAAAAACCCACCAGCCCCATAACCATCGCCAGCGATTTAGAAGAGAACACTTTATAGGGCAGCTCATAGATGCTTGTACTGAAGCTTGTTAGGGTTATTATAAACAGATGAAGCAACAGGCTGTTGTCAAGGGGATCCAGCAGAAGCAGTATAGGTCTGAGCAGGAAAACCTTGCAAAGCTTTGAGCAAAAGACATTGCGCTTTCTTCTTCTCTTTTGCCTTGCTCTCAGCAAGGAGGCTGGGCTGTCCTATTCAAAATCTCTGAGCAGAACAATCAATGGTCACCACCAAAGTGTTTCAGCTGGACACAGCAGAGAGGCCTTGCTGCTGTGGTTATGCTCAATGAAAGCTGTCACTTTCACAGATCAAGCATCAAACCAGCGCCACATTAATGGAATAGAGTTGCTGCGTCAAGTCTCAACAGCACAGGACTTTGGTTTAAAAACACTGTGAGAGTTGGGACTTTGGCAGTTGTCTTAGCTTCCATTTTAACATAAAGTCCAGCTGCATTTTACTGTGGATAGCAACAGACAGGATCAAACAGCCACTCATCCCCTTGGGCTAGTTCTCAATATAGGCCACTGTTTCTCTACTTCCATGTTAAAAGCACTCACCTTACTCACACACTAAAGTTACCAAAGCCTGATAAATCTTTATGCCTCAGAGGAGCACCAGTTCTGGTTTTGTGCTCTCTTACAGCCCATCTCAACAGGAAGCATAACACTGAGGTTTAAGTTGATGTGCTCTAGCTTATACTTGCTATGAGGTGAGAAGCTGTGTGCAGTCAACTTTTTAAACATCATGAAAGGGAGAAACACAATCAACACTTAGCTCTGCAAGAAGTCCCAGAAATATCTTCACTTCAAGTCAATGTAACTGCAATGTATATTCTGTGAGATAATTTTTTGGGTAGTTTTTATTTATTCATTTATTGGTTTGGCTAGGTTCCCCCTAAAAAAAATAATCTGTTTGATTAGGCATTACTGAAGCTCTCTGGAACTATGATTTTAACACAGTGTGGATGCAAACACATTTGGCCTATTTTGGCCCAATACAAAGACATTCAGAAACTTTTTGACCGAGTGTTTCCTGAGATCATATTAACTATAGTTATTACTTTTGCACAATGCTCTTCTAAGTGTTAAATGGAAAAGGTGTCTATGCTAGTTAGCTTGCTATTGTTCAGAGCTTTGTTCCCAGAAAAACAAAGATGACCTTGCCTTCAAAGACACAGTACACAATAAAGTCTCTTAACATTTCTCTATGCCACAGTTACATGTAGAATAGGAAGAATGCCAAACCAGGTGATGTCAGATGGATTAGCTGCTTTGTACCAAACAGTTCACATTACCAAAGATAAGGGGAAGCCTGAATTCAAAGTTCAGAGTAGAGGCTGAGATTTTGCCCAACATGAATCAAATTACATGGGACATTCAGGGGGCTATGAAGTCTAAAATCTAATCTTCACAGTCATTACCTGTGTTTGCACAGATCTGCCACAGGTTTTTCACAGCAGACTTTGTCTTTTATTTTCCTGAAGCTACATGCTTCAGCATTAGTGTGCCCTCCCAACTAGGCAGGTTCAGACCAGGGACTGCAGGGCTCTCTGTGGATTGTCTGAAATATCAGAGAGGCTTGTGCAAGGTGAGACAATAAGGTTTCTGTCCTTGCCACTCTTTCCTGTGTCACACCTGACCATAGGGAGGCAGTGAATTGTGATGAAAGACGAACAACATTACCTCATGGGCTGAGTCCGCAAAGCTGTCTTCAAGTCTTCAACTATTTTATTTTTCATTTCTGTTTCTTCTTCATCGAAAGCATACAGAGTCTGCATCTGTTCAGAAAAGATGACGACAATCAGGAAAGCTCGGGCTGCCTGGAAGCTAAGAGACAGGCTGGGAATTATGAAAAACAACTATCCCATCAGCCCATGCAGAGGTGCCTGCCGACCTCTCAACCGGGAAAGCAGTGCCTCAGCTACAAAACTGAATCCAGATGAGGCTGCTCATGTGGACTGGCAGCAGCATACCACTTTGCCACTCTGGCAATAGGTTCTCAGATTAGCCTCCAAAAATCATACTTGCCAGTATGTCCTCAGAAAACTGTACCTAATTTGGAACAGTGATCTCCTGTGGTAATCTATGGATATGTGAGGGAAAGTTTGTAGGGAGAGGTAGTATCTTTTATCAGACTGACATGGCTGGAGGGATTTGGGGAAAATAAAATAAAAAAAAACACCCCAGACATGTGTCAAGTTTCAAAGCATAAAAGCTTTTTCTTCAAGTGACTAAACAGCCTGCAAGTACCCTGAATTACAGTCTGTGTACATGCAAATTTAACTTTTCTCCCCCACCCAAAGTACCCACACCTGGTTTAGGGGACCGATTTTCCTTATTCACTTTGCCCTTACTAATTAGGAACATTTACTGCAAAAAGCTGGAGCATCATAAAATCCCTGTCCCTATTTTTTAATGAGTAAACTGAAGCACATGGGCACACAGAGACTAGATTTTTCCCCCAGTATGCAGCTTGAGATAACTAGAGCTTGCAGTCAACTGGAACTGAAGATGCTGTGGGTCACTGTAAATTAGGGCAAGAGACAATGAGTGGAATACACGCGAAAAATAAGATCCTCAAGGTTAGACAATGCCATTTAAAAAGTGGTATATCAGGAAATCAGGGTTCCAGATCTACACTTAGCACCACTGCAATCTTGTGATGTGAAGCAAGGCTCTGCAGTGTCCATCACATATGCCATTCAGGGTCACAACTTCAATCTGTGACTTTTTAAGAAGTCAAGACTCAATGCTGGGAATTCTTAGCCTATAGCTATGTCTTTTTAGTCACTTTAATTGTGAAGCAGAGAGGATAAATGTCTCTCTCATTGGCGGGATTTCTGAGGGATATCACTCAGTGGTATCTGGAAAGCAGCTCTGAACCCCTTTCTCAAATGAATAACATGATTAAACTAGTATCAGCTATCAGGGATCTGATATTATATCTCGCTGTGGTGGAATCTGAGTAGCTACAATTATGGCCCATTACAGCAAAATATTTAAGTCTTTATTTTCCTGTTCAGCAAGCACCAAAGCAAACCTTCCTCTCACTGAAACTTCCTTAAACCCTCCCCCCTTCCCCAACACCTCACTTCCCTTGGAAGTGCTCCCACGTTGCTTGCTTTTGCAAACCATGTGGTGCCAACACATGTCAGATCCTGAGGGTGGTCATTTGGCTACATGGCGTTGCTGTCTTATGCTGAACAGCTGGCACAGGGAGATGTGTTTAACTCTAGGGGTCCTCTCTCTGATCCACGCTAAAGTCAAATTCACTCAGTAACAGAGCAAGCTATTTCCTGCCCTAATGGAATGACAGAGCGCTACTGATGGAAAATGAGCTGATGATGTTTTATCTTTTGCCAGCATCCCCCGACAGCCAGAAACATAAATTGAAATGCTTAAGCCAAGCCATATATGATCCCTCTCTTCGAAAAATAAACAGAAATCCTGAACAGGCATTATGGAATCTCAATGGCAGAGTTCTGGGGTGTGATCTGGGGCTTGATTTGTATTTTGTTGGGTGACAGCCCATCTGGTCATCTTTCCTTTGGCCCATAAATGCTCCTTTGAAAAGCTCCCATTCCTCCAACAACTTAATTTCACCTCTGAGCCATTGTGGGGGGAAAGCAAATGGATGGTAGGAAGGTGCTCAACATTTCGTTCAGAGTGAAAAAGGCCCATTTCCAAATGAAACAAATACAAATAATCCTGCCTTTACAACAGAGGGTGATTATAGAAAACCCCTTTTCTAAAGCTGCAGGCAGCCAAGAGCCTTTCATTTCTCACTCCCGTGCATGGCCAGGAACTCAAATCCTCATGCCCTCTCTAAAGACAGACTGCTCACGTGTTTGCATTATGAAATAGCTTTCTCGGCAAGAGTTATAGGAAACATAACTGTCCCTGGGAGACAGAGGGGAGGGAACTGTCATTATTTGAGGCTGGATTTCATTAATGTGGCTGACTGATGAATTGCTTTCCTAAACTACAAACTGCACTCAAGGACTAACATCTGCTGTGCTAAGGATGCAGCTAGTTACTATCAGTTAAACAAACATACTAGGAAGAGGAAACAAAATAGTGCCAGGTCCTCATCTGGTCCTTACAAAGTGGTATACACAAGGCTCTTTTTTTATAAGCACATTTTGCATATTTAAAGTTTTCCAGATTAAGTGCATCACCCAGAAAAGTATAGCATCTAGTTACTTGATTTGCCAATTCAAAAAAATCAACAAACTTGTGAAAACAGTCATTCACGTGGAATTTTATTTGTAAAACTTCAGGTAGTCCAAGAAATTAGTTTTGAAAATTTTGCTCCATTTAAAATAAAATATTTTAGTTTTATTAAAAGCATGGATTAATTCCTACACCTTATCCTAATGGCTAATCATTCCCCTAAACAGCTGGGAAAGAAAATACAGGACCATAACGACAGTATGTATGTGTGAGAAAGAAAGAGGAAAAAAAGAAAAAAAAGAAGAATAAAAGGGCATGAACTAACATCAGCAATACACCTAGTTTTACTTAACAGTCTCACACAAATAAATGAAAAAAGGAAGAAGCAAATATAATAAATAGAGAAAAGGCAAACTGAATGTTCTGATTTCTCATTCTCTTTCTTTAGATCTTGTCTAAAATCATAGCTAACAAAGTGTTATCATTATTGAAATCACTTCTAGGTCATAAGCAAATACAAATAAAAACAAAAATTTGATTAAAAAACCATGGTATTGTATGCCTCCTATGACATATCTGGACAATAGTACTTTATTTCTTCAAAGAAACAAGTCACTTGTAGTGCAAGATGCACCACATCTCCAACTACATTAAGGCTGAACTAAGAGCATAAACTATGAATAGATGTAATTTAAAAAACCTGAGCTTTTAAGCAAGTAAATTTAAAGTAACATAGATGTCACCTAACCTGGAGGGAGGAGTTATCATCCACTTGCTAAATTCTGCTGAAAGATATATAATTTTAATGTCCTGTGAAGCTGTTCTGCCCTGAACAAATGCTTTCTGAAAATGAAAGGAAAAGGGCCTGGTTACAGCCATAGTTATTAATCTTGACCCCTGTCTCATACTCTTGACCAAGCCGTCTCTCCAGAAAAGCTGGATCTGCAACTACTGTTCACCTGAAGGTCTGTCTGTGGAAATACATACACAGCCAAGCTCATAAAAGCAACACAGTGCTGTCAGAAGTTTTCCTCCCAGTGAAGTGAGGTCTGCGTTTATTTGTGCTGCCAAGCAGACAGTATCATAGGGTGAGGAGGGCATGAGGAGCACAGGGAGGTTTCTTTACATGGGATATTAACAGGGCAGCTGCTGCATTTTTAAGAAAAGAAATTTTGTGTGTTGATGAATCAGCGGAAGATGACAATGACCTTGAAAATGGAAATGGTGTCTGATTGTGGGCATGCAACTTACCCACAATGACCAGAATGATTTATAGCATGTAGACATCAGAGGACTGGGCAAATTTGGAGGCTTCTCTTTCTAAATTAGACATCATTAGCAGCTGTCCCTTTCTTTTAAGGACTGGTCTAGAAGATACTCTACCTCCTTCTTTCAGACAGGCTACCTGAAGGATGGAACAGTCCCTCCACAGGAACTGCACATTACAGACTAGTACAGAGATCCAGTTTGCTGTCATACGCTCCTGTGAGAATTGGGTTTTAAAATTATTTTTTTAAACTAGTTTAAAAAAACTAGGTTTTTTTTTCTTATAACTATTAAAATATAAAAAGTCACAGCAACAGAATCAATTGTGGGAACAGAACTGTGCCTAAAACACATGGCTTTTTGAACTGGATCAGGAATCTGTGACCTAAAGTGCTTCCTAATATAGTGATCTAAGGTTACAAGTAGGGAATGTCAAACATGTCAGGAATCACCACATCGCTCTCCAGCATAATCTATGAGGGGCAGATACAACGGGTAACACTACAGCGGGTCTTCTGAGACAGTGATCCTTGAGCACAGGGGCCTTGGCCTGCTGAAATGCACAGAAAGATACTTAATGACATCAGCAGGGTAAAGGTGCCATTTCCATTTCATCAGTGGGTAGGGAGAACTTTTTTGCCAAGCTACTATTTGAAAAAGAACTTCATCCTTAAGCAAAAGGACGTAGAAAAAGACGTGAAAGCCGCACGTAAAAAGATTCTTATGCCGTTAATTTACAGGAGATGCAAAGATTAAATTTTATTAAAAAAACAGGACTTAAGGCATTTTAAACTAACACTTCTGTGATTATTGCTATCATTTCAACTCTAATACTTCTTGCAATATTTTTAATTAAAATATTGCAGTACCTGATAGTGCCCAGGAGACGCAAACTGAAATAGACTAGACAGTTTCAGGAAGCAACATGAAACATGTTTTTCTTTCACCACTTCTGAGCCAGCTCCACTTGGATGCAGTTTAGAAAAAATAATTTAAAAAAACCCACCACTAAATTTAGGACTGAAATTATAAGGGACCCAAAATAACCATTTGGAAGTTAAGAATCTCAGAGGTCTAAATAATAATGAATAGAACATGTCTTTTAAAGTGTGTTGGAGCTGGTTCTCAGCTGGATTACTCCAGTTTTCCGCTGATACAATTCCTGTGAAATCAAGTCAACTAAGTTTCACCTGCCTAAAAGGGAAGCAAGTAAGTGGTAAATCAGAAGCAGGGGTTTTAACCCCAGTGTGTCGTCTTAACACTTCAAGCGTAAGAGTAAATCATGAGCCTTGAAGCCAAATAAAAGATTATCAATCATTCAGTGCTGAGGCATGCAAACAACATTACGGGGCTGGTGTTTATTGGTGCTCTTAAAACATGTTTAAAATTAGAAACATAGGCCAAAATATAGTCTCATTCCATGGAACTGCTCCAGATTTACAATAGTGGCGTGTACATATTCACTCCAGGTTTACATCAGGATCATTTAAAGACTAATCCAAAAGTCACTGAAATCAATGGAAAAACTTTCAGTAGATTCAAGAGGCCTTGGATCAAATCCTACCAGAAGTATTTGGCTCAGTGACATTGCAAGGTTTCATACTCATTTTTTTCCTTAATGGCCCTTGTAGAGCAAATTTGTTCAGTCAGGAAATCAAAGCACAATACCATGCCAGTCACAAAAGCTCAATCTCTTTTGTCAAAACAAGTCCATATTCTTTCTATTCCACTACCCTGCCCCAAGAAAATCTGGCATGAGGAAGGTGATCATTTTGGTTATTCATGACTCACAGTAGAAAGCAGCTTTTCTTTTATCTTCTTACAGTGAGTTATAGCAACTTGTAAATCTTGATTTTTCTTACTGAGCAAGGCATATTTCACCATGAGAAATGCATCAGTATTGACACATTTAGCATCCATTTGAGCATTATTTTTATGAAATTACTTTCTCCTTTAGAAATCAAACATAAAAGCCTAAGTAAACAAATAAGGTGTGCTACATAAGATGCTAGGAACAGAATTCTATCATCATTTCTGCACAACTGCGAAAAAAAGCTGAATATACATTGCACATAAATAACTGGAGGCAAAATTTGGTAATAAAGATCAGTAAAAGGATCTAATTTCAAAATATAAGATCTACCAAATCAAAGGAGATCAGCGGATGCTATATGCAGGTGTTGTGCTTCTGCTGGTGACCACCTCTACTGGATGCTTCAGAGGAAGAGACATACTATACAGCTATTGAACAAGGACAATTAGAGAAAGTTTTTCTCAAATATCTTGTTGGCTTGTATCTGATATCTAAGGTGTTAACAGCTTTATGCTCCTCTACTTATCTGCTCTTATATAAGTGGATATTATCTTACATAAGCAACTACCTTTTCTTTAATTCTACTACTAGACTAATAACCCCAGTGTTACTTTGTAGTTTAGTTAGAAATCAATTTGAAACCACACAATAAAACAAAATTTTACATAGTTTTCAAATAGTTGCTTTTCTTATTCATCAAATATTCTCTTGTTCTTCTACTCTGAAGGGATAAATAGGGCCCTTGGTTCCCTCTTGTCCATGATTTCGTAAAATCCTCACTTACAAGGCTGCGCTCAAGATTCCTCTTGAAGAACGAAATTATTTCACCTCTGCTTGGCCCAGACAACACACAGGTCTCCAAAAATGCTAACTGCAGTTAAAAGTATAGTTTTGGAAAAAGATGCTTTCAATTGTCACAGTTTCAGACTGGCTAGCCCTGCCAAGACACAAGCACGAGTGTGTGCATGTGCTGAAAGCTAGCTTTACATCAACATTCCTCAAAATTTCCAAAATAGGGGTCAAAGCTGAACTACCTTTGAGCTCCAACAACACTCAAGAGCCTGACAATCTCTTCAAGATCATTATGGTCTACTACGGTTTAAAGCCAGCTGAATTGTACAGGAATTCAAAAAAGGCCCACAGCCATCTTTGTGCCTTCTTTTCAGGACCAGTGCCAGTGAGAAAAGATGTAAGGATCTGGGCCATACTTTGGGATAGGCTTCAGAGCTGGCACGTAAATAATTTTAAATCATCAATCTCATTACTCCAGCTCTGATTTTTGATTCCAGAATCTAATTTGATTGCCTTCAATATTCAGTATTGTAGAAATAAAAACTGGAAATGCTTATGGTGCTTTCCAATCTATTCTGCTAGAGCAGGGCTTTTTTTTTTAATACACATACTCATCTTCTTTCAGAAATCCTACTTTCAATCAGTCATGCACTTGGGCTAACATTCCTCTGCTTTGGGGACTTCTTCCTAAAGAAACACATCCCTATGGTAGGAAATCTTCCCTGCTTTGCAGGAGAGGTAACTTACTGCTGCCATGGAATTGATGCGGTCAATGTAGTAATCTGGCCAGCTGGTAGCAAGCTTATTAGGATCTTCTTGTTCCTGAAACAGAAAGTTAAACAAGCTTACACAAGGAGCTTTTACAGGATGAAATACCACTGTAGAACCACCTGGGATTCTTCACTGTGCTGTTCTTTATTGTGGTATCTGCCCCCATATTCTTGTACAATGCACATAGATGTGTTTTATAACATTTATTACAAACATTTCTGAAAGTGTAACCTTAGCACAATCACCATGGTGTGTCAGATAAAAAGAATCCCCTTCAGCTAAGGTTATTGAACACAGAGTAATAACACTTGATTGAGAGACAGTTATCTTTGGCATCTAAACAGCAAATCTCAGTCCCTTAAACATACTCTGTTTCCAAATAGAAGGACAGCCCATTTACAGAAAACAGGTTTACATTTTGTAGCTTATATTGACAGATCTGATAAATTATTTTTCCTCTCTACTGCTACAGCGATGTTGGGGTTCACCAGCAAAGGTGTTTAACATCTGCTATGGAAAAAAAAAAAGTCAAGTCAAGGAACCTGAAAAGAAGCCAAATGACTGTCTTATTTTGATGTGATAAACCAAAAAGGAGTTTAGACTGGACATCAGGAAGCATTTCTTTACCGAGAGGGTGATCGAACACTGGAACAGGCTTCCTAGAGATATGGACGATGCCTCAAGCCTGTCAGTGTTTAAGAGGCATTTGGACAATGCCCTTAATAGCATGCTTTAGCTTTTGGTCAGCACTGAAGTGGTCAGGCAGTTGGACTAGATGATCACTGTATGTCCCTTCCAACTGAAATAGTCTATTCTATTCTGTTCAGTTCTGTTCTGTTCTATTCTAAAAAGTTAAGCACAACCTCAGAACATCCAAAGGAGCAGAACTGCATCGCCTCAATTACAGTAGGAGCAGTATTAATCCTTCTATAATACCAAATAATCCACCTGAAATCATCTTCACTAGACTAAGATCAACCAAGCTCAACTTCTAAAGAAGGACCCAATTCTTTCTTGTTCCTTGGGTGCTCAGTGGAAATGAGATTTCATTCTAACGTGTCTATTTATTTCTAGATAGGTGTAACAGTCACTGGCACAATGAGGACTGATTTCTAGGATCCTAATCTCCTATTAGAAACTACAAATAACTCATATTAAGACTCCTAGCATATGATAAGATTGAACCACTTGACTCATCCTACAGATGCCCAAAGGTGTATGAAGACTGTGTATCTCACCAATGTTGTCTGTGTATAAATGCTTACTCATTCTAGAAAAATTAATCTGGAAGATATACAGAACACTATTAAATGTGAAGGTCTATCAGCGTACCTCAGCTATTCCAGAACGGTTTCGTTTAGAGATGAGCTCTACATGCTCCCTGCTGAGTCACGTTTGGAAAACTCCTTGTTACTTGACAAGTTCGTGCCAGACTGCATACCAACACATGGCAACAATACTGCACAAATCAAAATCTTCATATTTAGAATTCAAAACAAAATCACGACTGAGACTTGGATCTTTGCTTCCTCTCTCTCCGTTCCATCGGTTTTTCAACATGCAAACTAAAGGAGTATCTCTATTCACAATACCAACAAAACAGCTTTGTCCCCATCTAGCAAAAGACTGCAGTACAGACTCATCCTAGACAGATCACAACTCTTTATTCAGCCCTTGCATCCAACCAAACAATTAAGAAGAGCAGAAGATTTAAACAAAGCATCATATAGTAGACTACTGCTGTATGAAAAGTATGAGAGTCTGGCAAAGTGGCAAGAGATACCAATTACATCCACAGTTGCTATGTACCCACCACCTCATCATAATAAGTACAACAATTAAGAACAAGATGACCTTTCTCAAATTAAGTGAGAAGTTCTGCTGATTTTCTGTATTTCTCTTTCCTGGCCACAATCAGCAGGAATGTGATGGACCGAAATCCATGTCAAACGGCACATTACAGAAATATGCAGTTCCCTATCAATAGCCAGTTAGAATTGTCACACCATGTGTTATTGGTAGACTGCCTCTTGCTGCCCCTTTTCTGTGAATATATAGCGGCAGTCATAACCCTGACAACAGTTTCACACTCAGCAGACCTTAACCTGCCATGCAAAAGTCAATATATGACCTTGATGATGGAAAAATAAATTAAAACATACAATAGATAAATACAGCATTATTTTTATAAGATAAACTTATCATCCCCAACGAGAACAACAGAGATGGGGAGCTAATCCAGAGGCAGTGAAGTAGTAAGGTCATTATGCAAGGAACCAGGTTGAGCCACCAATCTGAAGTGCAAGGTGTGCTCATATGCCCTTCTGAAATTATTCTGTGCATAGAATTATAAAAGCCCAAGTGACAGCTATAATTGTTTGCAGAGTACAGGTGACAAGAACATTGTCAGAACAGGGCAAATGTATGTTCCCTATACTTCTACTGCCTCCATTCTGAACTGCAAGTTAAGAAACAAACACATGCAAATTAAGGACTACCTGTATTCGTCATTTATATCCTAAAATATGCTACAGTACTTTTTCTGCTTAAAATTCTTTAGGGGGAAAAAATATAAATGCTGCAACTAACCTTTCGAGATGTTTAGTTTAGACATGCAGGCTGAAGAGCTGAAGAGGACTGATAAACTAAAAAAATCAGAGTTCTGAATAATTTCCTACCTGAACACAAACCATTAGAAATTTCACAATCAGAACCAAGTATAAGATGACACTGACCCCCTAAAGTATATTTGTATATCTGGTTAGCTTGGCAAATGAGATAAGGTCCTTGGTATATCCTGCTTTTGACCATTCTCTGTCCACTACAAATTGGTCTGAACTCTGAGCCTGTGAGTCTTATGTTTTGGGTTTGTTTTTAATTAGAATTGGGAGAAAACTGGTTTGAGTAGAACACAGCAAGCGTTAAGCTTTTTTCCTGAACTAAAGCCCAGACTGAGGCTGTACATTGCTGAGGTTAAAAAAGTTTTAGCGGACACTCCACTATGCAGTCCTCCTTTCTGAAGTTGTTCTGTCACAGAAGCATATTAAGCAGAAAAGTCCATCTAATTTCAGTTGTCCTCCACACTCCCTGTCCAGACCAGAATTTTACGGCTGTCAACGTGTGTTCACTAAAACAAATGTGATTACATACTTAAAACCTGGCACTCTATTTCACTTATGAAGCCCCAGAAAGCTACTGATGCTTGGGATAAACATATAGATTTTTTGTCCAGCCCCACAAAAACATTAGGTGGCACAGTGCTATTTATAGCAATCACCTGGGCAACATTTTCAAAAGAAAGACAAGTTCACACCTGTAGCATCAGAGCCATTGGGAGAAAAAAACCACACTTCATTGCCTAAATTATGTGGGAAAGGTATGAACGGTAAGAAATTGCTGTACCTTATTTCCTCTCAGAGAGGAGAAGATACGTTGAAAATAGAAAGCAATTCAGGGTGTGTGGGAGGCAACAACAGGGTGCTGGGGTTTTTTGTATGTTTTGGTTTTAGTGTCTTCAGAGTTTTGACCCTGAAATAAAACCCCAGAGAAAACTGCAAGGCAACTTCATGATAATAGCAAAACCCTTCCCTTGCTCCAGGAGACGGGGTGGGGAGGGGGGGGGGGGGGCCAAACCAAAAAATGAGGCCTTAATATACAAAGCCACATAGGTATCAAAAGCTGGAAACAATAACCCATCTGTATAAGGGAAAACGTTAGCTGAAAGAATCTATTAAAGCAAAGCCTTCATTTAGCTCCTTGAATAGTGTAAATATTACATTAAAAAACAGACGTCAGCTTGTGGACTTTATAAGGGGCCATATCATTCTTCACTGGAGTAACAACTATGTAACTGCTGTGAAAACAGGATCTTGATACTATACAAGCCTACAATATAGCCAAGGTATTATATAGGCTTTGACACTAATTTGGACAGGCTCCATGCCTTGGTGGAAAGTGGAACTTATGACTTCATCCCAAATAGGACTTAATGGAGTTCTGCAAATATTTGGACCATCTGAAGCAATCAAAAAGAAGCAAAATAAAAAAAAGTATTGTGCGCAGAGGTCAGCTGATCCTGAGAGCCTTTTTGCAAATCTTGGGAGACCTGATCCATTGGGCAAGCTGTCCTCTAGAAAGCAGAGACCTTTAGTGGATGCCATGTCAGACAGACAAGCATTTGCAATACGAAGACTGTCGTAACAGACATAATCAAGGTTAATAGACCACTGCCTTTCTTGCGAAACTTTCTACAAAGAAGTACTAAACACTAGTGTTACAGAAATCACATGGAAATGCCAGATATTCATGGCTGAGTGAATCATGAAAATGAGACACGGTATATATGCTGGGTGCTTCCTTTAAGACGGTTTCAGTTTTGAAAGAAACAGCTCAGGGAAAGCCTGAACAGTTACCGCCTGCATTGAAGCTCTTTTGTGGTGAGCATTGGGTTTCAGTTTCCAGTGATGACACATTGGTATTTTACTCTGCACCAAACGGACCCCAAACAATGTTGAGCAGTTCTCGAGAGCATGTCCTGAAAATCTGAGCATGTCCAAGCATTAGTAAATACATCCACAAAATAAGCAACTGTACAAGGCTTCTGTCCTGCAGATGGAGGCAGGGAGACATATGACAATTAAAACTCCTCCAGGAAATCATTGGCAGAGTTAGAAACAGACACTGATCTGACACTGAATCCAGCACTCCCTTATTTCCACCATCATTTATATCAGGTTGTTTTTATGCGGTGTAGACAAATCCCAGCTCCATGGGACCAGCAGGCACTTGGCGTCCCTGGGTGTCCAACCGTTACATGGACTTGCCACTACCTGCACATACGTCCCTGCGATAAATTGCCAGGCCTTATGAAGCCTCCTAACACGCAAATTAAAAGAACACTTCATACTTGAACAGATGCATCAAGAAATACACCATATGTTATGGATGTCATACAGCAAGCATGGGTACTACTGGGATGACGGCTATTCATTGGCAACATGACTTCCTTCTCAAACCTGTCTCTTCAGAACTGCAGACAACTGACCTTACTGCTTTGCACTGTTCAGAACAGAATGGGAACAAGCCACGTACCCGATTGTTGCAAAGTGTGGGTCTAAAATCTTTCTTGGGCAAGGAACCATGATACCATTCACTGAGCCCCTCTCTATATCAGTAAAAACAGCGTGCAAACACAGATGAAGGATATGAAATAAAGCTAGTGTAATATAAGTTCCTGTTCCAGTTTGTTCACTGTACAGTGTCCAGACACTGCATGCTCAAGTTTATACTTGGGTCACAAAGAATTGCATTTTCTTGGAAAAGCCACATTAAGGTTAGTGTGGTTCCTCTTCTCAAAAGCCTGCATGCATCATTCTAGTACCTCACAGAGGTGAAAGACAGGTTATTTTATCTGGTATGAAGGGTCAGCACCATCACATACAGTCTGAAAAATATAAATCATGGAGTTCAAGTTACTACAAGAAACTAATACCTTTTAAGAAAAAGTGAAATATGTTACTTGCCATACTGAGTAAGTCCCTATACCTATTTTTTTCATATTTCCCATTAAATGGCAATAGGAATGGGGATCCTGATTACAAATAACTGGGGATTTTTCAGTGATATTTTTTTTTTTTAATGCTAGTTCACTGAAACTTTAACTTTTAACGTGACTGACATCAATGGAGATGAAAGCCTTGCTGGATAAAGATTCTCTGCTTATGGATGAAGCCCTCACACACTCTTTAGAGCAACAGCTTAGCTGGTAAAATGTTCATCTGAGATGTGCAGGATTCGGACTCATGTCCAAGTTCTGTTTCAAAGTGAGGTGCATAACCCTTGCTCTCCACATGAATATTCTTGCCACTATAAACAATGTGGTGTTTTTGTTTGCTTGGAGCATGGAAGATGGTTGTCACTTGTGCTGCATTTCCCACAAATACTACTCTTCTCCCTTCATACGCTTTTAAAAAAGACTCCACTTATCACATCTGCTATTAATGCTGAATACAATACAATCTCATAACACCTTGCACTCTACACTGTCAAAAGTCCTAAAAGAAATTCATGTATTAGGTTTTTCAGTTTCTCTTTCAGTGAGATCAGCAGCAGCATGGAAAATGGGATGCAGGCAATTACGCAGTCCCCAGTTACACAGGAAATCTGTAGCACAGCCAAGAATCAATCCACACTGAAGTTGTACCCCACTCTCATCCAAATCACCGTTCTCCCCGTTTTGCATGACTGACTGACTGATTTTTCTTCACTTCAAGGAGAAGTTCAGCTTTCAAAGAAACATTGATGTGTTCATTAACACACTGTCCATCCTATTGGCTGTGGCTCAGGTCAAAGCAGCCGAAGTTGCATAAATAAAAAGCACTTTCATTAAAAGACAAAAAATGTGTTTGATCTGCTGTGGGATGAAATACTAATTCAGAATTGGAGCTAAAATACATCTAAGCTTTTCAGACAGTTTACGTCTCCAAAAAGCCAACCATGTCCCAAGAGATGCTAATTTTGAAACAGGAAAGACCATAGGACTGAGCCATTCGCTAGACAGATGTGGTCCCTACTCCCTTTCTCAGACTCCCTGACTAGCATTTACAAAAATATTCTCAGGGTTTGGGGGAGGGAGCTATATACAAGCCTTTTAAGCACAATTTATCTGGAGTGACAAAACCAAACATCACTTCTCTCCTTGGAATTAAGGTATTATTGTGCAGATAATAATCCTTCTGCCACAAAAGCAGTCTACTGTATAACTTATCAAAAGGGAATATTCATTAATTACCAGCTGAAGCATGCAACTGAGGAGTTCTAATTGCCTCTCATAAAGGTCAGGTATAGCCATACATGCTTCCAGTTCACTGGATTATGACACAGGAATATTTTACCTAACAGATCACAGGGTTGGGGTTTTTTTTCTTTGTTTTTTTTTTTTTTTGTTTGTTTGTTTGTTTGTTTTTTGCTTCGTTTAGCCTGATTTCTGTCCTGCTGCTAATAACTTGATGGACCTAATAATGACCTCTGATGCTTGTTACTAACCAGCCTTTCAAAGCAAGAATCAAAGGCTTCATATTATTATTTATATCACAAAATGCCTTATACTGCCAAACTGTGGAAGTCACTGCCACAAAATATAATAAAGTCTAAAAGCATAAAAGTGAAAAAGGGATAAATTTATGAAGGATGAGGATTTCTTCTTAGAAATCTTTTCATAATACTGAAAGAAGCTTCAATGCTGCCGAAATTCACCAGCATTTAGAAATTAAAATGGGCTATCAGTCATTTTTGAAAGATGGTTTGCTCTACCACAGGCTGAAAAACTTTCAAATAAAGTTAAATACATGTTTTGTTTTGAACTGCTTATTCCATCCATCACTTTTTTGGCTTCCCAAGCACCCATAGATACAGCAACTCTAGAAGTTGCACATTGTGTATACATGATGTGTCATTCCCAACCTAATCCAACACTCAAAACCACTTCAAATTCATTACTTCTAAGTGGCATCAGTCTAATGGAGATGAAGGCCATGCTTTTATTTCTTATCTTCCAGAAAACATGCCAGATCCATTGCAGAGATACAGTTTCTCACTGAAAATGGACTAGAATGCCATACCTGGCAGGTGGAAAGGTGGTTGGTGCAGTGTTATGAGCTGAAGAATTAACTCAGCTACTGTTTTTAATGAACTGTATAACTGTAGTGTTTAAACCAAGATTAAGTTTTACAATAATAGTGTTTGGAACAAGATTTACTATACATTACTGATGGAGAGAATCACATTTTAATGAACTTTAAATTATAGCAGGGTTGCACAGTACACTTTTAGTTTTAAGAACCTTTCTTCTCTTTCCTCTTCTGTTGGTTTTTTATTCTTCTCAATACAAACAGATGTAAATTTGCTGCCAGCACTGACTGCATCAGCCTCCTCTTTTCATTTATAGATCGTACAAACGTGCTTGTCCTTCTTCAAACATACTTAGCCCTGCTGTAGGATTGGGATTCCACCATCACCAGGCATTAATTTATGGGTATAGTGCAGTGACCAAAAGGACAACTTGTCCCTATATTTACAGAACTACTAAAATGTACAGCTGAGGCCACACTGAATTATCCAGTGCCTTTAGTCCTCAGGACAAAGCTTGCTTGCCAATCAAAGTCTTCCAGTATTATGCATTGTTCCTCCACTGAATGTTCTACTGTTGTCATGGAAGTTGGTTTCTTGTTGGATATATTCTCCTGACTCTGTTGCTGCCTAAAGATCCTTCTGTCCTAATAGGTGAAGTCCATGCTCACATTTAAAACCTCTTATATGCTCTACTTTTCACAAGCCCCAAATCAATCAACTGATATTTTGCAGTTGAAAAGTGTATAATCTAAATAATGAGCTCCCAAACAAGGCAATTCATGAATTCCCTGTACTTCCAATGAAGTTCTCAGGAGCTTACCTTCCTTCAGCCCACTCTGTACACTTCCTTTGGAGGTGAAGCGAAACGTCCACTATAGAAGATCCTACCCGTTAGGAGGTCAGTTCATGATCATTCTACTCAGTGGGTCTTCAGGAGAGGACAAAACGTTTCTCATAGACACAGCCTGCTCTCCAGGTACATGGCTGTCGACTTAGATTGTACTCCTCAACCACAGCTCTGTCCTCACAAACATGTGGCAAGCTTGAGGTCAGGGTCAAGGTTCTGCAGTAATTCCTGTGGCAGGTGAAGCCAACAATCTGTCACTATACCAGTAAATCCTAAGCAGCAGCAGGACATACTCTATTGTTTCCTTAAGATCCAAGCTCTGCATTGTCCCTTCTACTTTTTACTCCGTGTTATGTAAAAGTATTGTGTGTACATTTCCATTCTAGCATTAACCATGTTCAGCTTACAGGCAACTTGCTGTGGATACAGAAAGTGACTTTTTCCTCACCCATCCGGCTTACCTTGTTCCCTTTCCAACAGCACTGTTTTCAACTGTATCCCTACCCCACTAGTATTTATGTCATTTGGACCGTCTCCTTCCTCACTTCCTTTCCTCCTCCTGGCATTTTTTATGCAATGTGAAAGGCCACAGAAGAACCCAGCCTGTGTAACTGAGCCTCCTGTCTGCCACATGCCTGCACTGAAAGTTTATCTTTTTGTCCTACTCTGTTTATCTCCAGCAAGCAACCACTTAAAATCTTTTCTAAGTAAAATGAAGTCACCTACCATTCATGGTAATCATCCTGCATGTTGTTGGGTGATGGGAATGAAATGTCACTAACCATGCCCAAAGACACATGGAACTACCTAGGACACACCTACCTAAAGCCAGCACAGCTACCTAGGACTAGAATTTGGTAATGCTAAACTCTAAAGGATTTCTCTTCACTGTCCACAACATGTCCTTCAGCTCACTTTGGCTCTGGGCCCTTTAGTAAGAGTGATGACAGCTGCATGGTCACAGCAGCCACTTATTTTTATTTGTCTCTCTCATTTAACCCCAGCCACTATCAAAAAAAAACAGTAAAGTTAGGAGCTGCTGGACAGGTGAACAAAGGGAATAAACACAGAGTAAGGGGCCCGTGGCTTTTAAGTTACTAAACCAGTATTTGAACGTATCATTCAGTTGCTTTGTCTTTCTCTCCCCTTTCCATAAACTCAGGTAAAACTCTCTCCTTTCTCCCAGACTTCATTTCTCTCACCTACAACATCTGCAAAATGCTTGGGTTGCCAGGTGCCTTTCAACAGATGACTGACTATCATGGAAGACAACGTGATTTTCACCTCCAGTCAGGTGTGCAGCTGAAACTGTCACATCTGACTGTAACGAACACAAAACAATTCTCCAGAACACTAGAAGGCAATTTCTTTCCTTCTCTTCATGGTTATTACTAGATCCTGGCACAGTTCTTCACTGTGCCCGTTTCTAAACTTTTCACTGAAAAGACAGGGAATTCAGCAACTCTTCCTGCTCGGTATTCACTGGCTTTTGAAAGGCTGGTGAGCATTCAGTTAAAGTCAGAATACAGAGAAGAGTGAGCCCTGGTCTGTGCCAAATCTGCTTCTCACGTACCAGAGCAATATGCTAGTCATTTACATATTCTTTGCTCTTGCTTATCCACCTAAGACTAATCTGAATGGTGAGAACTGCATTGTACACAGTACGTATTATTATTATTGCATACCATCAGCAGGACTGACTCATACTTGGATTGTGGAGACCCAGAACTTTTGCAAGAGGACAGACAAGGACAGAACATAATCCAGTGGCAGCAACTATGTCACACAATCAGCATTTACATGTACTTCCCACACAGCAGAATTGGATTGCTCACCATTATTTTTATTCTTAAGTACAGCAAATTACACCATTTTAGTAGGATGACAGCTGGATAAATGTTTTCTCTCTTTTTTTTTTTCTTCTTCTTTTTTTTTTTCCATGGTAGGGTCAAATCTGCTCCCACTCTCCCAAGCTCCCACAGAATGCAAGCCAAACGCAAAACACAGCATTAGGCATGATGATGACAATTTTCCAACTATCACTCTATAAACTCAGGACTATTTTGGGCCTGATTTTTGAGAAGTGTTGAGTGCTAACTTCAACTGGAGCACTAGTAGCACACCTGAAAAATGCAGAACTGCAAGACGGACACCTGAATTCTACAAAATCTGTAGCAAATACAATGGCAAGTTTATGGCATTTACGTCTTCAGCAGTCTGAACAAAGTAACTGGGAAGGCATTTTCTAAGCAACAGCTAACCTCCCTTGTTGGAGGGAGAGGGAGAGGGAGGAAGAAACTAAAAATATTCCATGCCGTTCCCATGGGGGTGAGGGGAAGAGAAGACTTTTTTATTATACATAAATAAATATATAATTTCAAGGCCCTGACCCAAAATAACCTCTTACACCAGGATAAATAAATGAGTCTGTAACTGTTAGCATTGCGGCATGGAAAACATAAACAAAGTAAAATGAATGATTTGGAAAAACTCCTTATCTCCTCTTACGTCTGCTACGATGTGCTCTTTTAGGTATCATGATTCCAAGCTGTAATAATGGTATATCAGCTGAATCATGCAAGCATTTTTCCCTCCTTGACACAAAATTCATCCTTTACCACTACAGGAGTGACTCCAAGAAAAGACATATATTTCTAAGAGGAGTCTCTCACATCATTAAGCCATTCTTTCTCAAAGTAACTACTTCAGGGTACTTGCTATGGAAAGGAAAATATCAAGGAAAAAAAAACATGAAGACACAATTATAGAAACTTAATGATAGACCATATGAAATGGACAATTTTTCTTCTCAGGTGTGCTGACCTACACAAGGAACAATGAGGTCAGCATCAACAAATTTTTCCTTATGTGAGATGAGAAAAAAGCCTAAATTCATTATTTGGAACTATAAAAGATGGTGTCTTATATGAATGTCAAGTTTTACTGTTCCAGCAAGAATACATTCTCTGCATTAAATGATGTAGAAGGAATGTATATCATTTTATGCTTTATTTTACACTGTATTAACCATGTTGTCCAAATTTGGGAGCTATTACTTCAGCCTACAAGACACATCAACAGGTGCCATTAATCAAACAGCTCTTTCACACTGAAAAGACACATGTACACCACTAATCAGGAAATGTGTGCATTTGCTGCATTAGTGACACTCTTGCTGCATTTTGTTATTTCCCATTATGTCCTGTGCTTGTCATAGGCCAGAGTTTCTGAATTTACTGCTCTAATGCCTACTTGAATTTCCAGCAAAGTAATTTTTGAAGCTGTGTGCCTGTCTTCCATACCTAGACTAAAGATACTGGAGTGACCCAATGTCAGCATCAAGCTAACAAATCATCCCAAACATCTGAGCATGAAGTCATTCTGTTAACAGAAAAAGGAACAGATGCTGGTGAGAAAAAAGCAAGTTAACTCCACAATTGCTGGCATTTTCCAAACATCCAGTTGAAGGAATGCCGCGGTTTGCAAAGGGCAACATCCTCCCACTGTGATTTACCCAGTGTTATGAGCCACTGAGCCATAGGCTAACTGAAAGCAAGTCTATTTTCAGAGAATTCATTTGAGAAATTCCACATTTCAGACTGCTTCACCTGCAGTCTCCTGAGCTAAGGATGTCATGCAGTCGCTCAGACCAAAAGCAATTCCAGGCACTGAGAGGGAACCATATAATATCTTCTGCTACAGCCTATTGCAAGGAGTTGGTCTCATAGCAATATTATGGGAGACAGTAGGTTGCACAGAGCCTTACTGTTGCCCTCTTTCTTTATAGGGCCATACAACTGCTTTCCTAGTTTGACTTATGGTCATTTTGGAGAATCACAAAACAATTTAGGATAAAAGATGCCTCGAGCAGAAGGGTCAAAGCAGAGCTAATTTCAAAGTTAGATCAGGTTGGTCAGGTCATTGTCGAGGTTTGAATACTGAGTTAAATTCAAATGTTGACTGAAGAGCTGAACTCCTACAAACTTCTAGAACACTGGTAGGAAGAGAGGTGATTTTCTGATGCACCAAAGACTTCAGATAAAGTGTAATTCTTCACCTCCAATGTGGCTTTGAGTGGGCTTTGCCCTTATGGTCATCAGATATCCTCATCGTTTAGCCAGCAATACACTGGCACTGAGCACTCCAAGTTTCACACAGCTTCTTCAGCCTCCTACTGTCTACAAACTGCATTTGCTTCTGGGCTATTGCATGTGCTGTGAGGGTTACTGTGCGTTTTTCAGACTTCCCAGGGGAAGAGAGAGTAGAAGCGCACACCCACCCACACTGCCCCTAAACGTATCATACAAAGCTGGGAGAAAAACTCTCATGAAGCCCCATCCAAGCCTCATCAAACTGGGACTCCTTACAAATGGCTTACTGAATACTGCAGCAAAACATCTTGTGTGTTCATGTCTGCTGCTCCCAGACACAGTGTGTGGAATAACAACTCTAAAGAAGCGAACTTAAAGGAACACGTTAAATGCTCCTTATCTATAAATCCATAGAAAAAAACCCAACATTTTAATATTCCAAATCAGTAACAGACTCTAAGAGTATTTCAAAGAGGAAAAAATACTGCAAGAAGATAGAATTGAAAACAATACAACTTCAAACCACCCACTTCATTTATTATGAGACAACCACGTGCTTGGCACTCTTCATACAGAACGGATGAACCCCAAAGGGCTTTCATAGCTCAGATCAGACAATACAAAACCAAAAACCCACACTCAGACAACACAATGGTGTGATCTTCATCTGGTGCGTTGTATCACTAAATGAGACCAGATGAAGATCCATTTTCTCTTTTCTTTAGGGAATATCTATCTTCCTCTGAATAGCTCCATGTATATCTCCTACTTTAAAGTAGGAACCCAAAGAAATGAACACTTTCCTACAGCAAGAATTGCGGAACTCCTATCTAAATACAACAGATGTAACACAGCCTCCTGCTCTTAGAGCCTCCATATGAAGCCTTAAATGCGAAGAAAAGACCTCAGGGTTTTGGAAGAAAAGCCATGCCAGTTCACTTCAGCTGAGAAACAACTGCCTCTCCACCCTAACCAAGCTGAAACTACACTTCACAGTGCAAAAACACAGAACAGAGCAACCCAAGAATAAACAGTAAGTTCAGGAACTTTCACTCACTTAAAGTTTTCCCCAAAGGCAAGGAGGACTCCAGGTTTTATATTTGCATCCATCTTCTGCTTCATCCCTGGTAGGCTAAGATAATTTTATCAAAAGCTACAAAAGCAGCTTAGATTCCTCTAGCAGATTGCTTTTTTTTTTAAATATACACACACACATATATGAATTTATATTATACATATAAATTAATTTTTATATTTATAGTTTTAACAGGAGGATAAATCCAATGTATAGGGTGAATTGCTCTCTCTAGAAGCTGGAACTGTAGCCAGGTTTCAAGCAGGGTTTATAGCAGTAATACAGCCTGGTTTTGTACTGGAAATTTTGCTTACAGCTCTGCAACAGTCTGAAGGCAGGCACGGGCATGGGGGTGGAAGACAGAAGTATCTTACTCTATATCCAACTGTACAATATCAAGCTATGCTTTTTATGGTGACATTTTGCTGATGATGTAAACCTCAAAGGCAAAGCTCAAAGACAAACTCTCAAGGAAAGAAAAAAAAAAAAAAACCAAACCTGACATGTAGACATTATCTTAATTAAAATTAGACAGCCAGCATGGGACCAAAGTAGGAGTTTGTGAAATTGAGCTGCAAATGGTATAAAAAGACTGCAGTAAAACTACTAAAAGTTAAAGTCTGACTAAGGCTAGGATTCCCCAGGGCATTCTGAAGCCTGATGTAGGGCTGGATGCAGCCCTCATGTTAGGAAAAGGGAACTGAACACAAGGTGACGCAACAGTATCTGCTGCTTCGTTGGGGGAAAGATGTAAACCTTCTCTAGACGGGCATCTGGGGCACTCTGCACCTGGACTGCAGCTTCACTGGTTTCAGCATTGACCTGTGACCTCAGTTCAAAGGACCTGGACTCCTTAGTGACTGTGTAATGCACAAAAGTGCCTTCCACTCCATCCTTCCTGCTCCTTGCAGTGAGCTCTCTCAGGTCTGGAGACTTCACCACAAAATCTGTTCCTACAAGAAGGCAGAAAGGCGCAGCAAGAAAAAAGAATGAAGATTTTTAAGGAGGAAAAGGAGAAAAAGGAATGTTGTATGCAGCCAAGGCATACACATAGTGCAGGGAAAAGGTGTGAGAAGATGGCAGGGCCAGAACATTGCCACAAAGTTTTGTAACTTAGCCACTCTTTCTTTCAGGTAGACAAAAATGCATTTGTATATAAACATAATGATGATGAGTTCTTTGAAATTATACAACAATTTAGATCAAAGACTTTTAGAACCAAGGAGTTTCCTGACTCCTATTCTCATATTCAGTTTACTATTTTTTTATTCATCAGGTAGATGAGAAATATAATTGATAAATATTAAAAAAATAACTGCAGGAGATGGAATCATAAGCAAATTCTCTTTTCTGCATATTGGCTGTTACGGCATATGGTTCAGATAAATTTTCCTCAGAATTTTTAAAGCCTATTTTGCTATTGTGGAGAAGACTTTCTCTAGATCTGTTTCCCATAATAAAAAAAAAAATATAATCAATTTCAGGATTATAAGCATGTACTCTTTTTTCAGATGCCATAAATGCTTCTTTCCAGAAAGTTGCAGTGTGCTGATTATTGCTTCACTACCTGAGTTTGAATAATCTCACTTGAGTAGGCAAAGCACAATCAACTTAAAGCAGGTATTCTATGGTACAACTAAAATCAGAAGAGTACAAAACAACCCCAAAAAATCTAGGAGAGCTCAACATAGTTATTAGCATTGAGCTTTTTGTTGGTTTTGTTTGTTTGTTTTGAGTGAAGCTGTATGATACAGCTGGTCCAGTTGGACTGTACTCTGGAAGGAGATTTGCTACCAATTTTTCCCTCAAAGAAACACAGAAGTAAAAAAATCCTGACTTGTTTAACTCTGCAAAATGTGTGTGCTTCCTACTAAAATCTGCTCAACTGAAGGCTTACAAATTAGTCTCTGGAGGCAGTAAAGGCTATAAAAAGAAAACAACATGACTTGCTTTCCAACAGTAATAAGTCTAAGAACTTGTAGGAGTGCACAGAAGGCAATAAGTTGTTGCCTGCACAATGAGGCCTCATTCTTAGAAACCCAAACTGCATCCAAAGCAATGTGTGCCGAAGCAGTGTAATACCTGCCTTTTCTGCCCTTTTTGGATCCAAATATGAGCTCATTTACATGTGAAATAATTGAGCTGACAACTTTTTCTTTTCGTATCATTATTTGATCAGTATTTAATGAGATTATGTACTTTAGTACCAGCTCCTGGCAAAACACCACTGAATAACAGCAGTTTTCTAAACCTTGACATCTGAAATTTACAAATAAATATATCTGAAACCATGGTCCAGTGCTTGATCTAATTCCTGAAAAACATATAACTAGTAGGAAATCTAGACTTCATTTTACAGGAAGGAATTATGGAAGTGTTTTATGCAAAATCTGAATTTCAGCTGATGGTGAGACATAAAGATTGTCCTAAACAAAACCAGAATAAAGTACCTGAACTCGGGGAGGACATCGTCATTTGCATTCTGTTTTATCCTGCATATAGTTTTTCTTATAACTCAATATGGTATCAGGGGAAGTTCATACTACAGAGAAAGTGGCAATCTAAAACATGTAGTATTGGTGTTTTCAATAGAGGGTCAGGGTGCCATCAGTGGTGACTGATTAATGATTCTTCTGATGCAAATTAAGATAACTGCATCTCTCATTGTCCACTCTGTACTGATTAATGGCAAGGTAGAGGACAGCTGAGACTGAGAACACATTAACATTTTCCAGTAGAGCCGCCTTTATTCCTTGCAAATAGCCACTCCAAAAATGAGAGTGAAGCATTCGCTATAGCTGCTAGATGAAGCTACTCTGTTAGATCAAATAATTGGTGATTTGGTTTTAGTACTAATGGTTTCAGATACGAACATAGAATGGCCAAAACTGACTGACACTAGCATGGCTGTATAATACTGTGTGAATGCTCCTCTGTAGATATCACCCATGATCATGAAATTTCAATCCAGAACTGAATCTCCTTTGAGTACCGTGGGCTGTTGACTGGCAAGCTGTGCCCCTGGCATATAATTTTAAATGCACAGACATACATGTCTTCCCCCACTTCTTCAGAAAGGCTTGGCATCAGAAACAGGTGGAATGAGTTTGTTGATACAATACTGACTTTCTGCTACCACATTTGGAACAAGTACCATAAAAGATTATATCCAAAGTCTAACTGCCAAAATAAATGGACAGTGTGCCTACAAAAATGACCGATCTTCATTTCTGCAAATGGCATTTGTTTACTTAAGACAGTCCACTAATCTCACCACCTTTGGAGCAAATCAGGAAACTCTGACCTTCTGTTACTTTCAGACAAGAAAAGGCATCCAAGATTAATGATTGTGAACAATTGCCTCAACCTGCAGTTCTTGACCTTCTAGTTCATAGTGTTTTCACTTGCCACATTACAAAGCATAGAGCCCTTGCTTCCCAGGAAACTCAAAGAACCCAATATATGCAAGACAGAGCTCTCTGGGGGCTTGTCCTGGATGGCTGACAGCATTCTGCCAAGTGAGGAATTGGGCCCTAAAATTAGATTACAAATTCTTCAGGGAAAAGACAGCTTTCCTCTAAAGGGAAGTCTACAACAAGCTTATCTGTCACTGTAAAACAATGATGATAGGTGGATTAGATAGTAGGCTAGAGGGCGAGAGAGAGATGTCATCACCGATCATCTGGCTGCCTGTGAGGGAAACAATGAATAATACCGAACAGTTAAGGTTTCAAGTAATTGAAAGTATCTACAATGTAATGAATAGACATCTGGCAACAGTATCCTATTCCAGTTAGCACATCATTTTGGATAGCTGGAGTTCAGCTAACTGAGGTTGCACTATAAATGCATTATAAAGATTTTTCAGTATGCAGCTTCTTTGACTCTGGAGGTCTTCAAGATTCTTATACCAAATCCACTGCTTTAACAGAAACAAAACAAAACAAAACAAATAATAACGTATGTAGTGAATCCAACCAACATATTAAATACATTAAAGCCTGAATCTTCCTGCCAAGGCAGACTGGTCCGGGAGGTGGAATGTGTGGTTCTCCAAGACGGCTACAAATAGATCCTCTCGCACCAGAGCTGAAAAAGCCAGCTGAGCCAGCCAGCAAAAATGTAAAGCAGACATTAATCACAGCAGCCTGCACCTTCCCTCCACTTGCAAGCTCTGTGTACCAGCAGGAAGAAGAGTGGAGTGAACACCAGACAGCTGAGCCTAGACTGCTCTTGCGCACTTCCTGAATTTTTGCTAGCTCAGAGGCACTGTAACTAATTTGTTGCTATTAACTTCCCTGTGTGATGCATCTCAACCAAAAGCAACACACATGCAAAGCACCCATCTGATTGGTTCGACTGAGTTTTTTTTTTTTAAATACATGGTAAGAAGGCTAAATTTCATGCCCCCCCCGCCCAGGAAAGAAATGCAGCAAATGCAGCCTCAGAAGGACCATCATCAGGGTATCAATCTGCCATCTTCAGTATTGAAATCTAAACCTCCTCTTTCAGCTTCTGTTATGTGGACTTACATATAAAGAGTGATGCTCTCATAGCGTGACTTGCGCATTTGGGAAATAAAACTAACCAAACTCACCACACCTTTTTTCCCTGAACATTTTTTGTTAATGAATACATGCTATTGGGGCTATCTTTGTTTCTGACTGTCTGCCCTTCCTAGAGCAGCAAAACTTTTCCACCACACCGCTCCTGCAGGAATTCCTCTTTTACAAGTTTCACAATGATACAACTTGTCAATTCACTTGGCCATCATTCTGCCAGTGACAAAATACCCAGTGTGATACATCAGCCTCTGATTTACTGCCCCTCTCACTGGCTTGTCAGAAATTTGAAGACCTTGAATGCAGAAGTGTTACATAGAAGTTAATAGGAGCTGGTCTTCTTCACTTTCCAATGCAATACAGAACATTTCCTACAGGCTCTGGAAGACCGTGGACTACCAAGTTTTAAGACATCACTATTACTGTGTACTTTACAGATATTTGAAGACATTCTGAAAGATTTCAGTAATACATTTTCTATTCTAAGCAACTTACAAAAGTTTCAAAAAATTCCTTAAAACATTTCCATAATAGCTTTTCTTCCAGCTCAAAGAAAAAAAAAAAAACAACCCACACCCAAACATGTAAAAGATTCAAAATGAGACAACATATGATTTTAACTTGTTAACATTCTCTGCAGAAATCACACATGCATACGCTACTTATATGAAAGGTGTGTCATTTTCATGCTGATAAAAATCCTTACATCACTTAATCATGTTCTTGAGTAAACAGTAGATAATCATGTAGTTCAAATCTAGATGTATATCAGTAACTATGTAAATGTACAGAGACTGTATTGGTGAGCTACTTCAATCAGGACAAGAGCAGTACCTTCTTTTTGCTGCAGTAAATCTGCCATTTCTTCTCTGGAGGGAGTGCAAACATAGCCTCTCTGTTCTTGTCCGTGAGATCCAATTCATCCTGGAGATTGTGAAAAAAAAACAACAGAAAAAAAACAGTCAACAGCTATATTGGTAACTTCTAATAGGTTGAGAGGAATCTGGACCAGGTATATTGACTAGCCTTCAATCAAAAGGCAGAGGACTTAGGGGCTCCTAAAGACTCCAAAGATTATTGGTTTCATAGTTCTCACCTTGCTACTGTGAGTTTTCCCTGTCAAAGCAGAACTTGCGAAGACAGGCAGCCTGAACAACTCCCATGTCAAACTTCCATGATTAGCCAAGAAAGATCACATGAAAGGCATGAAGTGAAAAACTCAAAGCACTGGTTTAGGTGACACAGACACTCCTTACGACTCTTAGAGAAAGGCTAAAAATTCAATACACCTTTTTCCAGGCCTGCAGTACCAGCTTGGTCTTCCATAGAAGGACAACAGTGAAATCACTATGTCTTTTAAACAAAGGTCAGGAGACAGTTGTCTAGTAGCAGTAACAACAACCTACAGGTTGAGATGTTCATCCAGATGTTTGTCCTCTGAACCACACAGTCCCCAGCAAAAGACAACCAGTGTTTCAGACAAAGGATGTATCTCCACACAGCGTCACTTCAGGTTCAACAGAGCAGCAAATTCAGTCTCTGCTAAGAAAAGTGAGTTCAGTGGAACACACCCTTTTAGACCCTAGGCAACCTTACACTGTAAAATGAAGGATAATGCTGTGATCTGGAACTAACTCACAACTCTGTCACAAGTTCCCTCTGGATACACCACTGAATTCCCCAGCTGTGGTTTCTGTCTGTAAAAGGTGGTTAACAATAGACTCTCTTCCTATACAACTTATCTCTAAAATCATCAAAGCAGAGATTGCTACTGGCTCTGTGTTTATTCATCACTGACCAAAAACAGGACTCCAATCATAGCTGCCACTTTCAGGTGCTAATGGGAATTAAACAAATAAGAACGGTCTTCATAGTAAGCAGCCTGCATGAACAGGGACAAAGATGTCTAAATGAGAGTTTCAGCAATATAAAGAGAAGCTTCCAATAACATTTCAATGAATCAGTTTTGGCAAGGTTTTCTTTTTCCTATATATTTGAAAGTGTTTGGAGAAGGAAGTGTCCAGGGGTCCAATATCAAGATGACATTGCAGCACTCAGAACGCTGCACATGCAGATTCTGGCACCCACACTAACCTAGCCCAAGCAGAGACAATACCTCTTTAACTCAGCCCAACAATGGCTCATTTGGAAAGCGTTCAGCGCTGGGAAACTTGTGAAAACAGTGAGCTAAATTGCACACTGAGCCTGGTAGCGGCTGCTGACAGATTTAAAAGCCCATGGAGATTTCAGCTGCAAAAAGGTACAAAAGAAATGCAAACAGTAACAAGGCGAGGTCAGTGCCAGCAGCTCAAGGTAGAAGAAGCTGGAGGGCTTTTTAAACAAGAAAAAGTTTAAAGGCAAAAGAAAAAAAAAAAACCCAAAATTTTAGCTGTACAAAAAGAGTGCAAACCATGTGGAAATGTTTAGGGTGAGTTTCCAAACGAGGGGGCAGCCAAGCGAGGCAAGGAGTTTTATCCTTGCTACACACAATTAGAAAGCTCAGGCCAGGATTACATTCTTGGGGGGAGAGGGAGAGTGAAACTACATGTAAGGTCTTAAGACAAGCAAAGGAATGCTGTTGGAGGTCAAGCATGTGGGAGGGAAAGGAGGGGCAGACAGGGAATCAAAAATGCCAGGTTTGGAAGAACCACCAAAGAGGCCAGAATACACATCTGAAGTGAGCTGGCTGGGCTCAGCTAAATTCTTAGAAAAATTATGATTGTTTTATTGAACTGCTTAATGATCTTAGCCTTTTTTTTTTCTTTTTTCTTTCTTTTAATAAAGAGCAACTAACTTGGTTTTCTAATCCATACTGCTCTCTCTGGAGTCTGGTGGCAGATCAGACAAGCAGCAAAAGCTCTTCCCAGAAGCTGTGCACAAAACTCATTGATGATCTCAACCAATATAGTTCAAGACAACCATTTCATCAAAATTCCATCCAAAATTCCATTTCATCCTATTGACTAAAACGACCCAGAGGGCAGGATGCTGACACTTAGCAGCTTCTAGAAACTGCCTTGGACACTGGCAGTATCAGGGACGTAAAGAGCACTCTTCAATGGGGCAATAAGATCATGCAACTTCCAGCCATGTAATTTTGCATCCTGATAGCATGACATTCTTTTCAGGATAGAAGCCTAGGAAGGGAGTTTGAAAGGATGGAAGATCCAGTGGGAACAAAGTGCATCCATACCCTACTTTATTGTGACTCAGGAGGGTAGATTAAGCCAGAAGAACATTAGAAGTCATCACATTAGCTCAGGTAACATGGTAACAAGGAAACCGCTCAGGGTTCCAGGCATAATGTGATCACCAGCGGCAGACCCAAACACACCTGACTGGAAAATAGCACATGAAGGATGGATTATTCTTCCTTTTGGAACAGCTAGGGTTTGTCTTTGTTAGGAGGCAAAATGCTGTGTTCTAACCCCCAGGTCAGATGGGCAGGTAGCAAGCATGAATATTCAACAGGGAAAGAGACATCTTCTCCAGAATGCAAAACAGCAGTCAAGCTCTTCAACACCCTTTCCTGAAGTTAGTCTTCAGCAAGCGTGCTCCTTCACTGAGAGGACAAAAGGAGTGGGAGGAACCGAAGAGGCCTACGTGCCCCACTCTACCTATACCATTAATCAAATCCCACCCTATAAAGAACCAAGAAATCCCTGCAAAATACAAGAGACATGAACCCTTCTTCTGGAACCCTCCAAATCATCTTACCTCTCCCATCCCCATCCCTTTTCTATAGACGATGATCAGAAGACCACCATGACCACACAGGAAATCCCTGGATCTAGCTAAGAAAGAAGATCCTGGATTAGGCAGACCATTTTCCTATTCTGACTCAGGATCCTAACACATGGCACATAACGAAATGTGCTGCCTTGGAGGGAAGCAGGAGGAACAACAGAGACAATAAATTTCAGAAGGTTAGTTTGGTTCATGAATAGGTCATTCTGACCCAGCAACAGAGGTAGATCTGTCAGTGAGTAGAACTTAAGATCCTAGAGTTAGTCAGTGAGAGCAAGCAGCTATTGAAGGAGAAAGGAATTGCGAAGGTTGGCAGGAAAGGGGAAGAACTACAAACTCTGAAATGCAGTCATAAAGGCTGGGGGTGGAGCTAGGCTAAGGAAGCCAACGTGACCAAATGCCCAGTGAGCAAATGTAAAGGGCAAGAAAAAATGGTTGGCCAGAACAAAGCAGGGAAAATGCCCTCCTCAATCACCTGAGCCAGTTTCCCAACAGAAATGTAGTAACTCCTCTTTTATGCCTCGGATGGGCGGCTCGGTTCCAGCAACTCATGCCAGCATGACCCTGCACAATGGAGCTCAGCCTCCTGGCTCTTAAAAATACTTGAAGTTACAAGTGTTCTCATCAAACACAGATTAAAAAGACATTTGCCAGGCTGGCCTGAGGGAGACGTAAAGTACCTCCAGTTAATATTCCTTACTTTTCTCTCCTTTATCTATTTCCTATTTTATTTTGTTTGCTGAAAGAGGGATACATTCAGTTAATTTCACTTTCATGTGGGCATTTATTTTTTTTTTTTTTTTTACTTACACAGATTGAATTTCAATGATAAAACATTTAAAGTGTACTGGAGCTGGATTTGAGGTTCAAATATTTCCAGTCCAGTTCTCAAGCCAAAAGGGAAGATGGCCTCCATTCAAAATGGCTACAACCCAGGGAAATAAGAGACAAAGAGAAAGAAACGGAACAAGAAGGAGGAAAGGGTAGGAAACATAAAACCAGTGTTTTGTGGGATTTAAAACCACATTATGTCCCTTGTTTTGGGGAACATTCATTAAAGTGTGAAAGCTGGATTTAATGCTGGGTAGCCATCAGCTCAATAGTGATATCACTCAAAGCCCCAGAAGACCTGAACAGAAAAGCATTTCTCACCTAGACTGGGCAGCACTTTTCTTAGTGATGTGAAATGAAATTAATATAGAGAAAAAGTAATGTTTTGGAAATATAGAAGAGTGGTTCACTTGGAGAGAGAACCACTAAAGAAGAACCTTTAATGCCTACCAAAATGCCTGCCTCTCTAAAGGATAATCATTAATGCCTATCAACATCTCTGTACTGAAATATATCTTCACCATTCAGTCATCTGCGGAAAGGTGGAACAGAGTCACAGGATAGCTGCTCCTTCACCAGTCTCCGTCACCTGGCCTTGCAAGAAGATTTATACAGCCCATAGGAATTTTGGAATTTAAATGGGAAAAACTTGAAACAGTTTGAAAGGCAAACTTAGTACGATACTCAAAGACACAATGAGACTTCCCATTTTCAATATATTGATGCTGAAGCCACAGCAGGGGTAGGATGGAAACCTGAAGACTCTAAGTACACAGAGTGTCAGGGCTCTGGGGCTCGAGCACTTCTTGGCTTCAAGTCAGAATGTTGGAGACCAACAGCCCCAAACTTGGTTCTCCAGGGATATTTGGACACTCACGGGAGATTTCCTCAGTTCCAGTTTCTCATTCTACTTGTCCCAGCTCCACTGGCTGCCTGACTTCCCGGTCAACACATAGCTTCCCACTGACTTAAGGTCAGACAGCTGCTTCATTTTGTAAAAGACAAAAACCAGCAACCCAAAACAAACAACCAACCTTCAGAGGCTGGTGCGGTTGGTTTTGGGGGGTTTGAGGTTTTTTGGGTTGTTGTTTTTTTGGTTTTACTTTGTCTTTATAAAAGTTTAATGAATCGAGCATAGCATTGCCAGCATGATGAAGCACAGAATTCTGATATGATATGTTTTGTTCAATGCAGACAATAACTTGATTAACATGGGCATAACACACATTTTGCCAGGAAGAAGAGGTTTTGCTTATTTTCCTGTGTTTAGGTGGATGCCTGTCTTGTTTCATCAATTTCTTGTGATTTCAGCTGCAGATACTTGAGTTACACTTAAGTTTTGTCTGTAGGTAGAAGTCTCACAGCGTTCTTGAAAGCATCTTGTTCACATCTCCATTCCTTTTTTCTTTTCTCTTGCACACACTTACCTCATCTTTTTTTCCCCTCTCTAATCTTTTTCTCATTCCCCTTGACCCTTTTTTTCTCCAGCGCATAAATGCACTTTCCCTTATCCACCTCATCAATCATTCTCTCTCAGTCTCTTAACAGCATCAAACCCACACAAGTTACAAAATGAAGTATAATCCAATGTTGCCAGTATAATAAATTCCCTGTACAGTATGATACCTATTGCCTTAGGTTCCCCAAGGTCATTTATAGATGTCTGTCACCATGTCCCCAAAAGGACCATATTCCAGTTCCACTGATGCTCCCAAGTGGCATAGCACAACTGATGGCCTTATGCCCTGGATGACTTTATTTAAATCTTTAACAAAGTAAACAGCAATTATGACACACCATGGGATCCCATCCAGCAGGCCCCAGAGAAGGTTCACGTGCAATCACTTTGAGGGAATAGTTGATGGTGGGTTAATCAATGCTGAAGTACAGCTCAAGCTGACACGAGGTAAATGGCACTGATGTGTCTGGGACTTCAGAGGACGAGGAAGCAGTGGAAAGAGATCAGGGAGGAGGTTGTTAGCAGCATGCTACAGGCTTTTGCAATGGAGAATCCAATTCAGCATAACTATTATAGCTTTAACAAGTAAAATGAGTAGGACCACATTGCTAACACGTGACACATATTGCCTGAAAGCTACACTTTTACATTAACAACAGTCCCAGGAACCTGTATTCTTCAGTTCATGCTGCCTATGCGAGGCTCTGTTGACAAATAACAAACAGGTTAGTCTAGCTTACATTCGAGCTGTGCCTCTGCCCACCAGGGAAGGAGGTCGGGGAGGAGCAGAGACACTCTCATCACAGGTCCAGAGGCAGCTGTCCAAGAAGCTGCTTCAGAGATAACTGCAGAGAGTGAATTACAAAAAAAAGAAAAATAGATCAATCTTCTTCAGATCTCTGTCTCTCTGCAAAGAGCTTATGAATCCTTCAAGTAAAAGAGATAAACCTTCCCTACTTAATCACTGTGTCCACCTCCAGGGGACAGTATAGGATTGTTCCCCTACAGTTTTCCTTCCATTGCTTTGTTCAATCCAGCTCACCAGGCTGACATGTAAGAGGCAGCCTGCTGGAAGAGTGCGCATTTCCAATACTGAGGAGGTCGATAAGGCATTCTAAAAGACTGCCTGTCCGAAATGTCAGTAAATGAGGTTTGTTCTACTGCGCAAACTGCCTACACTCATGTACAAACTGGAGCAATGAGCTGTGCAAGAAAAGTACTGATCAGCAAAGTTCCCTAAAAAAGAGAAACGTCTCACAGGCTTTACCTAATATGCAACTGCAAACACTGCACTGTGACTGAGGCACGCATTGAGAGGAGTGAAACAGAGCCTCCTTCTCTCGACAACAACCAGTTCCCATCCGCACCTTCTCAGGGCTGTGTCTGGCACAACTGCATGGCTGTGCCCACAGCAGAACTTGATGGCAGATGCTCTTTCATCAGGCAACAGCACTACCACCCACACAGATAGCACATCTCCAGATGCAGCACATTGGTTAAAAGTTCTCACTTGGACACCTGGTATATGTCCCAAGTCCACTAGATAACCCATGAAGAAAAAGCAAAATAACCCCCCAAAGAAACCATTCCACCCCCTCAAGCTCTTCCATCTCATCCTAACCCTTGGAATTAAAAGCAGGCTTTGTAAAGCACACAGAATCACCACACCATATGAGGCTGGGGAGCAGCATTTTGATCAGTTTCCCAATTGATAAGAATTAGGTACATCACTGCAAAACATCGAGTTTCCATGCATTTGCATACACATAGTATGTGTATGTGCATATATGTATGCCAGTCGCACCTTACATACACAAGAACTATATACATAAGACATATCACGTTACATCTGCCCAAACCTACAATGTTTTATTGGTACATTTGTACATGATGAAACCACTGTGGACACATGAGTTGCTCACACAGCCTGCTGACATAGGAAGCAATGTTTACATTTCAACTGATGCCACAGATCTGACTGCAAAGCAGAAAAGCAGACAAAAGGCAGTGATTCCCATTATACCTTCTTTCCTTCTTGCTTTTTCAAAAAGTTGCGGCTTTAAAACCCCTTCAGTACTAGGGGCCCAAATCTCTTGATTCTCTGGCATAACAGTACAAGACAGAAAGCACCTGATGTTTATGTACTGGAAGATGTGTTTCTCTTCTATCCTGCCAACACAGAAGTTACTCATTCTTAAGGTTCAGCAGCCAAGTAAGACTTTCATCCATCAAGGGCACTGCTTTTTGGCAGAGAAATTTATCTCAAAGAAAGTCAATTAACAACCGTTCCCCTCACCCCCAAACACACCCCCAACTATACTGCTTCCTTTTTTTCTCCTTAATCATTAGTTAATTGCTTCTTTGCTTCCTGGAGAAGAGCTAAATCCTGTCTCTCTCCTATTCCTCAAAGCTCTCTGGGACTTGACAGCATACAAGTACATATAACCAGCAAGGCCTGTTGCAGCAGTCCCCTTTCACAGGCCACTAGAAGCAGCATCTGCTGTTCATTTTTCTGCCCTTCACAGGCAAACCACATGCATGAGACAACAATCTGCCAGGCCAAATGGAAAGAAAAAGAATGAGGAAAACCAGTACCTGTTTATGCAACAATACACACAGATGTTCGGAGAGAGAGATAGATCATGACTTAAATATGTGTTCTCATATGCAGGGCTCCAATATGGGTAGAGCAAGAGGGACGTTTCGTGGATATGGGTGGGCATATAAGGACAATAATGCAAACAGCTGACTATCATCACGGCTTTTTCTGTTAAGGTGGGCTGCATGTCCATGTCAGTGAACTGGAACGAGCCCAGTGAGAGGGATGGGGATGAAAACTGAATAGTCAGGCTCACATCTAATCTAAATCCCTGCTGCTGCAATTTAAGCCTATTACTTCCGGCCCTATCAGCCACAGACATGGTGAGCAGATTTTTTCCTTCCTCTTGATAACAGTTTTCAAGCCTATTAAAAGTTGTTTTAATGTCCCTCCTCAGTCTTCTTTCTTGAGGCTAAACAAGCCCAGCTCTTTCAGTCTTTCTTAGAGGTCACATCCTCTGGACCTCTCATTCTTCTTCTAATTGACTTCCGGGCTCTCCCCAGTCAAAGTACATCTTTCTTGAAGTGTACTGTTCAAAAGTGGGGACAATGTTCCTGCTGAGACCTTACCAATGCTGAGTGTAAACATTACTTCTTGCATCTTCCAGACTGCATTCCTGGTTATATATTCCATGAGGACACTGAATTCCTTTTTTAAATTAAAAAAAAAAAAATCAAAACCTGCGTGACTTATGTTCATTCGTGATCCACTACAATCCCTAGTTTCTTCTCTGAAGAAGTGTACCCACCTGGCTGATTCCCATTTTGCATTACCAGACTTGCTTCTAAAAGGAGCATGTTTTAACTGTCCCCCTTGAATCCCATCCTTTTTCACACAATTTCTCCACTGTCTTTGAAGCTTATCTTTTAACATATCCACAGTGTTTACAGCCTAGTGACATCTGCAAAGTTAATAGGTATGTTGTGTATTCCACTATCCAGTCAATTAAATGGAAAAACCAAAGAGAACTGAAGCCGTTAAACCTCTGTTTATCTTTTGACTTTGACAGGTTGCAAGTCCTCTAGGGCAAGCACCACATTTACCTCCACATTCTAATTATACACGGTATATCAAATACCTCTCTCAAACAGAGCTTCTAGTATCACCATATATAACACTAAATAACAATAAAATTTGCTGTTTCAGCACAGTGCCCATTCCCCACCCCTCATTTCCTTTCCTTCTCCTCCCTTCATTTCCCCCTCCCTTCCTTCTCCCTGTGCCAGGGTTTATTTTTCATGCCAAGGTCCTTTAGATGAGACCCTGTATGGGAAGGTAGGTGTGGGAAAGGTTAGTAGGAAACTGCCATTTAAACTGCTACCTTTCCGGCTTCCCCACCCTCTCCCTCTCTACAAAGTCTCCTCTGTTCTGTTTTAATACTAATGAGTTCAGAGGAGGTTCCTAGGCTGGAGTAATTCACAGCTTGGACTATGCCAAAGCACACAGGCACACACCTCTCTGATCGCTTCCTGCCCAAACACAGTCCTGCTGGCTCAACCCTCAAAATGTGGGCTGGGAATTGCCGCAGCCCCGTGCCAAAGGCAGGCTGAATTTCCAGGGCCGTCAGTGCCACCTACTCCTCTCCTCCCAGCTTTGTCCTCTTGTGTGCATCCTATTTGCCATATGCCCCTATGGAGGAAAACAAGGGTAAGTCAGAGCTTGGCTGACCTTTAAATCTGATAAAATATTACGTAAAAGGGCAGGAGGAACTGAGAGGTTGGTTAAGAATTTAATGAGCAAAATTAACTTCTTATTGAGCTTTGGTTGTGCAGCTCAGATACACATGCTCAAACTTATATGTGGGGTAAAACTCCAATAAATCAACATCATTTCTGGCATGAGTTCAGGTTTATACAGATAGAAGTGAAACCAGGAGCTGGCTTTAGTTCTTCTCTTGCTCTCTGAATAATTACTCCAGATTTAGCAGTGCAAACCAGAGATCAGAATGCCGCTAACTCCATTAAACTGAGTGGACTTACTCTGGATTTATACCAGTGAAAAATATTAATCAAATTACCTCCTTTAAATTGTAACAGAGACTAAACCTCTTGGCTAGACAGCCTATAACACAGACTTGTTTTACAGTCTACAGCACAGACTTCATAGAATAGACTGAGCAATCTATCAGTCCCCTTTTCACTAACTGTTAACTTCTACTTCAATAAATGGAGATGAGCTGTATTTACTACCAATCAGTCCAGACCAGCTAAAAGAACACCCGCGTGAGGCTTCTGTTATCTCCTCTGGGGTGAGGTGGAAGGCAATTCCACAATGCTCTTCACTCACATAAACCAAGTATTTCCATAGTCAAACAATGAATTGAAGGCATGACAGTATATTTGGTTGTTCCCTCACACCCTGTCCTGTCTCATTGCTCAAGTATTCTGATAATCAGAACAGCAACTACTGCACTGACATCACTGGGCTTAAGAAAACACCAGCCAGGATGGTTTTCTCTAAATATTTATAAGAAAGAAATTATGAGAAACTTTCACAAAATACAGCAAAAGGAATAAGAGAAGGATGAGCATTTGCCTTGTGGAATGAACTAATCTCCTAACAACAAATCATAATTGCACTTACTATCTGCTTAAGTATTTCTAATCCAAAAGATCTCTCGCATCATTAATGTAGAAGCCAACAACTTTACACCGACTAACAAACTCATCCAGCTGTTGCTCTCTGTACAAGATGTAATGCTGAAACACAGCCGCTAAAGCAATCCCAGTGGATTTTCCATGACTCAGGGATCTCCCTGGAAACCTTCCAAACTGGAAAACTGCAATCTGCTTTCCCCTTGTAATTTCCTTTGGAGAAGTTATTTTTCAAACCTCCACCTAGTAAACCATTGCATAACGTTGTTGTGCATACTGCTAAATTCTTTTCCAAAGATGTTTGTGTTAGCGTGGGCAGCCTTTCCCTCTACATGGTCAACAAATGATGGGAAACTTCAAAATGAAAAGATGCCCTTAAGTGTTTTTTCATATAGAAGTGCAGAGAATATACAGATGTTGACCAGGGTCCTTTTGCATACAGCACACGTGAAAAAAAGGAGAGTCTGCCCAGGAAGGCTGTAGAGCCTTGTATCAGATTCTTCCTAAAAAACGGACAAGTAGATAAGAGCAGGGCAATGTCTACACCAGGAGGCAGTAGTAGAGATTTGTTCCCAAGATCTTAAATACAATACATTTTGCCACTGGAAGACTCCTGTACTATGACCTACACACGCTGCATCTTTTCAGTGTGGCTACGATTCTGTACTAAAATTGGCTTAAGAAGCATCACTACTCCCTGTTTCACACCAGGGAAAAAAACTCACAACTGCCTGAAATGATTTGTATAAGCTTGCAGAGGTACCGAGGAAAAAGACATAATGCTCTTGAAATATGTTTTCGTCCCAGCAAGGTTACAGACTTTTCCATTTACAGAAAACTAGGTACCTAGTATTAAAAGCTGTGGGTCAGTGGTGTTCAAGTGCCAGGTGGAAGGCATCTGTCTGTACTTCCTCCAGACAAAACACACCAAAGACAGAGCGGCTGTGGAGGCAGCCCAGTGCGATGAATGACAGAAAAAGCACCTTCTGACTTCTGGCCTTCCATGTGCTGCTCCCACCTGATGCTGAAGGGATGAGCAGAAGGGCCAGTCATCTCCTGTAATGAGTGACACTAAAAGCTCCCCTTTACCCAGTGTGGAGAGGAAGGTGCCAGGAGACTGCTGACCTGAAATTCTTGTACCTTGAAAAGGTGCTACTCCATCTACTCAGCCTCACCTGTGGCACCTTGTGCCTCCCACTTTGGAGTCTTGCAGACCAGGCACATGACAAGAAAAGGCCATTTCACTCCAGCACTGGAAGATTACCTTAACACGTCCCCTGAATGATAAACAACCTTGAGCACTGTTTGAAGACAAAAGCCACCTATAGAAGGACAGAGAGGCATGACATAATTATAAACCTTTTTCCCCCCACTCTCCTTCTGGCTACATGATAGACTATCTGAGCAATGATTACATCTGATATAAATTGCTACTAGACAAGCAAATACAGAAACTAATCTGAGTCAACACATTAAACAGATGATCCTGGTCTAGTGGACAGATTTACCTGGTCTAGTGGGCAGTGTCCCTGCCTTTAGCAGGGAGGTTGGAACTCAATGATCTTCAAGGCCCCTTCCAACGTAAACCATTCTATGATTCCATGATCCTTCATGACTGTTACCTACTTATCCATTCAATTATCTTATTTTGTTAACAGTTCCTCCTAAACTCCAGCTACATTCTACCTCACTAGGGATAATTCCTATCCTGCAAAATACTTACATCCCATCCTCTTTTACAACCTTTCCTCCTCACTGGAAAATTTCACTGTTTTCCCAGCTTCAGATGGTTACTTTTACACTGCTATTTTGTTACAAATTTTATAAGGCCTTTATCATCATGGGGACTTGGCTCCCCTTTCTTGCTCAAATCAGGCTAAATGACAAAGCATACCTCCTACAACATCTTAGATCTGGCCCTTCTTCTATGAGCTGCAGAAGAAACAGACATCTGTCATTCAACCTCCTCTCATCAACATACAAACTCTCCCTCTTCAAAAGCATAGCTAAAAGATCGTCTTGGCCTATCATTCATCCCATGTCACCTCCATCTTTGCACCCTGTCTTTACCCTCCCTTCAGCACCACAGCTACTTCAGTTGTTGTGTCTTTTTCTTCAATGTTTTGGAAAACTTTGTCCCTCCTTATCACAATCTCTTGTCCAGTTACAATCTGGCCATCATACTCTTTGCATTATTTTGTACTTTCCTCTGCCATTTCTCCCAGATGCATCTCCAGGTGGCATCTTCTCATCCCAAATCACCTTTCTGACCTGATTCATAACAGCCCCCCACCCCTCCTCAGCAGCCCAAACCTAGATTCAAATATCCTCTCTAGAAAGTGAGGAATAAGGTCCTAATAGATTTGTAAGTCATTGAATACAGCTCCAAACAACATAAGACACTAATAAAAAGTAAAGAAAGGACAGAAACTGCAGAAGGGCAGGAATCATACTCAGAGAAGCCATTTTAAAGCAGTGGAGCAATAGGACATTCCTGTACAGGTGCTGCTGGCTCTATTTCTACTGGAGAGGGCAGAGCCTTTAAGTCAGCAGGCATCAAAATGGCAGGAACTATATGAGAACGCTGATTCAATTCTAGGAGGAAGGTAGGAAATTGTCTACTCTGTATCCATCCAAGTGGAGCTGGAAAAGCCCCAGAAAGTTGAAGTAAAGATAAATTAACTTGAACCTTCCAGCTAGCAAGTATGACTCCTACTATCAATATCACCTCAGTGTTTTATCACTTCAGCAGCCTTCAGACTCAATCCAGAAAGTTCCTGACTCTTCATTATAGCCACAATGCAACATAAAACCCATTCAAATATTAATGATGTCTTACTAAAGAAAAAGGCCACAGTAGAGTTTTACATTATTTTTTTCTTCTTATGTAATGCTGCCTAACACAGCTATGCCAAAACAAGATAGTGTTATCAAATCAGCTGATAAGTTATTAGAAACATACGGACACAAGATTTCTGAACAGTAAGCACATCCACCCTCTCTGTGGTTTAGGGGATAAGATACCATGACAGCTTCCAAGCATTCAGCAGAGGGAAAACACAAGATTGACATCTTAGCACATCCATTCTCCAGTGGCAGGATCTGTTCTATCCTCTTTTTTGCATCCCAAGCTACATATCTGCAGTGCTTCCAAAATCCAGTACTTCTTCTCTTATGCCCTAGATGGACTACATGCATTTCCTCAGTTAGGGAACATCAGGATTATCCTGTTAAAAACATGTAGTCCAGCAGGTAGGTCTTAGGTGTTTCATGTCTACTGTAAGTAAATCATACTCAATATTCAACACATTCAAACATTCCTTTCAGGTGTTCCCACCATGACCACTACCTTCTCCACTTTTCAGAAAGGTGGCCAGTATGCTCTGCTGTTAATATTCAGAACCCAACAATCACCACAGACACAGAAAATACCACACAGGCCAACAAACTTTGGGCAATGTAGAATAATATAACTCCACTCCTGTCTTCAGTGGAACTTAACTGCTTTACATCAGATAACATTCTGTCCATAAGTTTTACAGTAAAGCAACAAGACCTACAAAACAGTGTATGCCTGCACAAAAGCCTTATAGGTACATTGGTAACACCCACAGCTTCTTAACACCCAAAATCTGGCACGTAAGCCCAGATATGGATTTACGTTTGTTTATACAACCCTATTGATTCTCAGACATGGAGTGCAAGACCTGGCTCCCATCTCATGCTCCTCTCACAGCACCTGGGTCTCACACATTTGCAGCATAGTGACTGCTGCTTCTTACACAGCTGGTCAGGGAGCTGGGAGCTGCCAACCAGCTGCACCTACTGGAAGGGAGCCTAGAGAGACAAAGTGCTGGTGCTGCACTCAGTGCCACAAGCCTGTTCCTATCACAGGAGTCCATACGTAGGTGAGTGTCTGAAGGGGTAAGCTGTCTGCCACGAAGCCAAAAATGTAATACATCTTATGTATTGGGACTTGAGTAACTATAGAAAGCTGCTTGTAGTGATATGTGAGCTAAAATCAAGAGACTTGTACACATGTATTGCACATGGGACATGTGTAAAGCAGACTCGACTTCATGAAAAATTTCTCTTTGAAGAGCAGGAAGAAAAAGAAAAAAGGTATCCTGGATATGGACAATTAAAAAGAAAAAAGGTATCCGGGGTATATACAATCTTGGACCAAAGAACTGTGCGGGACATAAATGAACATCTGTGTATAACTAGACACACTATGACACCATGAAGAGTTTTTCCCTCACAATTGCTTCAGAAATCTTAAACCACCCAGTACTTTTTCCATTATTATAATAGAAGACAAGTGCATCTGAGTGCATGAAAAACGTTAATCTGACAACTATAAACTAACCCAAGAGAAAGGAAGGTTTTTGTGGCCTGGCCCCCATCAGCGAAGAAAGCAATCTGCTGCCTCAAAGCTTTGCTTTTTTCTGCCTTCAGAGACAGTGTCTTCTACACAAATGATGATGCTAAGCCTTCTTCCTGGATATGAGCCTCTGGTCATGAAAAAATCCAGCTTAGTCTCATCAGCAGTATTTTCTTACAGCCTCCACTGGCGCATTCTCATAACGTGCAAGAAAGGAAGCAATAATTGGGGTGGGGAGTCTCCACTGAGCCAAGGCCAGCAAAGCCTCCTAGTTCACTGGAGTCAGAGATCATCATATGTAAAAAAAAAAAAAAAAAAAAAAAAAAAAAAAAAAGAAGGACCTGTCTTGAGATCTTGATTGCATTTGGCACTACATGACCTTCCTGACTGATTAGGTACAGTCAGGAAAGCACAGAAAGCACTTTTCATTACAGAAAAGCACAGAGGGGATGGGCACAGGGAATAAAAGAACTTCCTCTTACAGGCAAAAGAGCATAGAGGCACTTTTAAACGATGGTTGCAGAGAAATTTGCATTGATCAATAACTCAAAGCCACAGGCCTTTCAGAGGTGTAGTCTGAAACTATGATTTACATGTAGGGCAAGTGACACAGAAATTAAATCTCTGTATTAAAAAGAACCCAGGAAGAGGATAGAATTACTCAAAAGACTGATAATTTGAAACTGAAATACTCAAATCTTGGCAACATGCCTGAATTTAAATGTGATTAAATACTGTTATCAATACACACGACGTGTTTGAGGTTTGAACTGAGGATCTAAAATGCATGTCTTTCTAAGCCACAAAATTTCAGTGAGAAACTAAGGACTAAATAAGCTTCAGACACAGAGGACACTTTTCTGGGAAGGTGGTGCTCCACACTGGGAGCCAAGAGACAGAAAGGCAACTCTTGCATATTTGTTCCCCAGAGTATTACAAGGCAGCTGAGGGACAAATAGAGAACTTTGCTCTCCAGGCCTACCAACGAACACAGAGAAACACAGCTGATGCCCTCTTGTGCCTACATACATTGACTAATGTTTAAGACAGTCTGTATTCACATGAAAGCTCACAATGGAGGTATTTCTTGTACTTTTTACCCCATAAATACTCTTGTAGGTTGCAGAGCCAAAGAGGGGCCTCACAAACGCTGCCACACTTGGCAAGCTTGAGTGGGACTGGTGATATATGGGAGCACTTATTCAATGTGGTGAAGCCTAGTTTTCATCTGAGGTGTATGTTGTATCCATTACATTAAATGGCCTGCAAGGGAGAACTAAGCGTGAAGGAAACTTGCTACTTTCAAGTCAGCTGTTTGCAGTGGGAGCTGCTACTGCAGTTATTTAGGTTTGTATCTCATCTCCCTGTGGCTCTTGATGAAGGTGTGTTATCCAGCGCGTGCCAAATTGATGCCTTGTTCAGAAATTGTTTTGCCTCCTCTGATGAAGTAAATAAATGAATTCTAAGATACTTCCATGCTGTACCTTAATCTCTTCCAGCATAAAATTCCTTTTTCTTTGTTTTCCCCTCAACTTACTCTACTCTGGGAAGAGAGACTATTGTCACTGAATTTTATTCTCTGTGGAGGTAGAGGAGAGATGTCACAGAGTAAGCAAAGAGCAGAGTTTTCCCAAACATTCTGTTACCGATCACTTCATCCAATGCTACTAGAAATGTGTCCCCGGTGACCCACTGTTCCTTTGTCTCTGTCTTGAGAGGACTAGCAAAGATCCCAGTCATGTGGATGGCTTATGTGCTCAGAGCAACTTTTCCTTTCACATTCTTCAGCATTCTGGCAGGAAAGTGCTGGCAACTGCTAGCCTGGAGGGTTGAGAAATCAAAAGAGCACAGCAAAATAAGTGACAGCAGCAAACTTCACACTAATTCCATAATTCTGTTTCAAGACAAGATGAAGGCACTGGTTTACTTAGGAAGGGACTATCTAAAGGGGCAGAAAACCCAAGTGAGACCCATGTGGCAGGGGAGGACAGAGAAAAAAGGGAAGAGTAAAAGGTACGGTAAAGCAACAGGTGTCCTGCCCTATATATCCCCCTTCCTCAGGTGGCACAAGGCATTAAAAGTTCTAGTCACAGTTATAGAAATTATCAGAGTATTCAGAGGTTACCGAGTTGCTGACTCTGTTGCTTGCACTCTCCTGCCACATCTCCTCCTCATATTTTTCACCTTCATGGGAGTTCCTCTGTACAGCTCATTCCAAGGAGACTGAAGGAGAAGTAATTAACATGATCCTCATTTTCTCTCTTCTCTTTACTGTCATAGTCACTGCCATTCCTTCCAGCTAGAAACCTGGGCTAGCTCATCTTTAATTGGGCCAACTGTGATGCTGTGAAAGCCATTACTAAGTATTTTGGGATCACAGGTGACAAGGTGAGAGACTAAGAGTTGAATTTAGGGTTATGTCAGGAAGGGACATAGGTTCCACGTTCTTGTGGTTGGTGTTACAGAGCACTGCAGGCAGAAACCAAAGTTAAGGTTTCAGTCATGGTTCCCAGCATGCGCTGAATACACTGAAGGTGCTTGATCCTGAGGGAAGAACAGAGCCCTTGATTCAGCACTTGGTTCCATCTTCATTTCATTGCACTCAGACAATACTACAAGGGACAATACGTTTTTATTTTCCAACAGCCCCATTGTTCAGGAACACATGGCAGTTCCATGTGCATCTTCTCTACAACAAAAGCTGGGGTTTTGCAGTAGGGTCAGAAAACTAGATCTTTTCAGAGAGAGAGGGAGAGAGAGAAGAGTGTATGTTGCCGCACCCAAGCAGCGACTCACCTCTTTTGGCAACTAAAGAATGATGGGACCTCATGTGGAGCTGTCATTTCAATGGACAAGAAGATGCATAAAGGCAGGCCAAAAGAGACGCTGGATAATTCTGAAGTTTTCAAATACAGAGTTCATAAGTATTTATGCTACTCCTCAACTGTAAATAATGTGACTTAATTTGGTACTTTTGGCGGCATAAGTGGAAAAGGCTGGGAGCATGCTAAATAGTAATATAGATTAAAAGCTTTTGTGAATCTATAAAGTCAACAAAATCCCTTATCTAGGGACTCTGATAAAGACGAAGAAAAAAAACAAACCAAAACTAAAAAAGAAACAGGTTCAAATGCAACGTAAAAGAAACAAACCATGACAGGAGAATCCAGTCAATGTTCCACCTGGGCTAAATAACAGAATGCTTCAGAGGCAGCCAAGACTAAGAGGGGGTAACAGTAAGCATTTCTCAAATCTTTCCCAGTTTCAGAATCTAATGTGATCCAGGTAACTCAGACAAGAATATTATATAATTCAAGCTTGGAGGCTGTAATAATATAATCAACTTTGAAAACTCGAAAGACAACTCCACTTCTTCCCCACAGACCTTCCATCCTAAAATAGATAATCTTGAACTCCACCCTCTCAAATACCACGACCATCTCAACAGAGCCACTAACAAAAAAGAAACAAAAAAAGAGAATCAACAAAAGCACAAGCTCTTTACTCTGCTCTTTCTTCTGTGCTAGAATTCTTTACATTTTTCTACTTTCCCTGAAGTTCCAGCATTTAAGTTACCCTTCTTGGCATGGTCTGAGTTCACATCTGGGACCAGGTTGCTGGTATAAGAGAGATCTAGATGGCAAAATCTTTAGTGTCAAGCAGCACACCACCTTTAACTGACACGAAGAGTCCAGGACTCTAATAGTGAGCAAAAGGAATTGGAATCCACTGACAAGAACACACCACTGCTAACAAATATGAACAGAGACATGGAGAAGTTGTTTCATGAAAAAAATTATTTCCCCGTGCCTTGCAATAGTCCTTCCAGATTCTTCTGCAGTTCCTGTTCAGTCAATAAATCTGTACAAGGAAAAACACATGTGCTTAGCACAGCCATTTTTGCCAGCAGGCACAAAACCAGCTTGGCGCCTGCCAATAGACCTCCAACTGCAGCAGCACTTTACTACATGGTAGTATACACAATGCCAGCTAATAAGAGAGAGTGAGGAAAAAAGCAGAAGTGATGCTCTCTAGAACAACCTTGATGGTAAGGCAGGGACAGTTTTACAGTTTATGAGGTACAAGACTATTCCACATGCCTTATTGTCTAGAGCTTCTCTTCCTTGCCTGTTCATTGAAAGGGAGACACTAAAGCCAGCTGCTCTGCCCTGTTTGAGTTGGATGCATGAGGGTGACTCTTTGAGGGACAAGGCTTGTGGTCACAAGTATTTATTTGCTTTGTGTCCTGTGCATCCAGAATTCTGATAAGGACCTACCTGTACGGTTACCACTGCATTAGTCCCAAGGCAATCACTGCCAGCAGACAGCCTGAGAGCTAGTACATCTTCTCCTGCCTTAGCCCAAACAACATCAGACCAAATCACCCTGAGCCATAGTCTTCATTCAGACCTACTCCCTGCACATGTCCCCAGTGAAATAAATCAAGATTGAATTTGGCCTACACCAGGAGTAACCCTTTCTATTTTCATTTTCTAATTGAGGAGACAAGGCCTAAACACAGCGTTCAGCTTCAAGTAACGCAAATGCCTGGGATCCATCCTAGTACTGTTTTTCTGTTTGAGCGGCATCAAGAGCAGACGTTTCAGCTGAAATCAGCACCAGCTTGTCATTTGACAACCACTGCCTTGGTCAGAGTCCAGTTAGGCAGCTGCTGTTACTCAGTTGGTTTGTCTGGGTGCATCTTCCAAACACAGCAGCCCGTACACATACATTTGCCTCAGCCTGGAGCCTACACGAGCAAGTTTGCAAGCTCTGAAGAGGTCTTGTGACTCCATCACAAATAGAGGATCCCAACACATTCCTAATTCCTCCTCTTGCCAAATAGACATCTTCAAATTCACTTTTCATGATATTAATTTAAGGACCACAAGAACAAGAGGAGAAATGCTTCTGGCCCTCAAAATGTCCATTTTCCTCAGAAAGGCAGGTAGAAACACAGTGAATATTTACTGGACTGGAAAATTCATCACAAGAAAGACTTTTCCAGCACAGCTAGGCTTACCTCTTCTTGCCATTAACTCTTATGTGGGATAATGCCCCAGATTTTAACTGCAACAAGGGGAAAAATAAGGCTTTTAAAAATTCATTCAAGCACACCAACGTTTCATTATACCCTTTGCAGAGCAGATGGCAAGATGAGGCTATACCCCCAGGGCCTGCTGCAGGGAGCTAACACAAATGCTCTACAGATCTCAGATGATGTTGGTGTCATCATTTCACTTGGGGATTTGGGTCAAAAGGCTTTACACTCAAATCTGTTTTTTATATAGTACAAGCGCACCCAGACTAGACCCTAGTGGATAAGCAGTGGGGAGGCTAGTACACAGCACACAGCCCTCTCAGGCACTTCCAGGTCGCTGATTTACACTGGCACATTTACAGACTGAATCTTTCTAATCCAATTAAAATCTCATCTGAGCTGTCAATACAGATGTAGCCTGTTGTATTTTAGTGTCTCGTAGAACATGCATTAACCCAGACCTGTGGACAAACTAGCCCTTCTAGGCAAATTCTGCATTTCACCAGCCCGGTTTCTAGCCCAGGTTCTCTCAGTCATAAAGTCCTTACTGCTCTCATGTTACCTGCCTACCCAGGAACTCCTGTGGACCTGCATCACCATCCTATCTAAGTGCTTTATAAAAATGTGCAATATACACCATCAAACTTCTGAAAAATAGCATTTTTCTCTCCCAGCTCACTTCTCATGTAATGATGGCTAGGGTACTATCATTAAATATAAGAACATGAATATGATCTATTTTCATTTCAATGGTTTCATTTGTTTGAAATGTATATGCCAGTTACAGGCTGTCAGCATATTTAGTAAGTTATAGCATAGACCACCAACTCATGAACTTCAGGGGTCAAAAATTTTTACAGATCATCATGTATACTTGTCATTAATTTTTGCACCAAAACCACTATCAATCATACTGTTAGACTTCCACAAAGCAGCTCTGAGCTGCTTTGCTACAAGCACGTGGAACAGCAGTATTTGCCAGGCATGAAAAAAAAGCTAAAAGCACCCTTAATACGACCACAAACTCTCAAACTCCTCATAGAAACTGATACCCTTCTCAGTAAGCAAAAACCCAGCAACAACTAAAACAGGTCTTTCAGTATGACCCAAAGGTAAACAAGTTCAAGTTTTAGCAAGCCAAGTTCAGGAGCAAAGCACATCTGTTGGTGACGCCTTCGGGAAGGTTGGATTGAATGCTTCAATGGATCTTGGTATTGGAGAGAGGTGAACTTTGATACAGCAATTAAAGCTTTGCATGTGAAAACCAGTACTTAAGCAGCATCCACAAATAAATTGACAGCAGAGCAGATTACAGATTACACTCTTACTCATGAGAGATAACTGTCACCAAGCAGAATTCTCCACAGTGAGCCAGCTGAGCTTTCAGAGAGGAATTCAAGTAGTCTCACATAAAAGGCAAACTGACTTAAATATAGACCAGGATTTTGTGAGATATCTCTGTAAAAGGAGATTCCTCATCTGCTACTTAGTCAGAAGCAAATAGACTCTCTTCTGCTGCACACCCTATTCTTCCCGAAACAGCTGCAAGTCTTATTGACTCCTTCCCACACCCCTGCCATAGAATACTGCAAATGCTAAGAAATGTCATGGGTGCTAGGGAAGGCAGAAACATTTAATGGAAAAGAAATCCATACCAATTTACCACATACACAGAAAGCAACTTTGGCTGAGGAAGTCCTTCAGCTGAAAACTGGTAGAGAGTTGGAGAGTATCCTGGAAAAGACCACCCCTATGGCCATGTACTATATTCTTCCCTAGGCATCTGCTTCGGACCCCATCTTGAAATAGAAGCCTGGGCTAGGTTGTCAGACCACTGATCTGACAAACTATAGCTGTCCCTATGTTTGGTATGACATACTATAGTTGCCCGTATGTTAACCTCCACTTGCATATCCAAATTACAAAGTTATTTTAATTGCTATAGCACTTTGAAGCCATGGTAATGGACAATAACTTACTGGGCTAATGTTATAAGTGTAATGTCGAAAGATGACTGGCAAATTTCTCTAATTCTGAGATCTAGTATTTTCTGTTCTATTCCTCATCTCAGTAGCACCACTCAGGCACATATACACTTAAAGGTACCTCACTTTACATAACCTCCAGTCTCAGAATGGTAATCAGCTAATCAACTGCATCAAATGGGTATCACCTTTACGACGCAGATTGCAAAACATCACAGCCCTATGACCTCTGCCTGTGTTTTGCATGTGGGCTTAATAAGAGTGCAAAGACATTTGATGCCAGGCATGGATAGCAAGTGCCTGCTACCGGAATCCATAACATTTACCACAAAAGCAAACAACAAAGTTCATCTGAAATAACTGCTTGCCTTCCTGTTTATGTCTGTTGCTGCAACAGCACCATTTCATGGTTCAAAGGCAGTTGGCACATGAAACATAATTAGCATGGTCACCTGATTCTTATACCTCTCCAGGACTGTTACTGATCAACAGAACAGTATCATCCTTATTTTATAGACCTGCAGACCCTGAGATTTTCCGCTGTACTATATTATACAACAGATTTTATCCCAAAGTTGTTAACAGAAAATTGACTGTCAGGGATTCATTCAGAGAACTTTTGAGGTTCCTTCTAATATGCCCAGTCCTACACCTGGTGAATTGCATAGTGCTGTAAGAATAAATAAGCATATCTAAGCATTTTTTTGTACTTATACCCAGGTGCCACTGTCATCCATGCTTTCATTTGCCACTTCTCTCCCACCAAGGAATTGGTCATAAAAGAAGGGGGGGGAGGCGGAGCTTGACCAGAAGTCTTTTTCCTATCCCAAATAAGTCCCTTAAATCCCTTTATTCCTTCTTTGAAGGGAGGAGTTCATTCACCTCCTAAAATATATCAATTCGCCAGCAGAAACTTACCACAAGTTCAGAGAATCTGGCATTAAGCTCTTCTGCTGGTGGGATTGGGACAGAAAACTCAAGGAACTGGAGGGGGTTGTTGTCCTTGAGGTTGATTTCAGGGAGGTCGCTACCCCCAAAACAACAAAGAAACCCCAACGCATGACGATTCCTCTTCCGGGGGGCCATGATCATGGTGTATGATGCTATCTTCTGATCATGTTCTGCAGGAAGAAAACCAAAAAACAACAGACATTAGATGATAAGACTCCGCTGGATCTGTGCAGCTCTCTGCAGTTATAATGCTTATCACTAGTGTAACAGCTGGAAGAGGACAGAAGGATCTAAGACACAAAAGAGTAAAATAAACACTCAAACTAGACAAGGTAGCTAAGCTTTAATATGATATTAACATGTTCTTGTAGGGCAGTGTAGAATCACTTCTCCCAAAGTTTGTCAAAAGGTTTTACAGACTCAGTGTGGGATTTCCCAGCAAGTAGAATTATCAGCAATGCTCAGTAGCCAAGGTTGAATGCTACCATTTAATGTCAGTATCGGCCTTTCTCTCACTACTACAGTAAAGGAACCAAAGTATCAGAAGCAAAAAGCATATACTGGAGAATTTACCCAGAATAAATGGAAGAATCCTCCAAAGGTACCCCATTTGATCAAAATAAAACAAACAATGAAACAATGAAGCAGAAATCAATTTTCCACCACTCTGGAGCCAGACCACCAAACGATCACTTATCCCTTTATGGCCAGGACTATTGCAGTTGGATAGCTTTGTCTATCCCATTTTCAAACACACGTAACTAGTTTGGGCTGCTTTATGTATCCAGGGGAGAAACTGCACAGTGCGAATGCGTGCTTTCAGATTTACATTTGAGCTGCCAGATCCCATCTTGACAGGACCCAGGCTTGAGGGGCTTTGGTATCAGCAATGTAAAGGGAGGCAAAAGGAAGCCTGAAGGAGGAGCTGGGAAGTGACTGATTTCACCACACAACACCGTTTTTGAGCAGCCCATCCAAACAGGAAGTCTCCTGCCAGCAGTTTGAAAGGAGGGATCTGTGCAGTCCATGGAGAGCTGCATATTTTGCCCTTTTAAGGGACTTGTTGTTTGACAGCTCAGGGGCTTATTTGTGGTATATTTTTAAGGACTTCACTTTTTCACTTAATTTGCAGAATAAGCCATATCCTTGGAGAGTAAATAATTAAAGCCTGTTGTGAAGCCTGGCTCCCTGGGTATGGGGCAGGGGAGCAGGGAGGGAGGTGGCAGGTGAACTGAACCGCAGGACGCTGGATGCCGTATCAGCAGCAACACAGCTGAGCTTTGTCATCACAGCAGCTGCTGCCCTAACCTGCCCCACAATGCTTTGGCCTGCTTGCTTGCCAGAACAAGGCTGCTTTGAGCTCTCATAAAGACTAAGTAGCTGTGCTAGGAAAAGCACCTTTAGGACGTCAGTTGCACAGTGAGATTTAACATACTGCACACAGCCAGAAGCTCTCCAGGGACTTTTTGTGTAGAAATCAGCACACTCACTTAAGAAAAAACTAAGCAACAAACCACCACCACCAACAACAACAAAAAAAACAACAAAAAAATCCCAAACCAAACCCAAAACAAAAACCAAAACCAAACCACCCAAACCTCCACCCTTGTGGCAGTATGTGCTTGGCAGAAATCACCTGCCCTACATTACATGTGGTGGTATGAATTTATCTAGCACCTCCTCTTATGCACTGGAGGGGATTCAGCTGCACCTCTCACACAGCTGAAAGGAAAGTGAGCTGGTACTGGGCACTCTCTTCTGGCTCGCCCACTTTCCCTTGCTCTCCATGCCCCTAGAGCTGGCTTCAAAGGCACATTCATAAGATCACTGGATCCTCACTAGGAGATGCCAAAGGCCAGCTTAACCCTGGAACCTGTCCCTGACACTGGTTCTGTCAGCAAAACCAAAATTCCCTCAAATCTAGCACAACAATGTGCATGGCAATTTCTGTTTCTTCTTGGTAGTGGAGACTTAAGAGATTCAGTTCTTAATAGATTTCACAAGAGAGCCTCAGAAGAAGGTGAACTTGTCCACCACAGAACATCTTCTCAGGGACTTTATAGTAATCTGGTCACGGATGACATTTGAACTCATTAGTTTGACAAAACTTTGTTTTAGAAGGAACACAAATCAATGAGCCAAAACTGATTTACATAGAATATAACTCCATTTGCATCAGTTCAGTAGTAACCAAGGTCAGGCTTTCTCACCAACCATGAAAAGACCAGCATTTTTTGAGGCACAGGCAATGAATCCTCCTTGGAAATACTGGCTGAAATATTGAAGTGATAGGACCATAACATCTTCCTTTATAAGCTCAGGTAAAGACTTTGTTAAGCACTCCTCCAAAAGAGGTACCTTGCCAGGAAATGAGTACTACGTGAATGGATATGAACGCCAACATTTTCTACAGGGTAAGTACTACCCTGGTCAGGGCACTACAGATTGTCCTGTATTGACATTTCATCACTCAGCTTTCATTTTAAGCAGGTTCACCAAAGCGGTGAACAGTCAGTCTCCAGGCCTTCTTCATCCATAATGCTGAAAAAACCCACAAGCTACTGCTTGTTCCTGTGGTGCTTTTACAAAATCAGTATCTGTTCCTTGGGATCCATACTTCAGAAACTCAGCAAAGCTACTCGGCTTTTACTACTCTGCAAAAGCACGCAGAGCTCAAATGAACAGTATTGTATTGCCTCACTTTCACAAAGCATCATCCCATTGCACAACTGGCATTTTCCAGGTCCATCTATAAGTGGAATGCAGGAAATCCATACTGACACAGAGGGGTAAAATGGCACTTTTGTATTGCTACAACACTGTCTTTCTAAAGATTAAGCCTGTCAGTCACAGGATGCTTACGGGCATTTACTTAAGTTGCACTGTTTATGCTATTTAAGAACTTATCACAACTCCTTGATTTTTGTTGGTGGATATAGTTTTTTAAAAAATAAGTGTTTTCTAATAGCCTCTGACTTAATAATATTTTCCTTTCTCTCTCTTTTGCCTTTTCTTTGTCAAGAACCAAATCTGGGGAAAATATGCTTCCAAAGGATGGGGTGGGGTGAGGGGCAACAAAGAAAATGAAGAAAAGAATATCTTTCATTTTTCTGAGAGGTAGTTGATAATAAAGCTGTCAAAAAAATATGAAATTAACAACAGGTGAGTTTTTTATTCTAATAAAAGATTTATTGCCTTACAACTTCTTGCAAGTAAAGTGATTGTAAAAATGAAACATATGCAATTATCTATTTCTATTTATACTACCAGTGAGAATCAATGGGAAGTCTCTCTCTGGAGAGAATCCCACTATTACACATAACTCCCTCCCACAGCTCTTCTCACTTGTACTGTTTTACCCTTTTACACAAAACAAACAAGTTGCCGTCATTTCGACAGCTAACCACACAGCCGCTCCTCATAGCAATCCCCCTCTTGCTTACCAGCCTCATCTGTGGTTCAGCTCAGGTCAGGAGTCACAATCTGGAACTTTGCCCAAGGTCTAATTATAACAACGTCCTCTTCCTCTGACAGGGCATACATGTTCATTTCTAAATCATTTGGCCCAGTGACCAAACATAATTAAGCTAATGTAATTTTTCCAAGTCTTATCAGAAGATTCAGCCACATGGGATTGGATCCATGCTAACTGCATACTAGGATCCTCTTTCAATTGCAGGTTCTAAATTGTTTCTTTAGTCTCACTCTTTTCTTCATTCTCATCTCAGAAATTATAATTTTCATGCAAACCTATCCTAAATAAGCAACATTCCAGTTGACACACAGTAAGACACCTGAAACAACTGCTATGCCAGCAGCTCTCCTGTGCAAGAGCGCCGATTATCATAGTTTTTACCTCACTGTCCTGTCCTTCACCACAGTGAACAGTCAAAGCACAACTATAATTAAAACAGAGAAAATTACTTTTGTATTATTACCTTTGGAAAAACATAAGAAAGAGAGAGAACTCTGTGGGTTAACTAAACACATGGAGCCCTGCAAAACCAGTTTGCAAAATAAGGAAGCATTAATGGAAAACACTGATGTGCTCACTTCCAGAGGTGAATCTCCACTGATCATCAACAGACACACAATATCAGCGGATGTAGCCACAGCTCTCACCTGAGTGGGAAGCATGGGACTACATGTATGATGCAGAATCACTGTCCACGCTGGTTTATTTTAACAGGAGAGGAAACAAAGTAAATCACTTCCATTTCCCTGTAAATCTATATCTTTCTCTACAGCAGGATAAAACATATAGATATGATGTACTGTCACAGAAGTAGAAAGAAACCTGGATTTGGACTGGTTTGGAACATAAACTAACTCACGCCCCCACCCCCAAAACCAAATTAAATCTCTGTGTTATTCAGCTATTAAATAATAAACCACCAGAACTTCATGGTAGTGTAACAGCTACCTTCATCATCACTTACTGAAGATGAAATGGAGAAAACAAGCACCACGCTCAAAATTGGGTAAATCTAAACAGCTCCACACTGATCCTATGCTCAGCTCCCAGGACCACATTGCTTCTGCAGCACACAGACAGTGAAACTATGAGCTTCACAGCAAGTTCCAGTTACCATGGGAATTTTCCATGCACGTCACATTTAATGTTACAGATGTCAGATGCAATATAAGGCAATTGCAGCATCGAGGATCGGGAAAGGGGCAGGCAAGCAATGCATTTGTTGCATCTGCAATAGTAACCCAACTCCTTTGGTTTGGATTTGTCACCATACTACGGAGTTTCCTGATCTCCAGGGCACAAAACAGCAACAAAATAACCAACTATTTAAAATCCACAAAGTTAAGCCCTTTCTTTCAGGTAAGAGGGTAGTCCTTCCTAAAGAGCACACCTGCTTACTGTGTTGGACAGGAAGGCATCAGACCCGAACCAGATCAACAGACCACAGGAAAGACAATCCTGGAAAATAAACAGGGCCTTGTGCAGTGACAGCCACTCAGTCCCTGTGAGCCATAGCCCACACTTAATGATACCACCTGAAGAGAGACCTCAGCTTGCAACACACTGTGCATTTTGAAGCCAGGTCATGGATTTTCCCTCCCGCAACACATCAAAATAAGGTTGCAGATCTCAAGGTGGAATAAGGACTTTGCAAGCCAGCCCAGGCACTCCGCTCCAGTCTGTTTTAACACACCATCCCATCAAAACAGAGACGCTTAAGAATTTCAAAGCATTCCACAGACCTAAAGCTTGTTTCCTGCTGTATACATAGTATTATGTACTATTAACACTTTATTTGATTTTTATTCTTTTATTTGCCTAGGAAATACGTCCTGAGATGAGAAAAGGCAAAGACTATTTGAAGACTGTCAGGTGTAACTATATCCATGAGCCTACCTAATGCAACGTGTCTGTCAAAAATCTGTTTATTTTTAATACTTTAAGGATGCTCAGGATGTGCTGGATGACTAATGACCACTAATGTTAGTCTGTTAATGCCCACAAATCCAATACCTCTCACCTGATACCAGCTTATCAAGACAAAAAAAGCTAAAGAACTGTAAGAGGCCTTTCCCTTCTGAAAGATTAATTTGCAACACTTTCTCTGTCTTCACCAGGTAATGAGGGGAAAAAACCTCTGCCAAAGAAACCAAACAAAACCAAAACCCGAACAACCAAAGAAAACAAAAAAAACAACATACCAGCACATTCCTCATGTTCCTCCCAATCCATTTATCTATCCAAATTGTATTAATAGAAAAACTATTTTAAAAGAACACAGTCAAATCAAGATTCAAAATACAAAGTGGAGAGAGCAACAAAGCAGTTATAGAGTCAGTATCATAAATACAGCTAGTAATCATTTGTTATTTCTTTACACCTTTTTTTCCACCTTTTAATCAAGTACAGATTAAGAATTTTCTATACCTGACAGAGCTGACTGAACAATCCATTCATTCCTTTACCTGCTAAGAAGTTATTTTATTTTCACAAATCCACACAAAAATTTGCAGGGTCAAAAATAATCTGTCCTCCCAGACACCAAAAGCTGAGTCCTAATTATAATCTTGTATCTCATTTAGATCAAGTAAAACCACACATCTTTAACTTTTCTGAATGGCGATGTGCCCACTGAAGCTTAAACTGCAAACAAAACAACTAAAACTCACAACTTAAGTGTGTATCCAGAATACATATGTCCTTCATCTCCTCCGTGCCTAATCATACATGGTATTTGGCTAAGAGAGGAGGCAGAGATGTCCAACTAAACAGCAGCTTTGGAGGCAGGAAGACATTTTCTTTGTGCTTATTGTACCACAGGTTCCCATCCTAATTTATCAATTCCACACTTAGGCAAACTTGCCAACAACTAAAACCACCATGGTGGTGGATCCAACAGGATTGCATACCCCTAAATATAAGCAACCTTTCTGGTTTGAACATGGTAGTCTGGAGTACCATCTTTCTTTCCTTGTCCCCTCCCAGTTATTAGTTCCAAGTTTTCTAGTGTTGCAGCACTGCAGTTTCAGTAACACCAGTCCAGAAAGTCTGAACTGTTACCAAGGTTAATTTTCCTGTCTTCCTCGCCATGAACCACATTTGTTCTATTCATATATCTCACTAAAGGCTGACCCATTCCCTTCTATTAAAAAAAAAAAAAAAAAAAAAGCTTCTAATTCAGGCAGGGAAGAATTACACTTTCCAGTTCTAGCCTTAGTTCTCTTTCCTTCTTTTCTATCAGCTTTGGTTTTAGTCTCTACTTTTTTCACTGTTCCATTGAAATACCTTCACTTTCTTTCATGACAACTCTTAGACTTGGAATGGCTTCTAGTAGACACTTCCTACACCTCAAACTGTAAAACTCCTCTTTTTTTTTAAGCAGATATTAAGGAGAAAAAACTTCTGAAGAGACACCTACTGCATGACACAAGCTGTAAGGACCACACCACACATTGTGTATGTTTTATTTTTGTTGCATTGTACTCCATTGTCCCAGCTGTGGCACTGAGGCTGCAGATTCTCCAGTGCAGGGTCTTAGTTACCTGCTGTCCTGGTTTGACCCAAACCACGACACCTGCTTAAATCAGTTATCATACAGTGCCAAGTATATTTATGGTACTATACAAATAGTAATAAAAACAGTAGGTCAGCAAAAAGTAATCACCCAACTGGAATCTGGCCAGGACACAATGGTTCACACCCCAGTAATGATGCTGTTGTAGAGGCAGCATTTAGTAGTGTCCACAAATCCAGTGTGGATAAATTTATGCTTTATGAAATAATTTGATTTATGCAATGATTTCCCCTACCACAGCATTAGCTTCACTAGATGGATTGTTTTGTTATGTCATTGTTCTTCTTCAAATTGCTGTGACTGTAAGACCTTGTGGGAAATACACTACCTCAGAGCAAACATGGGGAAAGAAATCCACAAACCCCAGAGATGCCACTCCAGGACCTAATCATAACTGAGGGTAAGACCATGCAGCAGAACGTCTTTTCAAATGCTCTCTACAATCCCCAGATTTTATTCCTGAAAGCAATCAGGTGCTCAACATTTTGTTTTTAGGACTTGCCAAGAATGTACTGTAATCTCAGGGCCATGAGTTCAGGACTAAAGGCTACAATCTAATCTAAATTGCGTCTGTGCTACCTAACAGGGTGGGTCTGAGCTGCCTTTTTGGCAAGCTATGGATCTAGACAGCAGAGCCCAGGTCAGACTTTCTAACTTTCTTTACCTTTTTTTTGGTGTTGGGTACAATGCTGTGATGCAATTTCACAGAAGAGAGTGCCTTGGAAGCTGGAGTGTGAGATGAAGACTTTATTCAATATAAGAATTCATAGACTGAAAATGAAATACATCACGATGACATTAGTCAAGCCAAGATACACACTGACAGCCAGAACCAGCATATTGCTCCTTCTGTGCAGATGACTATTTTGCTCTACAGGAAGATGAAGTCTCGTGCCTTTTATGGGTCTTAACGTATGAAATGCCTTTAATATAATTAGTTTGAAACTGGCCCTAATGAGTCACGTCTGTCAGTTCTATCCATAAGACCAGCTCCCAAGGATGAGACATCCACACCCCAGAGCCAAGATTTTGATAACCTCAAGAAATAAGTCAAGGATAGAGTGATCTGGAGAACAAGCTGTCTCGCTCAACCCTCTATGCCAAAAGACCAGGAATACTGGTAAGGCAGATTAGCACTAAAGCTTAGTCTAGGGACTTGAAATCTCTGCAATGCTTCTATTGGAAAGAGTGGGGTTATGGTACAAGGGATGTCAATCCAGAGTTTCCCAGTAGCACTAAGAACTGACAACTTCAAAAGAATGAACGCACAAACCCCCATTACTAAGAGCATCCCTGTCTTGTTTCAGTCATTGTAATTTTCCCATTCTGTCATTGCCCAATTATTTCCAGACATGATGTAACTATTTTGCCAGGGGATTTGGGAGTCAAAATGTTGCTCTTGTTGTCATCGTTATCCTGGGTGCCTGAATTTTCCAGACAAAATAAGCAGCTGAGGGCATTAGAGTGCCTCTGCTGAGGGAGAAATAATCATAAGGACTGCCAGTGTGCTCCAAGAAAAACAAACAAATGGTAAAGGTCCAATTACATCTTCCCAAACTCCAGCTCATTTCCATGTGAAATGCTGTTTTCTTATTCAGACAATTAGTAGAAGAATGTTTCATCTGCTGTCTGATGTCATCACAGCATAGAAAAATTTACTTCCCTTCTAACACTGGGTTCAGGGGCACTACAGGACATTAAAGCTCAACTTGGACTGGAAATATGCCTTGGTTATAACCACTGGAAACTAGGCACAAATGTAGGTGTACAAGTGTTGTCTTCACTATTGACAGGCAAATCAATTACCTGTACCAGTAAAATTTTCCTGAGGTTCTCTAATTGGAAAAAGCAACTCAGTCTTTATAGCAAATGGGTGTAACCAAGGAAAAACCCAACATGGACAACACTTGGACTTTTACATGTTTTTCATGGATGGTGCTGAATCTCTTTCAAAACTAGTGTTCACCAATGCCATCTGGGAAAGTCAAGTCAAGTTCCAGGCTTCAGATCTGCTATTCAGTATATTTGTACATGTCACTGTGAACCTGTAAATAAGATGGTGGTTCTCAGTTCAGTTTCATATACTGAAAAGTATAAAAAAGAAAAAAAAAAAGATGGGGCTGATGGTTAAAAGGCCTCTTTAGTGAGTCACTGAATGGAAGAAACAGTTAGTAAATGCACCACAAAGGGAACAGGTCTTGGGATTTTGAGGCTCTCTCCACCTTAGACTTTGTTTCTGTAGGCCAAAGCATAGACAGGGTGAAAGTGTCATTGATTTTATACACCTATTTTTTAAGCTGATCAGATTGTAGAGTTGTCAATTTGGCACCAAAAATAAATCTAGAAAATGAAGTTAAGAAAAGGTCATATACAGCATTTTATTTCAGCATTTTTATTTTTGTTCAACATTCTGACAAGGGATACTCTGGGTTCAATGCCCTGAAACCTCAACATTACGCAAGTAAGTTTGGATTCCAAGCCAGCAGCTTGGTGAAATTGTTGAACTTTTAACCTAACGTATCTTCATGAAGAATAGATATTTGGAAAGAGTTCTGCTTAAGGATTTTGGGTTGTTTTCTGTGTGTTTTTTTAAGTGACATCCAGATAAAATATATTTTCTGGCTGCTGTAATATTTACAGGAGGAGACTTTACACCAACACTGAAAGCTGGTTTCATAGCCGTGACTTACTGCTTTAGGTTTTGCGGCTGTTAAGTGTTTCATGACATCAGGGTGAACACGGCCTCATCTATATTAAAGTCAAATTCCACAGAGCTGATGCTCTGAGTGACACAGGTAGTAATCAGTTGCGAGGGTCTGAAAAGAAAGTGCTACCTAAAACCAGCCACCTTCCTTGCATGGATACTTAGGCCAACAGCAGTATGTTGCAAAGAGTGCAGTAAAAGGAGAGACAGGGAGAACCCCGCTAAAATACCCAAATGTGAGGATCTTCTCTACAAAGCAATGCATATCCATGCAGTCTAGAGCGTATGGTACACAAGTGTGTAGTGCCTGTGTCAATGGCTACCAACTCTATTTTACCGCCTTCTCTGGGCTGCCGATAGCAAGTTCTCGTCTCCCGGATTCTCATGGCAAGAGGTCGTGTCCACGTCAAGGCCCTTTACTGTTCATAATTAAGAAAAGTTTAAGTACTGGAGTATATCTAGAAAAGATTTCCTAGAACTGTAACTGACCAACACACTGTTCTTCCCCAAGGATAGGTCATTTGCTTAAATGTATGCTCAGGTACCCAAAGAAAACTGCAGAGAAGCTGCATACAGTGGATGTTTGGGTAGTCATCTCCGGACTCCTAACTATCTACAGCAAGTCAACAGCCTGCCCAAAGATACAGCAAGTTCTTTCAGCTTCTGAGCCCAAACTACTTGCATCTTGTTGACAAAGATTTGAGCACACTCCACAGAAAACCATCCTGCAGTATAAAATTCCCTCAGCTCCCCACTACAGCTGCATACTACAATTTAAAAAAAAGAACAAAAAAACAAAACACAACAACAAAAAAAAAAAAAAAAAAAAACCCTGCTTCCAAACAGCCACTTGATCTGGGTACATAGTCCTTAGACATGATTCAAAAAGAAGGCCCATTGTATACAAACAGAACAGAAGTGTACTCTCTATTAGAGAAGGAACATCATCTTTATCCCTGTAGGGCTGCAAACATTATTACCATATCCAGTGATGTATGTCTTTCCAGAACATGTACCAATATCACTGCTTGTGGTCTTTGGTTCTGTACAGCTGATTTATTTGATAGACTGTATAGGGCTTTATCCAAATCATCACCTGCTGCAGTTTGTTTTGTCTCACCCTTTGAAAGCATATTTAAAACTTACTTAAATCGTTAATTTTTCTTCCACCTTATATCTTAAATTTATGGATGGAATATGTACAAATAAAGGCAGTAAGCAGTCATGCATTGCCTCCTACAACAAGTTCAGGTGTTGGCTCTGCTGCCCTGGTCAGGCAGGGACATTTATAAGATAAATACATATTACGCAAGAATATCTCCCACTGCAAGAAAGACTGAAATTGCTGTTATCCCCATTTTCTACTTGCTGTAGAGAAGACATAGCCAGCCAATACCAAAATCTTTCCAGTAACAAGAAGTAGCAGCGGCATTTGACCCTCCCCCTGCCCAGAAGCCCATTTGAACACGGAAACACTCTCAGTTTTCACTCAACACTTTGCACCTACCTCCCAGCAAATTAAGTGGGAACTGCAGAACATCAGAAGCTCTGAAAAAATCAAGACCAACTATGTATTTGGACTAGATGGCAAGTCCAAGCAGAAATACATCATATGTAACCCAACAATTTGCATGCAAGCTGCGAGCCTATCATTAATTTTTAAATATTGACTGTTGGACCAGTAAATATGAGATGAAAATGGCACTAACACTACTGAATCCCCATGTTTTACCTTTTTTTTTTCCCCTGTAGTCATGCATATTACAAGCAACGGGTCCACCACACTACGGTGGTGCCTGGCAATACTTTAAACAGAGAAAATTGTACAAAGAAGTGGCTCTGTCTCCAAATCTCTGAAAAGAAGATAAACTAGCAGATGTATAATGCAAACACTGAGCCCACACCACTAAAACCCTCTTCAGGGTGACCTCTTCCCTAGTGCTTGTTCTGTCCATACCCTAACATCAGTCAAACGAAACCTGTAAGAAGCATGGCTACTGCCTAGGAAATGTTCTTCACGCTGGATTTAGAGTGTTATCAGCTATTAATCACAAAAAGCTCAACTGGGATAACCCCAGAATTAAACACATTAAGCAACGCAAGTCTAGAGATGGGAGTCAGTGTGGGAAGTAGTTTTAAGGAACATTATTTTGTTTCCAAGAAAAAAAAGAAAAACACGGTTCTTTAGACAGCAGTGAGTCCACAAGGTCTTAGAATATCATGTTCATGCTGGGATTTCAAACACAGGCAAAAATTTTCTACATTTTTAAGAGGTCACGCATGATAAGGAAACAATTCATCTCCTACAGGGCCTACTAATAACATCACTAACTCTCCTCAATTCCCAGAACACATTTCACATCCGTATCAAAATTACAGGACACGTATCCAGCATCTGCTGGAATACTCCTACAGTAAGAGTTTCTCTCCATTTAAATTGCAATAGTATGACTACATGGCAAACAGTTCTCAATCATCAAATCCCAGTATGATGACCACCAAGTCACCTGTTTCCCAGAAAGCTGCTCATATTAGAAGTGCCCTCTAAGGTAGTGATTTTCACAGCACCTCAGAAACCTCCATGCAAAAGAGGATGAAACATTGCCCAAATGAAAAAAAAAAAAAAACAACAAAAAAAAACCCAACAAAAAAAAACGAAAAGAAACCCCAACTTTAGTACTGGAACTGGATCTACCTTGAGAAGCAGTTTTTCTCATTCATTTAATGGAGAGAAACCAACACCGAGAATATCTTGGAAATGAGATCTCTCAGCTCCTTCTAACCAACCACTCTGGACCAAACAAAGCGTTTCTGTAAGTTGGAAGGAGTGTCTCTAAGGTCCAAATTTGAGTTTGTGTTACTAAATAACTGAATAGAAGGAAACCACTTGTCAAAGGAAATGGAGCAAAGGGCAAGAGGAAAGATCGGTTTTCTAGCTGGAAGGATGCTATGCTCTGTGGGAGTACTATAGAGAGTCTCGTGCTGTGGAAGGACCTTGGTGTGGACGTAATGCCAGTGGGTCAACCATCCAACAGTTCAGTCAAGAAAATAAATTTATGCCTTTGTGTTCAGTTTTTCAAATATTTAGGCTGAGGTCACTCCAAAGGAAATCTCTTTGTTATCAGATACTAAGGGTGTTATATTCTGTAAAGCAAATTATTTCAGACCTTTGCCAGGGAATCCCCCCAAAATCATATTTATGTAGGCAAAGTCAGCAGAAAAAGAAAAAAAAGAAAAAAGACAAAAGAAGCATTTTATCCTTTTCTTCAGAAAGATATTGCAAGATATACTCAAAATTCTGTTCAGTTTATCAAGGCAGTAATTCCAAGGTGAACATACGATTGGAATTAGGTTATAGAGACTTTACAAGAGTCTTTCATTCCTCAGATCAGTGAACAACGTACATTCCCTATATAGTTTCCTCTCCACGGGTATAACAGACTCCTATTAATGCCGACAGAAACACGTAACCTCATAGAACAAGAGACCAACTCTTCCAAACAGAACCCAGACTCAGTTCTGGTGAAATGTCGCTCAACTGGAATTATGCCAAGTGGGCACCTGACATGTTTTTTTTTTAGTCCTCAAAATATTTCATTTTCTCCAAAGGCCTTTTGAGCTGATTTTAGCAAAGTCAAAGTAGAGCATCCAAATCATCATTTCCTGACTCCTGGGGAATGTATTCCAAGTCATATACAAACTTCAGTAGGCGCCAGTATGAATGCCTCTTTTTAACTGCATTCACTCATGCAATTTCCAGCATTAAAAAAGGGAAAGAAAATCTGATGGTGCTAGGAGCAGAGCTGGTAAAGAAACTTTCTTCTTTTAATAATGAGATTTTAAAATGAATGGTTAGATTGAAGATAAAACACCTTTTCATTTGGGCTGTAAAAACGTTTTCTTCACTCCGCTTCAAGAAGTGGGCAATGCAGCGAGGCAGCAAGCTAAATCTAAATTGGAGGTAATACTTCACACTGGAACATGAAAGCGTACATGTACTTGGTTAGTGTTGTACAGACCTCTTGCCAGGCTGGATGTACTCAAAAAAAAGGTTTAGTTTTCAACCTTAATCCTAACTCTGTGAAAGTGTCTGACGACAGATTCAGAAAAGCAACATATGCCGTATGTCAGTAGCAGTTTTATGCTTCAGCTACACTTCCACACTTCCCCTTAAACCTTCCTTGCCCAGGAATACTCTTCCATGCTGCTTGTAACAGCTCAACCAGTTTGCCTCAAATTAGAAAGAAAGTGAGGGCAGGGCCATCATTGCTACTGACAGCACTAAGCAGAAGCTGCTCTCAAGCTGTGCAGAAAGTCAAAGCTGCTCTTTCTCTCTGGGCCCTGAGCAGAGCCTCTGCACCTTTACCAGACAGTGCCAGAGTGCAGAGTTGTGCATCATGGACACAACCTTCAGCTCTCTCCCATCCTGTGCTCCCATCACCACCATCAGCAAAGACCTAGACACAGTTTGCTCTCTGTTCCTCCTCACTCAGATTTTCAACGTGTTACAGAGCAGCACTCACTCTGGAGACGATAACTAACACAAGATGTACAGGGGAAAGTGACTAGATGCAGACTTTTCCCCTCACTGATTGACAAATTTGTTGGGATATGCCAGTGTTCTTCATGTCTCATTTCAAAGGAACATTTTATGTTCTTTTCCTACTTCTATTTGCAGATTCTCTTTACCAGCTACAGCTTTGGAGCCCATCAAACAAAATGCTTCTCACCTGCTTACCCCTTCTGAGACAGCCCCATGGAAATAAGCTAATGACAGTACACTGACATTCAAGGAGCTGCTCAGCAACCGCATAAGCTGTTCAGCATCAGCCATCCATAAATAACATAAGTGCATTCACAACCCAAGGCACTGTCAGACAGTTGGTGAATAGTAAAACTGTGTCCTCCTGTTCTGCTGGTCAGTTAAGTGCTCACAGGTAACTCCTTAATAAACATGTTAAAAATGGATAACGGGTTTTGCTGGTAGAACATATACTTTAAGCTCAACTACTGAAATTGAGTCAAAATTCTAAGCTTCTTTCACTGCTTGGTCATATATCCCTGGTTTTCAGTGCAAGGTGTTTCTACACAGTAAATGTTTCTAGGCTCAGAAAACCAAAACACTCACATCCCAATGCAGTTCTAAAAGAGAAAACCAGAAAACTTTCATGCAAGTCTTCCTTTCTTCTCTATCGGAAAATAATGAAACAGCCTCAGTCTGGACTTTTGCCCCCTCTTTCAAACTCCACTGACTGCCATTGTAGCAAATACTCCACCTTAGTTCAAACTCTCTATCCCCTCTAGCTAAAGTAAAAGTGAAAGGATTTGCAACCTGTCTCAGAAATAATCTGCAAGAAGGAATTCCCTTCCACCAGCTTTATTAGAACATTGAGAGCACAGGTTTTTGCAGCACCTTTTTGCTATCTTCTTCCAGCCAAGGAAGTGCTTCAGTAAGGAGATTTAAAGATAGAGGGCCTAAAACAAAGCTTTACTATGGTCCACATAGATATACATCTACCTCATTTCCTTGTCCTCATTCCCACCACCAGCCAGACCCAAAAGCCCACAATGTTTTGATAAACACACCAAAAGTAGCTGGGGATGTAGGTATTAAAACATGTACAGCAAGTTTATTTTATGGTGGTTTGTTTTATGGCTGTCCCACAGTATTTTGGATGCACAGCCCTACCAGGGTCACAGTGCTAAAATTTTCCTTAAACAAGTCCCACTCAAAGGTCCAGGCCTTTTTTTCGCTCTCCATACCACCTGCATCCCAACACTCCTGAAAGAAAATGGAACTTAGCCAGTCCAGAAAAGAATAATGATGTGTACTGAGTCGTCTGCTGGCTTGGCCGTGCAATGCCATGCCTTCCTTCATTAATGCAGTTTCCCAAGCAGTATGTGGGGAGGGGATCTGCACAAAGCGGCAAAGGTGACTAAGTTCTTTGACATGTGTGAAATGATGAGTCAAAATATCCCCTTTAAGAAAAATGTGTAGTTTTGGTCTACAAGGGGAATTAAAGAGGACATTTAGAAGGAACGTGTACTACCAAGAATCTTTTCCAGGGAAGGCCCAACTTCCTGGCCCCAGAAGCCACATGCTGAAAACCTTCACATGTTCAAGAGCCAAAAGACACACACCACACACCTTGTGGAGCTGAGGAAAGGGAAAGTGCCAGGAAGTGGTTCACAGGCTGGATGTGACAATAAATCCTCATGACTCCTGCTGCTGCTTTTGAGATAAGGTTGGGCCAGACTGGTAGGTGGCTCTTAAGAAGATGTTGCAATATTGATTTCAGCAACTGAGGTTCAAAGGGGCCTCTTGAGACTGTCTAGTTCAACCCCCCTGTTCAAGCAGGGTCAGCTACGGCAGGTTGCCCAGGACTGTGTCCATTTAGGTTTTGAGTATTTCCAAGGATGGAGTCACAACTTCTCTGGGCAACCTGTGGCAGTGTTTAGCCACCATCACAACAAAAAAATTCTTGTGTTCAGATGGTATTCCCTGTGCTTCAATTTATGCTCATTGCCTCTTCTCCTGTCACTGGGCACCATTGAGAAGAATGCACCTTTCTTAAGCAAAGAGCCAAATTTCTGAAAAGTCCTCTTACCAGCAAACCCCCTGCTCTGTGTAAATGTTTAGGGGACTTACTTCTGTGTACAAATCTAGATTGGTTGCATGACAAGAGAATATTGCAGAAATTCTCTTATGAGCCAATGTCTGCTAATTGCAGACAAGAATTAGCTGCAGAACAAAGATCCATCCATTGAAGAGGTATGTTAGAAATAAAAACACCAGTACCTTTTCCCATAAATCAAGCTCATTATAGGTTCTCACACCACAAAAATTCACAGACAGGGTGCCAATCACCCAAAAAAAAGACTCCTTATATTTGTAGAAGGTGAGTCTTCACAGATTGTTACTCTACTTCATTAGGCATCTGCTCCATCCTTTCTCAAAACCAAATGTTAATGAAAACACAATTTTGTTATTAATATTAAAAGTTGTGATCCCCAGACAATTTAATACCAATAGAAGCAGACTTAAAGAAAGGCTCTTGACTGGTAATGCTTATCAAACTTTGTTAATGACAAAACTGTTATTAACATTAAAAGCTGAGGTTCCCCAGAGGATTCAACAAATAGAGACAGGCTTAAAGAAAAGCTCTTGGCTGGTAACAATTATCAAACTACCGTTCCCAGTTCTAGTACCATCCACAGGATAGACACTGTCCCTGCATTAACACAGGCACTGAAAGCGACAAACACAATGGACTTGTATGTTTACTGGTTCCCATACCAGGTAAGACGATTGTTATTGCACCGGCCTGCTCCAAGACATTCCCTAGATGTGCTAGCCTACAGTCTCATTACTTCATTGCTTGGGAATAAGTCTTTGTAACTGGAGATAATCCAAACAAAAAAAAAATCCCTTGGGTTTGGATTTGAATTCTCCAGAAGTTTAGGGCTTTGCAGAATTGTTCCCTTTGTACACCTCAGCTGCTTGCACTGAAGTCAGTGGATGTTTGACCACTGATTTCTGTGGGAATAGGATGGGATTTTAGCCACAGCAGGACGGCTAACCACTACCATCTAGTATTTGCCCTTCAGAAGCTCTTCAGGGCAAATGCTTAGAAAGTAGTTGAATTCAGTTTTTGTAAGCAAAACCCCAGAAAAACCATTTCCCAGAGGTCACGCCCTGATCCCTGAGGCCTGGGTGTAAGCTTTCTGGCAGGACTTCTCCTGAGCCTGCTGTGTGGAAGATAAGGAATTTGAATGATTTCCTGCCCAGCAGCATGCAGCTCCCCAAACATCTGACAGTTTATGTGCTAGGGACTGTCTCCACAGAGACCTGGCTAGAGAGACCATGATGCTGAAAATTACAGCTTTCCAGTAGCAAACAGCTCATCTTCACTTCCGCACGTTCTCCATCCCATACTACTTTCTAACTTTATTCTCTTGCCTATGGCTCTCCCAAAGTACACCACATACTGCACACCTCCTCCCAGCCAGGTCTGAAGGAAAAGGTATTAACTCTCACACCAATGCACCAGTGCTGCAAATAAAGCCACTCCCCATGGAATCCTGAAATCAAACACTCTCCAGTTCACCAAAACATCATGTGCCAAGTGAGCATACACTTGGCCCTGACTTGCCACCCTCTCGCACTGCATACATTATCCGTCAGATAAGCCTCTGATAGAGCCCTCGGGTGATGTCTTTTTCATAACCATTTCAAAATCAGAAGCGTTTCCCCTCAAGACAGCTTGATTATTTTCTCTAAAGACATAAAAGACAGGGAAAAGCCAGAAGCAACCCTTGCATTTCAGGTTATCCTAAAATACAGCTGCGTGCATCCCTATGCCAGAAAAACAATGCAGCCCCCAAGGACTATGAACCGGGTGTTCTCTCTCTTCAGGCAATCCTTTACCATGCAGCTGTTTGGTCTCTTCAGGACACTCACCTGCTAGACTACACCCGGGAGATCCTGTGATTAAGATTCCTTTCAGCAAAATTGCCCAACCTCCCTTGGGGCAAGGCCTATCACATGCGGTAGCTGAGCTTATCCAGCCATGTCCAAATGGTAGCCTCATGGAATTAGTCCCCAAAGAGTAAGAAGGATTCAGTGCAACAAAGTTCTAAAAGCTAACCTGAAATGATGCCTGCAAAGACAGCTAGCCTGGCCTCTCCAAGTTGCATGTGGTCCTTCAGGGCATTCATTCAAAACAGGGATTAATTGAAGAGAACATCTCAATTAGTTGATGCTTTTTCTGTTCAACTGCATGACATAAAGGGAACATTTTACTATTTAGAGGAAATGCAGGAAATCCTTTCTCTAAATGCACTGATCTTATCAGTCTGCTTTGCAGCCTAGCCTTCTTCACCACTGTCGTGTATAAGAAGAGGATTATACATATAATCTGCAAACTTCATTTGTCATGCGGGTACAAGACACACTTGAATTTCTTGCCATCAAGAGCAGATTTTCACAAAACGATCCAGATTCCATTTCAGTGCAAAACAGGAGACAAATTTCCAAACGAGTGCAGCTTATTGAAAAGAGCTCGTTAAAAGGAGAAAGAACTCTCTTGAAATAGAAAAAAATCATTTGGAAAAGAAGGAAGCTATTTTAGAGTTGGGAATTCTATAGATGCCTTTTGATATTTTTTTTAAAGGAAAAGAAAAAACAAAGACATATCCCTTCACTAATATTTCTTCCCATTCCACTGAACGTAAGTGAAATAAATAGGATAAAGAAAATAATTTAGAAAAATCTGTCACTGTTGATTGCATAGCATTCAGCAGCATTTTTAAAAAAAAAGGAAGAAAAAATAGTTACAAATAAATACATGTTTCTGGTGTGATTTATCACAAATTTTGAAATATCCAGCTCTCATAAGAATGTGGAAACATTTGGGAAACTCTATGTTTTCTTCAAAATTTGGCAATTCTGAGAACAGACCTTTTCATGGGAAAATCTTAATGGAAAAATTTGCATGAGGCATACTGAGCTCTTTCGAAAGTCTAACCACCAGTGTCAGTAAGAGAGATGAACGCTTACCAAGATCTAGTCTGTCTTCTTAGAATAGCCACTCAAACAGCCAAGTGATTATCCTCTCCAACTTCAACACCTGTAGGCTATTACCAGCTGCGGTCCTTCAGCAACCACAATCATTTAGCTGCTACTTTGGTCAGCAATATGGAGTCCTACTTTACCCCTGAGCTGCCTCATCCACTCTGAGCAGGTAGTATAGCTCAACAGTAGGAGACAGAATAAACAAGACCCACTGGGCTAGTTGCCTTGTGCAACGTACAGGGGAAAAGTAACAGCAGATCTCCATCTGACTTGCTGGACAAGCGTGTGAAGCATGGATAGCAACTCAGCAGTCAAGGATCCTTTCTTTTGCTGAGCAATTTTGAATGGTACAATGCTTGGGGGGAAAAAAAAGTTTTACAAAAATCATAAATACAAATACATATGAATGCCTTACATTAGTCATTGCCGAAGGGACAGCAGAGCAGGGATGTTCAGCTGTGTCCACAGCCTGACATGCTCTCTCTTAGATCTGCCCAAACCTTCTCACTTTTCAATTCCCATTTCCAAAAGACCAAGTAATATAAAAAAGAATCAACCCACCGTTTTAAGGCACACTACAGCAGACTGGAACATAGGAAGCTGAGCGGCACCGTCCAGTGATAAGGAGGTAACAGCAACTCAGGAGGATATTTCCATGTGTTAGCTGGGCAGCAAGTGAATACAGGCTGAAAGCATGAAGGACGTGAAAGAGGCAGTGTAAAACTCTGGCCTCAGGTTTATTTGGCTTCCACTCAGTGAGACTTACACTCACAAATCTGATAGACAATCTTATGAACTATAAAGCTGAAAGGGTTGTACCAATCACTTAGTCTGACCTCATGCATAGCACAGGCCACAAGATTGCCATAAATTAGTTCCTGCCTGAAGTAGAATATAACTTTTCAACAGGCATCTCATTTGATTTAAAGATTTCCAGCAGCAGAAAAATCTACCACAACCCTCAGTAAACTGTCTCTCACTTTAGAAATCTGTGCGTCATCTGCCAAGTTTCAATTCCCAGAGCCGGTGCCCTTACTTACTTTTCCCAGATTGAAGAACTCTATCGCCAAATGTTCTCTGTATTGCTAATTATAAATGGTGAACAACAAGTCACCTTTTAAGCACCTCTATAAATAATAAGCTTTTGAGTCTCACCGATCAATAACCGGGATTAATCAATGTTAAATTCCATAACCTTTCATTTACTACCTCTACAGCAATCTGTCACGTGTACAACAGTCACTTGAAAAACAGCTAGCTCTTGGATCCAAAGAGTTATTCAAGTTTAAAACAGAACAAGTTATGTCTCATGGCAACCTGGCAAGACACAAGCATATCACAATAGAGCTATGAAGAGAATGACAGTCTGCTTAAGATCATACAGCAAGCAAGCGGCAGAGCAGAGTAATGCCAGTTAATTCTGATTTTAAATCCTGGTCCTTGTTCACAATGCCATCTTCCTGCATAACACAAGACAGAAGCTATTCTAAAAACAAAACAAAAAACCACATCCTGAAATCTCTCCAGATTTAGAGCAAGGTTTTTGAGCTATTTGCATGCAACTGAAAGTAATATAGAAAAAATCTTGGGATCTGCATAATAGTATCCTTCCTGATTATTTTGAGGCATGGAAAACATACCAAGCAAATGAAACTCCTAGGCCTACATCCACAGCAGGCCCACTCACAGATTTTTGTTCTTTTGCAACTTCAGAGGTGCTTGGCAAGACCAGTTTCAGCAGCCTACTGAGGCTTTACTATTGATTTGATTTCTAAGAACTAAGCAGTCAACAAATTCTCTTAGTTCCAGTTGTAAGTCTGTCCCACAAATTCCAGTTCGCTAATGTAAACACCATTAAAAAAAAAAAACCTCAACTTTAAAAACAAAATATTTGAAAGTCGGTTTCCCTTCTTTACTAGCTGCCAAGAGCAGAGTTCAGGGCTCTGTGCTTCTCGAGTTGATGAAATCATTAACACCTACAGCAGCGTCAGGAATGTAACTCTGCCCTCAGGACTTGGTAAGTAATAAGAAACTGGTGTCAGTTTCACCTTTAAAAACCAGTTCCAAGTAATAAATTTCCAATTTCAGATCTGGATGGAAACCCAGCCCAAGCAGCACAGCAGAGGCACAATTCAGAGGACTTTGTTCAAAAGGTATCAACACCATGCCAGCAAGATGCTCACAAAAACAGTCAGAAGATGCCTACCATAAAATTATGCCTTGCTGCAAAACGCATCCAGCAGAGTGTGTGGAGTGTTACTATGAAAAACAGTGCACAACACTCACAGCACAGAAAACTTGATTGATTTTCTCTTTAGCCAGTCATTTTCTTGCAACAAACGCCAGACCAAAACTTAGGGAGACCTTGTGTGGCAACATCAGGCAGCAGTCAGCCAGTCTGGAAGCTAGAGAGTCAGTGTGAATTACAGAGTCTGTATGCATTTAGCAACTTCAATAAAGGACCCCCTTTATATTCATAACAACACAGTTCTGTCTTTGCTACTACAAGGGGTACTACAGAAGAGGCATTAGCAGCTGCTCCTTGGAAGAGTCAAGGTCTTCTAATAGGATAAAAGTGGGGTGCAACCCTCTTTCCAGCAATGCAAGTCTCAAGTGCCCCACAGCTTTGTCATGGCTCATCTTCCTCTTCCCTGAACACAGCACAGCCGGCACCATCTTATACAAGCTATACATGTCCCTTTCCATTTCAGGGGGGAGGGAGCCGTGACTGGAAGTTCAATACTATCTTCATGCCATTAATTTATTTAGGCCTGCCTAAGAGAAGCACAGCTGGCTTTCTAGTGCATCAAACCACTTAAACCAACGCTTCCCGGACTGCGACCTCCCATCCATGCCCTCTGGGCTTTAGGGCTGGAGCAAGAGATGCTACATGGCCCCCTCTCTGTTACTTTCATGTGGCTCACCCGAATTCACTCTTGTGTTATATGGCACAGGGGAAAATAAATAAAACCCACCTGGACGCCATCCTGAGCAACCTGCTGTAGGTGACCCTGCTCTGGCAGGGGGGTTGGACTAGATGATCTCCAGAGGTCCGTTCCAACCCCAACCCTTCTGTGATAAATACCATAGTAATAAGCTGTTATTGATTCTATATAAATTTCAAGCTCAAGGCAAACTCTCTATATATCTTTCATTGCGTTAGGATGGGATGCTCAGAGCACCCTAACATGCCAAATGTCCTGTAAGTTGCTGCGTATATTGATGCACTTCTTTTGACACTAGTGCTATGTTTTGTTCCTCCCTGTATACATACATCAGATACCCTTCCTGAAAATATTCCCTCTGACACGTGGTCCAGTGCACTGTTGGTACCATATGACAATCCTTCTGTAAAATTTACTTCCTTGTGTCCTACCAATAGCCCAAGAGTCCAGGATTCTCAGTCATTTCCTGTCCCTTGGATTAGCATCCAACGATGTCCTGTTTACATTTCAGGGCTGTGGTGGAAATAAACACCATAATGTCAGGACATTCCATCAGCAGGATTCCAGCGCAACCATGCTGGGTTACAAGCAGGATGCTGAACCAAGTATGGTCTGACTTTTTCTTTTATCTTCTTTCCTCTTCCTTATACTTCCATTACCTAACCAAAATACCAGAGGACGCCTTGTAGTGAATCAGTCTGTGCAAGTGGTGAACACACTGGAAGGGTCTTTACAATCGCTAAGTTACTAAATCAAAGGAATTAACAAGTCAGCAAATGAACACAACAAGTAAGGAATAGGTACTGGATCACAAAAAGGATTTTATTTCCTTAGTAAACAGAATTTCAAAACAACATAATCATCCCTCCATCCAGCCAATGACAAAATTGAGCCATGGACAAAGCAAAGACATTTCCTGGTTAGATGGTTTTTAAGGATTAAATTCTGCTGTCAACTACAGTAGCAGTAAAACTAAAGATAGGTCAAAATTAATTAATTTCAAACATTCTTAATTATATTTCACCTACTTAAATAGCAATACTAGAATAATCAGAGGAGACATCACAAATGAATCTGCTACTAAATCTCAGCCAAGAGAGACTTCTTTTTATTTAAGTAGGTTATAAAATTTCCAGACTAGAAAACAGCCTGTTAGCAAATAGGCTGTCCTGTGGTATGATTAGAAACTCTCTATTTCTCACCCCAGCAATGTATGAACAAATGCTGTCTCCTCCATTCCAATCAGAATATTAAATGTAAATATTATGAAGAAGGATCTCTTGAGACACTCAAACTGGATTGCTACCAAGGACAGGCTCTGTTGCTCTGAAAGCAACATTTTTTATGATGGACTGGATCTCTCAGAATTAGAGGAAACAAAGAAGGGAAAGACATACCAAGCTTGTATACTCTATTTGTCCTACTGCAAACTCACTGTGCTGGACAATATTTTGTTGAGCAGCCAGTTCAATCTAGGTTTCAAGTGTTGCCATTTTATGCACAGTATATCTACTGTACAAGTATTGATCCTTGAGAGAATATAACTGGAAACCAGCAGACTGTGCCATTGGAATGAATGCTTACTGCTTGGGATTGAATTGGCACAGATATGGCTCCCTAGCACTTTTGTAAGTGCATCTCGAAGTTGCAACCCAGGCCAGAGCTGTCTTTAAAGACAGTTTTGTACAATGCTTTAGTCCCACAGGTATCTCATTTACTAAGAGTGATAGCCCTGAAGACTATCTGGAAACACCATCAAGTGCAACGACAGCTGCAATCTACCCCCTAAACAAAGCAAGGGAGATAAGACATGTTCCCCAGGCTTGCAATGGTCACCTTCCCCACTTGTAGGTGTCAGTTATTAGCCACCGTTCATCAAGTGGACTAGACCTGCCAGATGCCTCGGTATGACAAGGACACCTTTGAGAATCTGCCTCAGGTGCCACAATGCCACGCAGAATGTGTTCTGTTCTGTGAAATTTGTTCCAGAAGAAATGTATGGAAACCTAAACCTCACCACACTTAGACTATGATGCAAGACTTGCCTGTTTGTCCAAAGCATAGCGTGAACTGTAGACTCAAAACCCCCTGGCGCTTTTCCATGAGCTGTATTTTGCTTTCTCCCTGTCCCTGAAGTTTACAAGCACATTGTTGGAAGCAGGTAGGGAGTACTGGTGCTTTTCCTCCCCCTGTTTGTGAAGCAGTTGATTTAAACCATGTGCACACAGGGAAGTCTCAACATGGACATTCTAAATGCATGTAACAATGTGATGGCTGCTGGCAATCAATGGGGGGGAACAAAAGGGGGGGAGGAGAAGTTTACCTGGTTTAGCCAGCTCCTAATGGACAAGCTTCCACATCACAAAACCAAATACTGCAGCTGCCACGAATCTCATCGATCAGCTGTCTCCCCAGAAGAGCCAAGCAGTGAATGTACAGACACTGACCAAACCACTCTCTCCCAAGATGCCTCTGCAGGACTCTAGAGTGCACTGGCAAGACAGGGTGTGAGCAAATTTGATGTATATTGCCCACACTTTGCCTGCCACTTTAGCCACTTTAACAAACAGTACACTAACTTTAAAAATAATCAGTGGGCCCAAGTTAAAAATAAAGTGCAAGTTGGCTTCCATGAGAAAGCAACTGAGCCAATGCCATTTATAGTAATTCAACGTGTCACTGAACAGCATCATTTTTATAAATACACTGAAAGCCGGACATGAAATAACTGGTTAACAGCTCCCTAATCACAAGGGCTTCCTCTGCTACACATTTTTCCTATTTATCCAATGGCTTCTGTTTTATATCTAGTTTGCTAATGGAAAGAGGGGAAGGGGAGGGGGGGAAATTGGCCTAAACTGATCCAGCAGATGCACAGAGCTGGGGCCTCAAACACTGGCTTCTTTTCTGTAGCCACCAAAGGGCGGTGGGGGAGAGACATTTCAGCAAAATTCTTTCTCTGCAGCAACTACCGCAGAAACACATTTCCCTCTGTTTGGAGCCATTCAAAATAACTGCAGCTCAAATGCCAGAGGAATATTTTGCGCTTCCTGCATTCATAAGGAGAAAGAGATGGGAAAATACTGAAGAAAGTTCCTAGTATGGTGGTCTCAAAACAGCAGTAGAAGTCTTCAAAAAAAAAAAAAGTGCACTCTCACAAAGCAAGCAAAACAAAACTAGCCCCAAAATATTTGTCCTTTAATGATCCTGAAGTGTTTTACAACCATGCATAGGAAATACATTATTTTATAACACCACTCATCTTCTAGACCATACAGACCATTCACATTTTTAGAAAACCACTCTATACCCAATTTCTCACAACTGCCAGGAATCCCTTTGCAACTGTGACTGCGTGCAGCACAAGCAGCTATCATAATTTCTGCATGTACTAAAATAAGTAAACAAAACTTCAGATATGCTGACTTCTGTGTCTGCACTGCTTAGACGGTAGGATGCCAAAGCACATTGGAGCCTCTGCACCTCCACGGTGGACACCCCACCTTGCGTCACCAAATGGAAGGGGGCAGAGGATGGGAAGAGACTTCACACTGTCACAAGACCACAAGGCCAGAAAAAAGGTGAGGGATTCACCATCTACTCAAAACTGCATCCATCTTTGCTCTGTCCACTTTAATTTTAAGCTGCTCAATAAATACTCAATGTTTTTAATCTACAAAGGTGGAGGAGGGGGACACCGTACATGCAAGCAGAATGTTATTGGGAGAGTTGTCCTAACTCAAGTTGGTAGCAGAGGCAAGAAGCGAACACCTGCCTTGTGTTCTTTGTCCATGAGGCCCTTAGCTCCAGTGAGTTGTTTCACTGTCTCCCCTATTTCTGTACTGCAGTATTAGCCCCACAAATAGACATGTAAACCTCCTATGCTAACCAAGCTGCAAGCATTTTCACATCTAAACCACGCCTATGTTACTGTGTCCTTGTAATCCACCATCAGCATCTAAAGGGATGCAGTTTTCTGTGTCGTGATGACTTATACTAATTTTCCACTCAATTGTCAAAAATTTGTCTATCCAAAGCGGAAGGAAAGAAACTGGTGACAAACATGGAAGGACTACTGGCACTGAAACAGTCTTACCTCTATACGCACTGCAGTATGGGTAGGTTCTAGCCTCTGACCTATACTTGTAACTCCCGAAGGTAGCCTGTGCTTACAGCACCTCCAGGTCTGGGTCAAAGGCATTTGTTTCTCTTTGTGAATAGTAGGAGTAAATTTGGGAAAAACTTAGGAATGCCTCAGAAGAAACTGGGCTGTGAAGATCACTTCAGACTTAAACAAAAACAAACAAACAACAGAAAAAAACACCTGAGCCCAAAAGAGTTTATTCACCTGGTAGCCTTGATCCACTTTATGAAGCAGGCCATTTACGACTGTTTTCTATTTCCCCCATAAGGAATCCTGACATAATAGGAGACAACCAAACCAGCCGCAGATTCAGGAATGACTGATGGCAGTGCAAGGTCTTTGCCACCTGTAGAGTAGGCAAAGAAGAAAGCAAAGCAAGAAGCAATTTCCACTGGAACCATGGACATATGTAAGCCAGGGACAACATGAGATCTGTTCCTTCCCTCTTCCCCTTCTGTCTCTCTATCTCCTTTCGCCACTTGCAGTCAGGGCACACTGTTCACAGAAACAACCCAGCAGTTTTTTCTATAATAAATAATGCAGTATTTCAAAGAGCAGTTCCTCATCTCTTGCTAAAGAGTGAGGGGAAAAACGCTACCCAAAGTGGTTAGTATTGCTGGTCCAAACGCAGATGCTTTGCCTTGTGCTACATAAAGTCAGAGAAGATGATGGCCCAGCAGCAAATGCCTTGACATGCTGAGTGGGATTACAAACCAGGGCCTGCACTTTATATGAAAAAGCAGCAAACAGACAGCCAAGACCCCTCTTTAAATACATTTCAAAGTGGGTTATTGTGAGGAGTGTGAGCACTATGATCTCAGCTGCCAACAAGCACTTCTGCGGGAAGCAGTTTGCAAGCAGGAACTCATTCTCCCAACAATCCAGGCTTTGACCCATATTCATGCTGTGCAGTTAATCTAAGTGGAATTAGTGCTGGTGAAAGGGGCCATATGGACAGCCCTTGAGGCAGAAATCTTATTTACCCACAGAAATTCCCCTGTGGCCAGCAGCATGGTAAGATACATCTTACATGCATGTGCCAAAGCCACGTGCACTTCTCTCCAGCTCCCAAAACAACTAATCCTGGACCATCCAACCCCAACTTTCTGCAAGATTGCAGGGAAAGATTTTGTGATTCTGAGATTCATGCAAAGTAAATAGAAGAGTGACTCGAAAGCATTTTTATATAGTACACAGAACACCTATCAGTGTTTTCAGATTAGTGCCATGTTTTTCTGGGTCTGAACAGAGGACATCCAAGAACACATCTATTGGTATTTGGTCCAATTACAAAATAAACACATTGTGTTATAACCAAAACGTGTTTTGCCATACTTGCTGGATACTATCTTCCTCCCTCCCTTCGCAGGCTACAGCTCCTTTAGCTCTATCCTGGAATTGCTTAATAATAACAGACCAAAACTTCCAGTTAAGATCTCCTTTAGTTATTATAAAGATGAAAGCCACGAGAGGAACACAAAGCCAGCAAGGCAGAAGTTAAGCCTGGACTTAGATCCTACTTTTCCTGGAAAGTGAGACTTATAACATAATTCCCCTGTGTCTTCACAAGGCACATGGATCGTGTCTACAAAAACTTTGGAGGACTCCATGCATACTCCTCACATGCAAGATAGCAGCGTATCACACAGCTGTCAGAGAAGCATCCCTTGTTAACATTCTTTAGCTTGTTTTATGAACTGAGATTTTGCGGAGGAGAAAAGCAAATAGAATAAGCTGCCCAAAACCAGCACTATATGTTGGTATATGAGTAGAGACACAGGCAAAGATAGGTGCATCACAGGTCCATGCAATGACAGAGTAAGCCAGAACATTTTTCCTCTCAGTTAGATTATATATGCTTGAACAACTATGGTATCCCAGAACCCCTTCATTTCTGAAAAGGCAACAGCATATGGTGTTAAGAAAACTGCAGTTGGATTCACTGTTGTTCAGTACATGTTAGCAGAAACAACACGTGGCTCCCTTACTTGTATTTCTCTAAGTTTTCAAATGAAAATATTCCTTATTTAATTACTTTCAAGCCACTCTACACAAAGCATCCCACATATACTCTTCTGGTGGATTCTTCTACAGGAGTGCTGGTTGAAGTATTATAGCAGTTCATTGCCTTTCAGTATCATATGCTTTCATGCCAACCACTGAAATTCTGGATTGACCACCACTGACAGCTACTGAGACAATTCAAAAGCTCATTGCTGCAGACATCCTAAAACTACCAGGCAAGCCCAGAGCAAGTACATAATGTCAGCAGCAGAACAGGTACAGCTTCAAAGACAAGCAGAAAGCCTCACTGCTTTCCTGTATCCTGTCATCCCTGACCACCATCTTTGCATGATGAGAGCACATTAGTTTTTCAAAAGAGCATGAGGGGAGAGCAGAGGCAAAATTACATCTTGAGTCTATCCCTGGATAAAGATATGTTTATGTTTGCATGCCATTGCCCTGTTGCACATTTCAGATCGAGACTACTCAGGCTTCATCTGTCCCTGGCTTCCACAGTCAGAGACGGCTGTATGTTTGAGGAGATAGGGTAGGGATTCATTTATGGCATGTCTGCCTTCAGCCCTGGAAAATGAGACTGGCACAATATTCACTTCCACTTTCCTACTGAACTTAGGGGTAAATTGCATGAAAAACATTTTTCCCCAGGAAACTGGAAGCCAGCAAGTGTTTACCATGGAGCTAAATCCTCTGTTCCACCAAAGCAGTGTGTTGGAACACTTATGCACCAGGACAGTCTTCTTAGATAGAAAGTGTTTGGGGAACTCATAATAAAGCCTTGTCCAGCCTGAAATCTCACTTGAACAAGGCTCATGAAACTAGTCCTTTCCCCTCCAAGCGGTAAAAGTGTTAACATCTCTTGCATAAAAGACAACCTCAGTCCTTCTTTTGCTTCTTAAAACTAGTACTGTTCCCTCAAATTCTACTGTATCAGATCCTTAGCTTGTTTATACTGAAAGTTCCTGGGAGCAGTAGCAGCTTCTCCTTTCGTTCCTCATTGGAGCTTAGCTACAAAGAATAATAGTCAAATCTGCATTGGCAACATCTTCTATGGCCAGGCATCAAGCCCAGAGAAAGCGTGACTTTAAATATATTCTCCTATGCTTGCTCTGTGTTCTCATTTACAGCCGTTGTTCACCTTAGAGGGATGAGTTTGCCTTTGAACCCATTATGATCACATAGTCATAGCAATGCCTTCCCAAAACACTGCTAATACTGGACCACTCAGAAAGGTATCACACTGAACAAGGGGATAATAGGGTGAATAAATTCAATTCATACGAAGTACTACACACCAAGTTCACCAAACCAGACTAGCACTGCTACTTATTGGTTACAATATCTACACACACACGGGATTATGCCACGAGGTCCTCCATTCCAAGAATCTAAACACTGTAATACAGATGATTAATGTTCAGGAGATTAATTTTTTCATACACTAACTCAGCTCTAAGCTTCCTGCTTTATGGATAAATGCACAGCCCAAATTCCCTGGCACCTGATGGAATGATATTCCTGTAAAACGAAGATCAGAATAGACTATTATGATCATCAAACCTGACCTCATGCAAAGCACAAACTGCAGAGTCACACCTAACAACTTCTCACTCATTATCTCTCATAGAGGTGGAAACAGAGCTGTCATTGCATGATATAAATTTTTTTTTTCTGACTCCCATCTACAAAAGGCCAGGAGATGTCTCTTAACAGCCAAAGACACTTCATCAAATCATGTTTGATAACCACTCAAATTCTGGATCAAGCTTTTCACTTGACCCTCCAAGGATCTCCAAGGATCAGTAAATGCTTTACCAGCATCACTGAATTTAGTCTCAGGTCATGGCTTAAAGGAGTTCTCTTTCCCCTATTTCACAGATAAAGAAACAGAATTAGAAATCAGAAAACTACAACTATACAGAGCAGGATTTGTAGAGCTACAAACAGAGCTTAGGTCTCCTACTTTCAAGAGCAGCCTCATTTTTGAAACAGCAGTTTCCTTTAAATTAACCAGGTAATGCAGAAAACTAGTCCTTTTTTTTCATTGTTTTTCATAGGAGGGTCCAGAAGGGCCAATAATAACCATATCCTGTAACCTCCACTATACTAAACAGCAGCAAGGAAAGTTTGCCACCCCAAGTGCCTTCTTGTGTTCTTCCCCAAAACCCAGAATTTGTCCATCACTGAAATAGGTTATAGAATTTCACCCAGTAATATGTATAACAGTGTGGTAGGACTGCTCAGTTATAGAGAAAGTAGCATGTCTTTTAGCACGGGGCACTACAGCTTCTAAACATGAAAGGAGAAACAAGATTCAAATAGTCAAGCCAGGGATGTTTGTTTTTTTCTTTCAGAGGCAGCAGATTAGGGCAAAACAGTGAGCTGAAAGAAAAAAAAATAAAAAGAAAATAAAAAACCCCAACCAACCAACAAACAAAAAACCCACCAGACTAAAAGAAATTTCATTATACTTGAGTGCTTCTAAAATGTCTGCTGCCTTTGTGTAAATGTAACACAACCTTTAATCCGCAGGATACAAGCTTCAGCACAAGACTTCTTTCTACAGCTTAGCAAACATCCACTTCACTGGTAGATCACCAAATTGCAGTTCATCAGGTCTAAATAGCTGTGACTCCCAAATGTTGCAGTGAAAACATTTAGGAATCCTGCTCAAATATAATTTTCCTCCCAGTCTAGTAAGTATTTGTGACTGAGGCAATCAGAAAACATCTACAGTACCACAAAGCTAAGAAATAGCTACAAGTTTGATGCCTCTGGCCAAATTCTTTGCTCAGTCACAGAAGAACAAACATGCTGGCCTTCAGCAGGATTTTCTTAGTATTTTAAAGGTGCCCTTGACCTCCAATGGGATACAAGATGTAAACGAACCAAGAACTTAACTCAAAATTGCCTACAGTCATTAAGACCCAACTACCAGGTTGGTAGCTAATTCCTGCTAATATTTATGATGCCATTATTTTGTTCCCATCAACACCACTTGAACCCAGTGGCTTTCCTTTTGACCTGTTCAGGCAGCTCTTCTCATTTTCCAGGCTGATCATAATCCCTATTCAATGTTCTGAGAAAGATACAGTCTCTTACTCTACTTTGCTTTTGAACAAATCAAAGCACTCTGGTACTAGCCTTCTGAATCCCATTAAAGTTTCACTTAGTAATGATGCAGTTTCTTCTTTCAGAAACAGCAAGTAGGCTCCTTCCCTGTGCCTGGTACAAACTGTCTGTGATCTCCACCACTAACAAGTGTTTCCAGGGCCAAAGAAATCCTGTATGCATAAGGAGTACACAGTGGAAAAGAAGAATATCTAGAGAAACGAGATAGACACTGTAATGAGCATAAAAACTATAAAAGCTACATTTCAATAAACTGTATTTGCAACCTTCAGGATTGTCAGCTAACCTCTGACAGGAGTCAAGAAGAGTATGTCCTCTCCACCACTTTTCTTAGCTTGAGAAAAAAAAAAAAAGTAAAAAAGGGAGATGTTTTCCTTAGACTGGAACTGTGTTGAATGGCTCAAGGACACAGGACAAAACCCACTGTCTCTAGCCCTAAGTATGAAATATGGGAATCTTTAACTGTGTGATTTGTATAGGCTGAAGAGGATGTAACGCCATGAAGTTTAGCTCATCCTTTCCTCAACACAATGCTTTTCTATTTTCCTTGCCAAAGTCATTATTCTTCAATATGTAAGTTGATCAGAAGTTGAGAGCAGGGACAGTTACCCTTGTAACTGGCAAGTTACTCATGCAAGGAATGCAGGGGAGTATGCATTGGCTTCCATTAGAGACAAGATTCCAGCTGAAATGATTATTTGGTCCCTCTTGGCACAACAGTTGTTAAACTGCTACATTTTGCTACTGTAACAGGACTTTCTAACCTTGCTGTTTCTGTACCAATTTAATATTGAGTGCTGTTGAAGTTGCTGCCAATGCAAGGTCCCAAAATACGGGGCCCCGCCGCAGCTAGAAGGAAAAGAAGGTACAATGGAACCAGGGAGAGGTTAAAGAAAACACAGAGAAGAACATTGTACTTGGCTGTACAAGTAACTTGTGAATATGTCTCGAGAAATGTCCTGGATTATCAACTGTAATAAAATCTCTCAATGAGGAAAACAGGGATGTCCTAGAGAACTATGAGTTCTGTTTTTCTGTGTTCACTCCATGCACAGTTTGAAAAGATTCCCTTTATAAAATTAAAAAAAAAAAAAAAAAAAAGCCACAGAAAGCTCATTTTTCCAGGTAGATACAGAGAGATTTAAGCACTGCTCCTGTAAGCAGATAGACAGCAAAATACCATTTGGGACATGGATAGGAGAGCAAGTATACAGAAATAAAGAAGTTTTTTATTTAGTTCTTCTTCACAGTCAACTTTAAGTCAGGACCTGACTGTTAGTTTGGGGCAGCTGTTCCTCCATGGAGAATGTATTTGAAGAAAGGAGGATGAAGTGGGGCTGAAATAATGATAGAAGAGCAAAATGGTTCCCAAATTACACAGGTGTATGCTAAGGTGTGCAGCTGGTTGTCAGGCAAGAAGACTTTTGAAGTAGCAGTAAAGATCTCAGATTTTTCCCTCTCAAAGTTGGTATAGCACAATCCTCTCTATATCATCTGCTGTGGAGCAGTCCTTTTGCCTATTTTCAAGCAACAGTTGGTAATATCTGTAAGACAAAGGCCAGAACCAGCATTCTGTGCTATTACGGTACTAATTACTTCCCCTGAGTGTGAGGAAGACTCTCCAAGTTGCCACATAAGCTCCCCATTTCCTATTGAAATTGGCTTAGCACATGAACATTTCTCTCCATCCAGCACCTGGATTCATTTGAGTGGGAAGAAGTAACCAGCCAAGTTGCTCCTTTATCAGAAGCTTATAATTTTCATGTTGATATCCTAAGACCTCTGCATGCCAGAAACACAGGACGAGTGCCTGCATGCACTTCGACAGAAGACTATTTGGGTTTTTCTATATTTGCTTTAGCCTCGTCTTGATACGGTTGAAAACTCCTTCAGTCTCCAACTCCCTACCTGTTGAGGTTAGGCTGGTATGTTTGCTATTAATTTTTTTTAACAATAGCCAAGACTGAAAAATTAGCCTTTCTAAACAGGGGAGCCACCTCAAAAAATCTAGTAGTATCTTGCAAATGCTGGTTAAGGGGCTAAGCTCTGCTTTATCTCAGGCATGTTTTTAGGATGCCTCAACTACGTGCAGGGACAAAATGCAATAAAAGAGTTTTAAGAAAGGAAAAAGAGCAAGCAACAAACCTTATCTTCCCATCTTCATCATAAAAATGCAAAGCTACCCATATGGCCCACTGCAAAAGAATGCATTTCCTGGAGGCACTGTGCTGTCTCACTAACACACACATAGAAGATGTACTGTACAGATATCAACTGGAGGTCACAAAATCCCACTGCTGACCAGCAAAAAAAAAAAAAAAAAAAAAAAAAAAAAAAAATCCTCATATTTCCCAGTCAGGAGACTCTCACACAGCCACATTTCACAACACAGCAGCTGAGTAAGGATTTTTAAAAACAGCAAAAACATCAAAGTATGTTTAAGGTCCCAGATACACGATTTCTGCTCAAAATAAAAACTGTCTGTTCCCACTGTTTAGAAGAAGAGACAGTTGGATGTGGTTGTGGGTTTGTACAATGACGTGCATGCACAGCATCATGCTAGGAAGCTTGCGGATCCATGATGAAGAGCATGAGCATGTGTTCATGTATCCCAGGACAAAAGCGTGTGACTGCATGCCTACTCGCATACTCGGGCGTACACATGTTGATCAGGCAGGATGAAGGCAGAAACACAAGTTCACACACATGCAATTCTTACCTCTTCTCTGTATACAAATCAGAGATTTAGAGCCCGAGTGCAATAACTTGGCAGTCAGAAAAGAGTGATGTTTCTTATGTAGAAAATACCACCCAAGTTGCAAAAAGCCATTTTTCTTGCTGCTCTTCCATTCCATGTGCATGTTGGCACCTCATGCCGACATGAAGTCATAGTATATTCCAGGAACAGCTCTAGCTTTTTTTTTTTTCCTGCCTTTTTTTTTTTTCTGTTAAAGAAATAAAAGTGGCAACTTTACCAAAATTGGCTTAAACCATGAAGACTGAGACCCTGAAAGGTATGTAGAAGCTTTAATCACAGGACAACCATCCTCCAAGAGAAATCTTGGGAATCTGTGTTCCTGTGAACACCAGCAGAGTCAAAACCACAGTGAGGTCATTTGATGACTGTGGAAGAAGACAGAGGCTTCTTCAGGCTCTTATCCAGTTTGCCTGCTCTGTATTAATAACCTGGGACTTCAGACATTCATAATGCAATCCAGTAATTTCTGATAAAAACAGGGGAGGATTATGTACATTTCACTGTATATGACAGCATCAGCTGAGGGGCTTTGAAGCAGTGCTGTGGGTCTTGGGTAGCTTCTTTATGCTTTTAAGCCACTGGCTGCTTCAACTGGAACCCAAACGGTGCTTTTCTGTGATGTGTCTTCTTTCACAGACTTTAATTATTTTCTAGAGCATTCTAGACCACCTAATGAAACAAAGGATTGGAAATGTGAACAGCTACTCTGCCTGCTCATTGCTACTACCAATCTAAGATTTTCAATGACCCTAAAACCACAGAACCTATCTTCTCCAGTTTCCCAAAGCTGTGCCACAGGATCCATATCCTGTCCCTCCACCAGAACGACAGGACCCTCAGGCATTAAAGCAGCATTCAGCAGGCACCACCGGAATTCCAGGCAGAGAATTAAAAGCTGGTTTTGCTTTGTAGTGACAAGAAATTATTCCAGCTAACGAATGTTCTGCAGCAGGAAAAGACAATGACTTTGTCATCTCTTATCAAGTCTGAACAGGCAAGAAACTCCCAGCAGAAATCAAATGTTACGGAACCCTGACACTGACAAATATTGATACGTCTTAAGTCCTGGGCTGGCAACCCTAACATTAGACTGCCATGCCTGAGGAAGCTGGGAAGAAAGGGATCACTGAAGCTGTGACTCCTTATTGTCAAACCAGCTAAAGGATGATATTTATTCATCAATCATCAACACTGTTTTCAGCCACAAATTTTTCTGGGTTGCTTTATTGGTGGGGTTTGGGGGCTTAGACTGAAAGCAAAAAGAAACACTATGCCTTGCTTCAAACACCAAGAAACAAAATGCACCAAATAATACCTATGCCAATCTTGCAGGTCTGCTATTGGAAACTCTTGTTTCATTATCAGTGTTAGAGTGCCACCAAAATGTTCAATAAAAGTGCGAACTGACAACAGATATTCTTTCCTAAATATATTTAGTCACATGCACAGAGATGAAAAGAACACACTATCAAGGGATTGAGAGCAACTCCAAATACAAGAACAGTTTTATCAGATTCTCCAACTTGATGCATTGGTCTCAATCACACAAGTGGCACTTTCATTTGCTTCGTCCTCTAAGCAAAGCTCAGTTAAAGAGGACAACTCCCTTTTATTCTGAAGCCTGTGGACTGCAAGGAATCCAGACAATTTTTCAAACTCAGATGCCACAGGAGAAGGGGAATGATCCCTGGGTCATGCTATTTTTAATGCCTGTCTCCCTGGCATGTCATCACTTCCATGCCACTTCTACAGAGGATGGCAGCTTTTGAACAGCTTCAGGGAAGAAGATATGAAAGCCATATAAAAAAAAAAAAAATCACTTAATTAGTGGGTTCTTACTGTGAAAAGTATGAAGTTGCTGCCTTTTCATAAAACCTTTGCCTTTAGAGGCAAACTGTAAAGGCGATGGTCAAAATTTTCACTGTTACTGGTGAGTACTGCAAAAATCATGGGCAAAACATCCAAGAATTTAAAGTCCTATATAAAGACAGCAGGTTTCAGGATCAAGGGAGTGTTTGCAGACCAGCCAGTTCCACAGGTACCCTTCGCTGTTTAGGGAAGAGAGATGTTCACTGCTGAAACTTTCACTTGCACTCAGTTCAGTTCTATGCTGTTCATGATCTTTGTTATCATGGGGGAGAAAGAGAAGGAGGAAGAGGAAGAGAGAGAAGGGGGGGTGTGTAGGAGCAGGAATGCAGCTTCTGACCATCTGGGAGCTTGGTAAAGGTTTAAGGAAGTTTTTGTCTTTTGAAGGATTTGTTAGTACTGGGAGATGAAAAGAAAAAAAAAAAAAAGAGAAAAAAAATCTGCACAGGAATAAAGATATTCAGAAGAAGAAAAGAACAAGTCTAGAGATCCATTTGTAATCCTTAAAGTTTACCAGAATCAGACATTGAATACCAATGAAAGACCTATTTATCCTGATATAAGAAAAATTTTTACCACTGAGAACAATTAATCACTGGAGCAACCTCCCCAGGGATGTGGTAGAGCCCCCAACACTGGAGGTTTTCAAGATGCAGTTGGACAGGGTGCTAGATAATCTCATCTAGGCTCACTTTCCCATAAAACGGATCAGGTGATTTTTCAAGGTCCCTTCCAACCTGAGCTGTTTCATGAGTCTATGACCACTCAACTGAGGATTTGGTTAAACCAGTTGAGGTTCAACATCCAGCTGAGTGCATCCTAGATTCTACTTCCTGAAGAACCACCTATATGGACCAGTATTGCTGATATTTCACCATTGTTAGGATTTCAACATGACATTTGTCCAGTAGTGACACCAAAGTTACTTCACAGTGACCATAGAACTGGTTGGGTATTTACGTCTGTGCTCATGTCCGTGTTCTTTCAGCTTTATCACTATTGGTTTTGGATTTTCTACTTGAAGGACAATAGTATCTGTATTACTATGTTTTTTATTGTACAGCTGGAACCAGACAAGCAGACTGGTTATTTCATCTTTTGCTTTCTTATTGCCAGTCTTTAAGTCTAGATCACTAAGTTTATGCAGAACACCCCTTTGTTCTGCCGACCTCTAGGGACTTACTTCTAACCCTCCTCCATACATTTCCTGCTATGTCAACAGAGAAGCTGAGACATCTTGAGTGATTAGATGAAGGGGTTAGTGTTGGTGAATGATAACTAGGCTAATGCAGGGGAGTTATATCATTAGGCCTTCATGTCTCTGAAGCTTCAGGGTACAAAGAGGTACACAGAAGAACCAAGGTACAGGAAGAAGAGACTCTTCATGCAGAGTGAAAGCAAGGAAATATGAAGACACATATGAAATATGTCCCCCTATAAGGATAGTGGGGTATTTCTAAACCCATTTGCTATATGACAAATTATGGTTATTTCTAGCTTTAATGAAAGGTCTGATTGTGGCACATGAAGCCATGGCCTTCTAAATTTAACTTAGGTTTCTTAGGTAAAACAGTACTGAGGGATCACAGCAGAGCCTTTTGTAGAAGCCATCTAAGCCTGCCAAGAAGTCAGGTTACTTACCCAGGTGGCTAACGTTCTCAAGTTCAAGACACTACAGCTTTACTGCCACTGATTTCTAAGTTCCCCACACTAAAATTAGCTTAGGTCTCTCTGTGTGCATCATGCATTTCCTGTCCTAAACAGTGGTGCAAAAATACTACACTGGTAAGTTGCTGTTGCTTTCTATAACTTCATTTCATCAGCAGCTAACATGCACACTAATGCTGAGAGATGGAAGAAAAGGAGACTGCAAGGCATTCAGTATTGTACCTGCCATGGCACAGAATCAACTTGTGTTGCCACTGTACAGTGGCAGGAATATAATTTCACAGAGAAGTGCCATGTCACCAAACTGTTGTTTGTAAAGTACTTCAGGATGAAAAGTTAATGGCCAAGAGTAAGACTACTGTTTATGTTATAGCAATGTTCACTAGAGCAAGTGCCTGTTTAAATCATCAAACTTTGTAAATTCATCCACTCAAGTGATGCTCTCAGAAGCTCTTTTTTATTCAAACTCATTCTCAGTGGGACATCAAAGCAGTGATATTTCTCAGCTATTGTATCACACACTGCCTTAGAATTAGGAGCCCACATTAAGAGAAGACGGTCTCAAAAAGGTGACAGTGAAGGGGTATTTTCTTCCTGTGGAATAATGAACTTCTGGAAAATCTGTACTGTTTGTCTACATGGAAGGTAGAGATAGGAGGCCTGAACGCACAAACAGATAAGCATAAGCTGGGAAAAATGCCAAATGGGAAGAAAAGGAAGAAAGGTGATAATGGAAGACTACTCAGAACAAAAAATATCTGGGAGGACAAATATTTCCAGAGGGCCCAATCAGAAGGTTAAATGTGGAAAAGCAAAAATCAGTAGCTATTCGAGTTCAGATGAAAGACAACCCCTGAAAAAGAACAGCCAGCTGAAAGTAGAGAATGAGACCAAAGACAAACAATAAGGTAATGACAGTCAGAGTCAGTTGGGACCAGATGAATAAGGAACTCAAGAGATAACAGTCCAGGAAAAACATGCATGAGATGAATGTATTTTAAGGCTGTAAAATTCAGACAAGCCCAGTTATCTGAGAAGGCTGTGGTACTGCTCAGAGGTAGAGCTCTCAAAGACCCTTCTCCCACTGCTTGGCAGGGAATCTGACACCTGTGAAACTTCAGCAGAGGGTAGATCAAGACAAAAATTCCATAGAGGCAAGATGATGTCTGTGACATGACAAGGGAAAAATCTAGTTCGAGATTTTTGGAAGCAACAGAGGAGGTGAGGACACTTTAAATTATTTCAATTGTTTCTCTACAACTACCTGAAAGGAGGTTGTAGAGAGTTGGGGGTCAACCTCTTCTCCCTAGTAACAAGTGACAGGATAAGAGGAAATGGCCTCAAGTTACACCAGGGGAGATTTAGACTGGATATTAGGAAAAATTTCTTCACTGAAAGGGTTGTCAAGCATTGGAACAGGCTGCTCAGGGAAGTGGTGGAGTTGCCATCCCTGGAGGTATTTAAAAGATGGGTAGGCGTGGTGCTTAGGGACATGGTTCAGTGGTGGTTTTGGCAGTGTTAGGTTGATGGTTGGACTTGATCATCTTAAAGGTCCCTTCCAACCTAGATGATCCAATGATTCTATAAATGAAACATTTCCCACGGAAACAGGAATATACGAAGGCAATGGAGAAGTGAAAAGTCTGCCTGGGTCACTTCTACATACTCCGTGCAACAATTCCATCAACCTGACAGATGAAAAATAAAAAAGTGAAGGAGGAAAAATTAACACTGAGACACTGGGGTTTATGGAAACTTTTCTGGATTTTTTTAAAAGATATCAAAAATCAAGGAGTATATTTTAAGTACCCTAAAAGTTTCATTTTGGACAACTCAGCCACTTAAGTTTAGCTAAGGTGGGCAGGGAAAGGTAGGAGAAACACATTCCTGCACATCACCACTGTGCCCGGCAAAATCATGGAGCAGATCCTCCTGGAAACTCTGTTAAGGCACATGGAAAATAAGGAAGTGATTGGTGACAGCCAACATGGCTTCACCAAGGGCAAGTCATGCCTGACAAATTTGGTGATTTTCTACGACAGGGTTACAGCGTTGGTGGTTAAGGGGAGAGCAACAGACGTCATCTACCTTGACTTCTGCAAAGCGTTTGACACTGTCCTGCATAACATCCTGGTCCCTAAATTGGAGAGACATGGATTTGATGGATGGACCCCTCGGTGGATAAGGAACTGGCTGGCTGGCTGCACTCAAACAGTTGTGGTCAATGGCTTGATGTCCAAGTGGAAACCAGTGACAAGTGGCGTTTCTCAGGGGTCAGTACTGGGACCAGTATTATTTAACATCTTTGTTGGTGACATGGATGTTGGGATGGAGTGCACCCTCAGCAAGTTTGCTGACGACACCAAGCTATGTGGAGCAGCCGACACACTGGAGGGAAGAGATGCCATCCTGAGGGGCCTGGACAGGCCTGAGAGGTGGGCCTGTGCCAACCTCATGAAGTTCAACCAGGCCAAGTGCAAGGTCCTGCGCGTGGGTCAGGGCAATCCCAAGCATAAATACAGGCTGGGCGGAGAATGGATTAAGAGCAGCCCTGCTGAGACGGACTTTGGGGTAATACTGGATGAAAAGCTCAACATGAGCCGGCAATGTGTGCTCACAGCCCAGAAGGCCAACTATATCCTAGGCCACATCAACAGAAGTGTGGCCAGCAGGTTGAGGGAGGTGATTCTGCCCCTCAACTCTGCTCTGGTGAGACCCCACCTGGAGTACTATGTCCAGCTCTGGAGCCCTCAGCATAGCAAAGACTGTTGGAGTGGGTCCAGAGGAGGGCCACAAAGATGATTGGAGGGCTGGAGCACCTCTCCTATGAAGACAGTCTGAGAGAGACGGTGTTATTCATCCTGGAGAAGACAAGGCTCTGAGGAGACCTTATAGCAGCTTTCTAGTATCCAAAGGGGGCCTACAAGAAAGCTGGAGAGGGACTTTTTACAAGGGCACGTAGTGATAGGATGAGGGGGAATGGCTTTAAATTGGAAGAGGGTAGATTTAGATTAGATATTAGGAAGAAATTTTTCACTATGAAGGTGGTGAGGCACTGGAAGAGGTTGCCCAAGAAAGCTGTGGATGCCCCATCTCTGGAAGCGTTCAAGGCTGCATGGGGCTTTGAGCAACCTGGTCTAGCAGGTGTCCCTGCCCATGGCAAGGGGGTTGGAACTAGATAATCTTTAAAGTCCATTCCAACCTAAACCATTCTACGATTCATTCTATGATATGAAGAGGTTAAGGTAATTGTAGAACTGTAAGGAAGGAGACCTTGTGTATCTGTGTGTATGTGTATATGTGCATGTGCACATGTGTATCCATCCAAGATAAAAGCGAGGATGAGTGAAACTTTTCCATGGAACAATTTGAATCTCCTAACCTAAACACACAATCTTACCATCTGTCCTGGTTTGAGGTAAAACATAAAAGAATTAGGAATGGCGCTTTCAAACTCATTCACCATTTCTATTGCTGCTTTATATTTCTTTCATCCTAGGGACTCTGCGTAATTTGATGAATTGGATCCACCAGTCTAAGCCTATTGACTCTTGCAGGGAGAGAAAGAGGAGACAGAGAAACAAATGTTAGCAGGCTGTCAAATTTTGGAAAATACCACATACATCTGTGACACGTAGGACCAAGATGACAAACTGATAAAAATCTAGCCCCTCAAAAGATGATTACATAGAAATTAATCTCACTGACTGAGAAAGAATAGACTTTCAGAGAAGCCAAAATAGGGGTGCTGGCACCAACTCTCATGAGGTCTGGATCCCGCCGAGAATGGTTAGGTGATTCACCAAAATTAGGCAGCAAGTCAGGCTCCAGAATCACACACGGCTCTTTCATACCACACAGACAAGCACAAAGGATATACTTAATGAACAAGAAATCCAAGTAACCCATCCTCTGCTCTAACTGATAAACCATATTCCCTCCTACCTTATCCCAAAGCCAAGAATACAGTCAGCAAGTCAGGATTCCCAGGTCCCTCTGCTATCCTCTTGAAGAATGACTATGGAGTGCAGTAATGCATAGTTTCTTCTGCAAGTTACATGGGAAAGGTAAGACTGGAGTGCCATCTGTTACTCATCATGATCTCTGTCTGCATAAGAGAACGTGTTCACAATTAAATTATAATTATGTTTGAAGTTAAAACAAGAGGGAAGGAAGAAGAACTGCTTTGAGGCTGTGCAAAGGAACTGGGAAAAGACAGATCTTTTTTTTTCAGGTTGGGCCCAGAGATGCCACTAAGAGATATTTACTCATTTGTAAGAAAGGGTAAAGTACCATCAATTTTCACTTCTCTGGTTACAGAACACACCCAGAACCGGACTGTGTTCAGACAGGTTGGGCAGGCTATAGTTCATGTTGATAAAGAAAAGACCCAGTAAACATTGCCCAGAAAGGGGCACTGCAGCCTGCCTCAGGAAAGCTGAACTCCATTTAAACCCACTTAAAAAGGAAACTCTTTACAAATTAAGATTTGGTAATGAGTAAAAAAAGATCAGAGTCAGAACTACATGCTGATTATGAGAGAACTTAATTAAGGAAATTGTACCCATCTGCACAGTGTTGAAATGGCAACATGTTCATTTCCAGAATTACCAATATTCCTACTTCACAAGAAAAATCAGAAGAGTGCCCAGGCTAAAGCCAGTTTCATAACCTAACAGTGTTTTCTGTGTATATTCCGGATCTTTGTCTTATGTATTAAGCACATACTGCAAGCTCAGGGTTCCTTGTAGAAATATTTTCAAGCAAAAGCAAGGTCTGAATGTCAGACATAATTGATCAAGAAGATTATAATCTTGAAACAGCTAAACTTCAATCTTGCATAACAAATAGTCAGAACAAAGTCAGTGGCAAAGCTCTAAAGCGTATCAGTAGAACCAGATTTTCGCCAGCTTTGACTGCCAACTCTTTCCTTAGCCACCATGAATAGATCCAGTCCATTTCCCATTTAACTGTGAAATTCAATTGTGTTTAAGAGGAACAATCTTTATATAGCACACATTAAATAAAGTCCTGCATAAGATCCACCAAGAGATTTTTTTTCCCTACCTCCACACCTGATAACAGCTGTGGCCATTCTGAGTCCAGACTTGGCATTGACTGCTGTCAGCAAGTCAAAGACAATCCTGCCTTTTACATTACAAACATTAAATGCCTTCGGTGTTGTTACCAGGAAGCACCTCAGACGTGACCAAGCAATTAGCTGTGCACAAAGCTCCCATCAATATATCTCAAACACACAATGGGGAAAGATAACAAGAGGGGGATGGACAAAATCATTTTGGCAAAAGGTCCTTATCCAGAATGGAAAGATATCCATTGAACAGAAGATCAAAAATCACCTGGAAACTAAATCTCAGGCACCTCCCCCCACCCCCGCTACTAAAACCATGATTGTGACTGAAAGCCTCTTTTAACAATTAAACTTTCGTAATACTCTTTTGACTATCTAACTAGCCTTTCAATTTAAAGCACTATGTCTTGATTTGGGGAATGGAGATGCTGTTCTTTTAAAACAAACCATCAAGTTCTTGTTCAGGCTACATCAAGGCTATGTATCAAGGGCTAGATGGTCAAAAACACAAAAACAACCACCACCCCCCAAAAAAAAAAAACACAGCAAAAACCCTCTCATTGTATGGTGATGTCTTTAATTAAGAAGTATATGTTTTCTGCTCAGACCAGTCTACCCTTCTTCCTCCTATCATTGCTTAAACCACCTATTGCATTACTTTTGAAAAGAGACTCCCGTTTCCCCAGCATTAGTGCTGCCATATGCCTAGGAGCTTTCAGGTATGTCTTTTCCTCCTGGAAGTGTTGACCCATTGGAAAAGTATAATTTTGGTCATTTGCTTTGGCCTTCTGAATGAATGACGACTGTGAGCTGCAGACAAACAACTGAACTGCATTTGCAAGTGAGCCTTACAGCACCATGCACAGTACGCTCAATGTATCACAAATGTATATATTTACTAAGAAATTAAAGAAAACACAGGAGGAATTCTCAGCATCAGGCCCTCAAAGTTTGAGCCTATTAAATGTATTAAATATCACATTTGCCAGGGAGGGGTGGGTGTTGGGGTGGAAGGTAATAGCAAAGAATTTTGTTGTTCCTGCAAGCTGAATCCAGTCATTTGTTTCCTTCTATGGACATTATATTGCCTTTTAAAAGCACATTTATTTCTGGCTCTGACTGTCCTGTATGAACCCTCTCCCCAGGATTCTGGAGGGAGAAAGTACAACTAATCCTGACCAAGGAACTCTTAACAAGAATCACCAGCAGCACTCAGAGAGCAACCTTTGCTTGTCATAACCTGTCTCTTCAGTTTCTGTGCAATAAGCGAGGACCCAAAAAGAGCGAACAGTGAGGGACTGTTTATTGTTGTTTGATTAGAGTCCCCAGGAAGAGTGTCACATTTGGGTGGGTGGCTGAACTTCAGCCTCCTAAGTCCTTGCAAGTACTGACTAAGCGCCAACAGCATAGGGACCCTCCTCTTTTTTAGTGTCCTGAGAACTTCTTCAGCACCTATTGCCTGCACACAGGGCTCAAAGGATCCTCACTGTGCCTTCTGGACTGAACCATGGGAACGGCACGGAACGGGTATTACCTCCATGGGAGAAGGAGTGCCTGGGTAACACAGGGAGCCCAGTCAGGCATCCTATCCTGATTCTGTCACACATTTCCAATGAAAGAACAGAAGTATAGGTATAGTGCAACTAATGTCACTTCTCCATCTTGGGAGACCACCACAAAATGCAGTCGAAGCATAAGGATATAAAATCATAGAATTCTTTAGGTTGGAAGGGACCTTTAAGATGATCAAGTCCAACCATCAACCTAACACTGCCAAAACCACCACTGAACCATGTCCCTAAGCACCACGCCTACCCATCTTTTAAATACCTCCAGGGATGGCAACTCCACCACTTCCCTGAGCAGCCTGTTCCAATGCTTGACAACCCTTTCAGTGAAGAATTTTTTCCTAATATCCAGTCTAAATCTCCCCTGGTGTAACTTGAGGCCATTTCCTCTTATCGTCTTGTTACTAGGGAGAAGAGGTCAACACCCAACTCACTACAACCTCCTTTCAGGTAGTTGCAGAGCATGATATGGTCTCCCCTCAGTCTCCTTTTCTCCAGACTAAACAACCACAGTTCCCTCCACCGCTCCTCATAAAACTTATTCTCCAGACCCCTCACCAGCTTCCAAGTTCAAAAATTGAAAGATTTTCAACCAGCCTATTTTTCTTACATAAGTAGGGTCGATCATCACCATTCATATTTTATAAATGAACAAAGAACCAATAAGTGACTACAAAGAATTGTCGTAAAACAGAAGAGCATGCTGAGCTCTGAAAAATCTGCTAGGCACAGGGCACCTCCAGCTAGCTGTACTCAGTTTATGCTGGCACTGACTAGAGACATACTTTACCTGTAAGCTTAGGCTCTTCCTGCTGGAGATCACTAGGATGGAAAAGAAAAGAAAGAGACTGGTTCTGCTTCTTTGTATACAGTCAAACAAAGGCAATTTAAAATGTATTTACTTATGGTCACTGGAGCATCAGTAGCTTATGCAATGAATGATTAAGACTTTTAAAATAGATCTGTTGGAGGAGAGAAGTGACAGTTACTTTGCATTACTGATCAGCGAATGAGTTTCAAATATTCTTTTGCACCAGTCCCAGGCACCTTCATTCCAGGAGGATTCCAGAGCTATCTTACTGGGTAAACTCTTGGAAGAGAGGGAACACAAGCAGTGCACAATGCAGCAAGCTGCCATATCTGCACATACCCTTAACCGCAGAAGCGATAGAGACAATAAAACAGGGTATAGAGGAAAAAATGCTTGGGTAGAGCTATAGTAGCTACAGTCCTGCTGAATTTTAAAAATATATTGCAACACCTTTTTCCTGGAGTGTAGCTGCTCTACCTAGAACTGGGTGAGAAATGTTTTTCCCTGCCTTTGCATCACC
>VZSZ01005505.1:1632269-1675532 GCA_013398815.1 Ibidorhyncha struthersii
GGGAGGGGGAGAGAAAATAAAAAAAAAAAACAGGTGTTTTAATTTTTTTGTTGATCAAAAAGAACTCAACATACAGAAAAAATACAGACACCAAATTCAGAAGAGCTCAGAACCACTGTATTCACCTTTAGCTGATGGATCCAAACAGAAGTCCCACCATTCTCACACCATCTGCTCTAATCTAGGAGCCAGGTCTTTTGTTTTGGCTCTCCTTCCTCTCCACCCTTTGTCCTCCTGCCCCAAAATTCCACCCTAAACCTCAGTTTGACCGAGTCTGCTACTTACCTGCAAAAAGTCCTGGTTTTGATACACTCTAATAAATAAAAAGCTGTCTTAAAGACATCCAACCTCAATCATATCATTTTAAGATCAGTAGCATGCTCATAAGTATAGTATAAAGTACAGTAGCATGCTGAATGGACACACACTTTTTTCTACTGAGTTTAAGTGCACTTGAGAAATCTTGTAAATGATGCCATTGAGCACTGCCCAGAGAGGGAAGCAGCATGGGAACATATCAAGGTCACAGCAAACCTTACTCAGCTCTCTCTCCCCTCCATGCCCGCCCTCAACTGCAGCTTAGCGTGGGATCCTGACAGCAGGAGGTTCCCACTACAGGCCTTTGGCTTCATCTCCATCAGCCCCCGGACTCTCAGCTCTTCTCAGGGACTCTCCACATGCTCTGAAGAAGAAAGATCCCAGGCATTCGTCTGGGGCTCTGGGAGCCGCTTGCCTCATTCCTTCTGAGGAAACAGCTGGAAAGCTGCCCTCAAAAACTCATTTGCGAGCTGCATTCCCTCCAAAAGTTTTATCAGCTGGCTCATTTCAAGCAGGTTTTACAGAGGAATGGGAGAGCTGGACTGGATCAAGGCCTTTGCCTATCCCAGGCACGAGATTGTCAGACCCAAGTCATTCTTCACAAAGTCCCCGGTGAAAGCTTTTTACAGATGCAAAAACATGCAGGCCACTTTCTCTTTCTCCCCGTCTCACCTTCCTGGACCCAGAGTTACCAGAAAGTTACACATATTCTCTGCCTATCTAGTAAAATGTGAATAGCCACCTTTTCCTGCTTCTGTCTGTCTGAGAACTGACTGGAAAGACAAAAAAAGCTCTCAAGACTAAAGAATTTATCAAACCAAGGCACAATGACACCGATGAAGAACATTGCAAAGAGAAGCACGATTTTAATTATCTTCCCTTCTTAGGAAAAAACAGGAGAGAAAGTCAAGAATCCTCTCAGATCACAGGAGGATTGTAAGCAAGAGGAAGAACTATTAAAGTTAAAGACCAGTGTTGGCACAAAACCAAATGGGCATGAACTAGCTACGAACAAATTTAGTTTGGAAATTAGAAGCAGATTTCTAAACATCAGAGGAGTGAGGTTCTTCAATGTCTTCCTAATAGGAAACAACGGCAGCAAAAGCTGTTTAATTTTGAGACAGAGACTGATAAATTTACGAAGGGAATCCTGCAACATAATTTCCTGCAATTATAGAAATGCTGTACTCCATGACACGGGAGGTCTCTTTCAGCCTTGCACACCTCATCCTCTGCTGAGCTAAGATAGGATAAATAAATAAAATCCACATTCTCATGCACAGATGAGGTGCAATAGAACCAAAATATTAGAAGGGCAGCTAGTGTAAGCGTGAGTCTGTTTTCTTTATTAAGCAAACGTATGGGTTTTTTTTGAGTGGAATTTATCCACCTGTAGGGACTTTGGTATTTTCAGGTAAAAATTTGGATCATAAGAGAAGACTGAATCAGTAATAAAGTTCTATATATCTACAACCACCTGCAATAAACAGTATGGACGCAAACCCTTCCACCTATCATGCAAGCATTAGACTAGATTGTGAGAAGTTATCTTCACAGACCTGCATCCAGGGGTTAAAGTAAAAAGGGGCACATAAATGAGAAAATTAAACCAGCGAATCATTCAGGAAGAATCTGAGTTAAACAAAGAAGTTTTATAGTTGTGAAATGTGTGGATGGGTATAGAAAAAATCACCTGTTTTTTTTCAGGCTTAACTGAAATTTTACTGAAAAAAAGTCTCTGAAACCATTAAAAAGAGTCAGCAGGGAGAAATCTTTTCACATTCTATTTTTATATTGAAAAACCCAGGATAATACCACCCTATTCTATACACAGAAGAAAAAGCAAAACACATGAAGTTGAAAAAGCATGAAAAATATAGTACTGTAACATAAGAAGTCATCTGTGAACTCTCCCGTAGCACATCAAACATGAGGTATTCATTCATTCCCACAAATGGAGCCAGTGTTGATCTATAAGCTGCAGCTCTGTATTACACATTTCAGTTTCATGCATTTAAGCCAGACAAACATTCCCAGGGGATTGAAAGAACCCGCTACAGTGAGTTGTGGTTCTATTTCGGATCATATCACAGCATAACAAATCACAGTTTCAGACACTGGGATAAGGGGCTCAATAAACCAAGTAGCATGATAACTTCATGTATATCCCTTCCACACATGCAGCCATGTGTAGAATCAAATCCACCTAAGGCCCTTCAAACCGTACAACTACAAAGCAACGATCATTCTCATAGCTACACGTGTCCATATATCATTATTCATCCAAATATATATTTTTAAACACGCATCGTTTACTACATATTGTTGTATAGCAGTACCTATCTAACCCTGTCCAGACACACAAAGACTGTTTACCAGATCTGATCTCTCGCATTTGAGGAAGCAGAAGAGACCATAAGTTTTTAATGTAGAAAGTTCTTTTGGTGCTGCTGGTTTGTGCTGGTGGTTTTTCAGCTGTGCTCTGTAAAAAGTCGTCCTCAGAAGCAGAGTCACTAGACCTGTTTGGTAACCCACCAATTCCCTGTGACTGCTGTCCTGCAAGAAATTCTGAGTGTTGAGAATGATGCACTGGTCCCTTGTTGGTCTAGCACATTCTTAGAGTCAAAGTTGTTTATGAATTGCATAAATTTTTAGAAGAAAAAAAAAAAAAAGACACCACAACTTAAAGGTTGGATTGGAAAACCAGCCATATTGCAAGTACCCTGTGCTGGAACTCCAGTCCTGCTGATCTTTGCTCTGGTACCCAAAGAAATAATGTTAAAACATGCAAGGGCATTAAAAAAAAGAAGTTTTTCTTAATAAAGCATCTTACAGCATCCTGTGCAGATTAGCAAATCTTTCTGAAATAAGGAAAGACTGTTGTTAACCACTGAGTAAAGATGATAGACAAGACCTTCAAGAGAGTTCAAATATTGCTGAGGTACGAGATGCTGATTTTCCTAAAGAATTTTGCACATTAGATGCCTGACTATTAATGTCATTTGGTTCTCAGGCTGAGAAACTGAAATGTAACTATTTTGACTGTCTGGGCCTTGGGACATGAAGGAAGTCAAAGTAGCAAGCATGAGCATAAGTCTCCAAGCCCTGACAGTCAAACTTTCTTGTTCTCCCTCTATTGTGCTCAAAGCTCTGCAGTACTTGCCTTGTTTCCAGCTAATTAAGGAGTCCTGAAAAGATAAATGAAACAGGGAAAAATAACTTGGTTGGAGTATATTTTCATTTTTCCATTTTAATTTCACCTACAAGTCAGCCACCTTAAGCATGACACTGGATGGTTGGCAAAAGCACAACATTATTGACTAAAACCTGACATCACTAGGACTCATTATTTGTTCTCAGGTGTTTTCTTAAGTGAAAAAAAAATAGGTTGTTCAATATAAATAAGCCCCTGAAGGGCTTCCAACCCAAACACTGTACAGTATTAGACGATGAAAGAACTGTTAGCGAAGTGAACAAGAAACAGGAAGTTGGAACTACCTGGCCAAGTTTCACTCTATAACCTGAGTAATGTGCAATTAAAAAATAACCAGCACAAAGAGTGAAAAACAGCTTCCAGTACAAAAATAAACTTTTATGACCAAGTGCTCTATAGACAGAAATAAAATATTTTTTTCTAAAGAATATGATTAAAAGACAGCTATTGTTTAAATCTCAGAAAAAAAGAGATGACATATATACAAACATTAAAATACAGAGTTTGCGTAATGTTTAAAAACAGTGTCGTCTTCTAAATACAACATCCTGCCAAAAAGTTTAATCTGTGCTAGTTCTTACACATCATTACAGGTACTACAACCTCTGTGCCACTGTCATACATAGTCCCTCTGTCCCACCTTCCAGTCTGAAAGGAAGTGTCTGCAGTTCAGTCTTTGACTTCTAGATGAGCTTAATGCAAAAGCTCACGTGCAACTTTCCAAAGGGCCTCTGAATCAGGCCAAAGAATGCAGAGCTTAAAAACACAGGGCTTGTGTAATGCAAGTGGAGTACTGAAAAAATACATTGGGTGATTGAATGATTCAGAGGGCTGGTAATGGAATACAGTATGCCCTTCAACCAGGTCACTAGGCTGAATCCATTCTGGATAACAAACAAAAATCATTCCCATTTGATGGCTGCTCACGTTAAATGAATTGATCTAGGCTGTCCTGATAAGTGAGTGAGTTTGCCACAGTATTTGTCACTTGAAACAAAAGATCACAAGGACTTCTGTCAGCATAACCTAAACAGATTATAGAAGAAGCCATCCTAAATCTAACTAGTCAGCCCCTTGTTGGCAACCTGACAATGCTGGCCAAAAAAATGAAGTTGAACAGAAAGATGCTGAACTTCAGTTTTGATCCTCTGACTGGACCAAAATGGACAGCTAGGGAGCAGCACTGGGGAAGCTGACTCAACCATGGTCCAAGGCATCACTTGTTTTGTGGCTGAACAAAGGGACAGTCTTCCAGGGCTGTCATCTTAACAGCTTTCACCCCAACTAAATTAATTTTGCCTTCTTAAAATGAAAACAAAAGAAATCCAACTCACCAGTGAAGCTGTCCAAGATTTTGGAAAGATAATAATCCTTCAGCTTACTGGGATCTGCTCTTAATAGATAGATGTGGGTGCCAAGACGTAGTTCAGGCCCAGCTGCCAGTGCACCTTTCTATTCAAGCAAACGCAACTTCCTGCCTTTTAGCACACACAAATTTGGCACATTTAATCAAGTTACTGTTCATTTTTCTAAAGTATCAAATTGTTAGAAAAATGTTTTGTTTGCCTACCAATAAAATAAAATTAGATAGATAAAATTGAACCTTTAGCACTTCTTCCTAAAAAAAAAAAAAAAAACCAACAAAAAATTACCTTTTTGATGCAAACCCTGAAGCTTTATTTTGGGTCTGTTTCAGCTGCAGTAAGATGTATTAAAAAAAAAAACAACAAAAAACAAAAAAAAAACCCACACCACCAAAATAAAATCCTCCATCCATCCCCTGCATCCCTGCATCTTTGAGTCCTGTACCTGAAAGTGCATGATAATGCCCAGCCTGCTGTCAAAGGCACAAGCTGTCAACACAGGAGTCAAGCACTAGTGTAGGCATGCACATACATGCGCATGCACACAAACAGAATTTACAAAACTGCCGCTGTAAGGGATTTGGGGTTTATTTTTTTAATTAACTGAAAATGATAACACAAGAGCTTTTCATCTGGCATGAGCTTGGGTTTCATCAGCTGCTGGAAAAGATTCTCTTGGAGAAATGAAATTACAGTTTTTCTCCATGTACTTTCCATGGATTTCAAAATAAACACAGCTATATGATCATGCCAGTTAATAGACAGATGTAGGTAAAGTTACAGGTCTTGATACATCTAGAAAGAGGCTGCAGACCTAGACATGCAATCTGGCTAACCATCATATTGGCTAAATGACAGAATGCCCGGTTAAAAAGGTGAAGCACAAGTTAAAAAAACTGGGAAGGGCACTTGCAAAGGGGGGCCTTAGCCTACCCGCTGCACCTGGATATTGTGTCATACACCACATGGCATAAAAGACAGTTCATTATTTGATGCTTCTTCTGCTCATCCACATTTCTCACCATGTCAAGTTTCTCAAATAGAACAATGCATGAAAGCAGGAAACTAAAAATTATGCAAAGACTTAAGAATCACTTTTGCTCTATGTTGCCCTTTAAAAGTCAGCAGTTGCACTGTGAATCTGTTACTTCCCTACCCCTCCCCAAAAGGACAGTTTTACAAGACGGTAAGCAACAGCCCTGAGTGTAAAACCTCTCCTTCCCAATGAAGGTACTGAGAAGTGCAGCCCATACTAAATAACAGCACTGCAGCTGCCACTTTGTCTTTTCTTCTCATGTGGAATCTTTGCGATCCATAGTCTCTTGAACTTGTCCACCCATAAAAAAGGGAGGGATCTCAGCAGGGCGCTTTTTGGTCACTAGGAATCTAGAAATTCATACCTCTTTTCCCCATTTCATGCTCCAAAACACATCAACTCAATACATAGTTTTACTAAGTGCTCAGAAGATGATTTCACAGGTTTCAGGGTGTAGCAAAACGAACAAAAGGGATTTCGCCATTGCTTTGATTTACTGGCTGGCAAGGTCAGTGCAGTATTTAAATGTGATTACTTAATGATATATTAGGTCACTACCAAGTTTTTGTAAGTATAATTAAACTGGTAGAGTGCCTAAAAGTTTTTTAAAGACTTCTTGTTCGTTATTTTTTACATTTAAGAAATAACGCTCTCAATAATGGACCGAGATTAAAGAGAGATTGAGGTTTTCCAAGGATTCTGATGAATCTGGTTAAGAAGAAAACAACCTTGGAACTACAGATAAGAAAAAGGAACAGCTCAGTCATCAACTGTCTCAGACACAAGATGACAGCTGTACGAATGTGAAGATGGAAATAAATTAATTCCTTGGAGGATGCTCATGCACATGAGAATTGGCAGATCTGACGTAGTCTGTCTGGAAGAGTTCGGACTAGCTGCATACAGGTATCTACTCCACTGAAATTATTCTTTGGGGAACACATTCCTGCAATAATTCCTTTCCATCTCCGCCTTCAGAGCTATTAAATCTTATTTACTTTCCTTCACCTTCTCTGCAAGTCAACATTTTTTGATGTTGCACAGGACGACTTGAGAGGTCTCCACTTATACTGATAAACATATCCCTTGTGTAATGGAAAATGTGGCATTCCAAGTGATTGCAAAAGTAGAGACAGGCAAATAAATCAGACATAAAACCACATCTATCACTGTTCAGTGTAAAAAATTGCCTTCAAAATCTGTTATCAAAGAACAAGGCAGGTTACTACGCTATCAGCAAAGTGATTCTTTGATATGAAACTGAGGTTTTAACTTGGAATCCTGCTTCTTTTACATCAAGCAAAAAGAGGCTTTACCTACAACAGAGAACAAGGCCAAATACATCTCAGCTATGTGAGCATCACAAGCCTTCATAACCTGTCCTAACATTCTGCACTACATGAAGCCAGAAACATTATTAGAGAAAGGATTTGGTAGGAGGTTTCATTAAATAGACTATTAAAGATGCTCAAACATGAATTAACAACAAGAACCTGAAGCTCTACAAAACAATGACCAGAACTGATAATATTAGAAACCAAACTGTTGGCAATTTGTTCAGTAACCATGAGTCTTGCTCTGGCTAGACTCACTCAGCAGAGTTACTGTCAGTGTAAGTAAGTAGTAGACAAGCACTCCAATGGCAGGCACAGAATTTACAGCACTGCCAACATCGCAAGTATTTACTGGCAGGTAAAAAGAGTACTCTCTAATGAAAGAAGATATTCAAGGAAGCTCCATTGCTTTAATTTGGCATAAATATAGGTGGAGGATTTCTTCATATTTTAAATATCACACACGTCATATCAAGCCAACGTTTTGGAGACTCTGCAGGAGTTAACTGTATGACCTCAGCATCAGCCACGGACAGTCTTACAGTATGGACAAACGTACAGGTACAAAGTAGCTCAAAGAAAAACACTCAGGAGCAAAATAAAACACATACTAAAGTGAATTTCCAAACAACACAGTAAAAATCGGATTGGGCACATCAAACTGTCCCTTCCCTTTGTGGAGCAAAGACTTTAATTTGAAATCTAGGCAAGTAGGAGAACTGAACTGAAATCACTTCAACTACCATATTAAACGTCATGCAGACAAATTAAATAGATGGGAAGATGCAACTGATAAGAGCTTAGCTGAATATCAGTGACGGTGGAGACACACTTTCAGTGACTAAATTAGCCTCCTACCAAGACAAGCAGCTGCTAGGGTCAAATGTGTCTCAGGATGTCTGATAGCTCTATCACTCTCAGTGAACTTGCTCCACTGCCCAGGGGTCCTGCACAACACACAGGGGACAGTTGAGTAATCCCATCAAGTAGACTGCTTGAAGGAAAGTGAAAAAGATTCCTCAATAAGTTACTGAAGCAGCAGTCAGACATGTGACTAGTGTCTGCCAGTTCAGAGATGAACTGAAGAGGGAAATCACAGAATCACAGAATAGTCAGGGTTGGAAGGGACCTCTGGAGATCATCTAGTCCAACCCCCCCGCCAGAGCAGGGTCACCTACAACAGGTTGCACAGGACAGCGTCCAGGCGGGTTTTGAATGTCTCCAGAGTGGGAGACTCCACAACCTCTCTGGGCAGCCTGTTCCAGTGCTCCACCACCCTCAAAGTAAAGAAGTTCCTCCTCATGTTAAGATGGAACTTCCTATGTTCAAGTTTGTGCCCATTACCCCTCGTCCTATCAATGGGCACCACTGAAAAAAGACTGCTCCCATCCCCCTGGCATCCTCCCTTCAAGTATTTGAAAGCATTAACAAGATCCCCCCTCAATCTTCTTTTCTCCAGACTAAAGAGACCCAAATCCCTCAGCCTCTCCTCATATGAAAGATGTTCCAATCCCCTAATCATCTTTGTAGCCCTTTGCTGGACCCTCTCCAGCAGATCCCTGTCCTTCTTGAACTGGGGAGCCCAGAACTGGACGCAGTATTCCAGATGCGGCCTCACCAGGGCAGAGTAGAGGGGGAGGATGACCTCCCTCGACCTGCTGGCCACACTCCTTTTGATGCACCCCAGGATGCCATTGGCCCTCTTGGCCGCCAGGGCACATTGCTGGCTCATGGTCATCCTGTTGTCCACCAGGACTCCCAGGTCCCTTTCCACAGAGCTGCTCTCCAGGAGGTCGGCCCCCAACCTGTACTGATGCATGGGGTTAGTCCTCCCCAGATGCAGTACCCTACATTTACCCTTGTTGAACTTCATTAAGTTCCTCTCTGCCCAACTCTCCAGCCTATCCAGGTCACGTTGTAAGGCAGCACAGCCTTCTGGCTTATCAGCCACTCCTCCCAGTTTAGTGTCATCAGCAAACTTGCTGATGGTACACTCTATCCCTTCGTCCAGATCATCGATGAATATATTGAACAGGACTGGACCCAGTACTGACCCTTGAGGGACACCACTTGTTACCGACCTCCAACTAGACTCTGCACCACTAACCACAACCCTCTGAGCTCTATCTGCTAGCCAGTTCTCAATCCACCCCACTGAAATCTATCCTCTGATCCAGCAAATCATTTCAAAGGGCCGTTAATCGCTGTTTTTTTTCCCCGAAAACTAATATCCCAAGGATGCAGTGCCTCACATAACTTTTTTACTGTCTCATGCAGGTAAGAAAGTTGACTTCTGCTCACATACGCCATTGATTCAGCAGAGGTAGTAGCAGTCTAAACTTTTCAATGAGGTATAATAATTGGCAGTCTGAATGACTGCGTTCCATACAGTCATTCAGTTCTTTTAATCTGCTTTGCCCAGCGTGTCTCACATTCAGGACTCAAAACCTACAAATCTTTCCACTCCACTGCAAGTGATTTGTAAGTAACAGGAATAAAGCCAGACAGAAACATCTTGTTGTTCAAGGCACAACCAAAGCCCCAGGTCACAACAGAAACATCGAGTTCTAATAGAGACTGTATCAGATGGGAACTTGACAGCTCTGATTCTTCTCTACTCACAATAGAACTGCAATAATTAAAATAATACCTTCATTCCTTTTAAAGCCTTTGATTCAAGGAAACCCAAATTCCTATTCCACAGAGCAGCAGAGTATTATTATACACACCAGGGTACACATAAGCAAGTATACACACACAGAGGTAAGGAGAGTCTATTACTGTATTCTCTAACCCTTTGTTATATATAGGTAGAACATGGCACAATTATCAGACTCTCGTACCAGTAGTGGTATTGGGATTTCTATGAAGAAAGCTGCATGCCTGCCTGAACACGTCCCTCCCCTTTTCCCCAAACTACTTGACAATATGCTGTTCAGTCATTAGGGTTTACAGGTCTTATAACCAAGCTTATAGATCTCCAACCTCTGCTACACATCTGGGCTGGATACAAAGGATATGTTCCCGTATCAGATGTCTAACCAGCCTGCAACTTGATTAACACTGACTGAGAGTTCTTCCTCATCTCCCACACCATTACTGAAGTAACGTTTCTGTCATGAGATTCCTCAGTTTCCCTCCCCTTCTTTATCCAGACTAACCCCACAACACGTTCCAGAAAAGATAACAGAATCATAACCAGGCTCTAACTTTTAGAGCTGATCAAAAGAATTTATATTTTTTCTTTATAATTCAGATCATCACTCAAAAAACAACCAACCAAAAAACTACCCCCACAACTTAAGTGAACGACAATCAAAAACATTGACCGCTCTAACTGGATGCCATATACTGTAGCTTTCGGTATGTGTGAACAATATCTGTTTTGATTTTTTAAAACATCTTATTTCTACTCGATTTTTCACTTGAATTTTTACCAACTCCCTGTCTCAGGGAGGGTTATGCCGGACGCAGCAACAGCGCCCTCTGTCCGATGCAGAGAAAGTGGCATTTAATGCCTCTGCTCTTCCAGAGCTGCCAATGTATCTAGTTAAATTTGAACAAACATATACAACATTTCCTCGGCAATACTTTGGCACCCAGACTTTCACTGATAACACAGTTTTTAAAAGATTCTTATTCCTCCTGCACACATCCCAGCGCGTTTTAAAACTGCTTAACACGAGATTTGTTTATACTCTGGAAAAGTAAATGACAAGTCACTTCAAGATTTTTGAAAGTTTGGGGTTTGTTTTTTTTTTCCAAATCTCCCTCTTTAATAATCTCCGCAAGAAAAGCCAATTACAACTCTTACCAGCTTGCTTTCCCCCCACATACAATAGCACTTGCTGGTTTCCCTTTTCCCACTCCTGCAGCAAAGTGTCAATGTAGAAAGAGGATTTCAAAACAGAAGCACAAACACTGACAAATCCTCAAAGTTTTTTTTACACTTTTATTTTGCCTCCATGTTTTCCCAGCTGCTCTGCATAGAAGACAATTTAAAAAAAAAAAAAGCCTGCAGAAAAAATTACAAGTTAAGAGACTGGAAAACTGCAGCCCGAGGAGAAGGATGTGACTTTAGTTTGACTTACCAATTTTATCCAGCTGTATATTTTCCTACTTGCTTTTTACAGCAGCTGAGCTCAGTGCTCAGGAACGTCCACCCCGTGTCAGGGAGCCAGGCAGAGCGCTGATCCCCACGCTGGATGCTGCTGAGCGAGCGGAGCCGGGCTGACTGCGGCGGCAGCTGCTGCTGCTGCTGCTGCAGTTGCTGCTGCTGCTGCAGTTGCTGCTGCCTGCGCTCGCTCGGCCCCCGATCAGGAACTGCTTCCCATTCCCCAGCTCCGCTCCAGCGCTGCAGGCTCCGGGAGGCAGGGCCGGCCCCTGCTACCGTGCTGCACTTTCTTAAAGGGACAAGCTCCGGCCTGGCAGGAGCGCACGCCAACCGGGAGCTACCGGGGCTGCCCGGGGCGGCGTCTGGAGCCGCAGCGGCGGGAGGGGTGGGCTCACCGCCTCCCACCCGGGCGATAACTATCGCAATACGAGGTGGTTTCCTACGTGCCTTGGGAAAAAGAACAACACTCTTCTACGCAGCTTTTCATTCCAGGCTTTCAGGTGTTGCGGGTTTGTTGTGTTTTTTTTTCTTTCCTTTTTTGCTTGCTTCACGTCCTCCGCAACACAGGTGGGAATTCTCACCCAGCGAAGGAGGAGGCAACAGCGGCAGATGCCCGCATTTTCCCGCACCGTGGGTGCAGGGTCCCCTCTGCGGCGGGGACCCCAGTGTGGTGCAACGCGCCCACTCCAACCCCGTGCTCTGTGCTCTGCAGCGCGGCACGCCATCCCCAGCCCACCGTCCGCAGCGGCACTAGGACTAGGGATATCCCCGGGCAGCTCGGATGACTTTGACCTTAAGAGATTTTTTTTTTATTCTCTGTAATGGAGAGGATATGACTTAACTAAATAAGAAGCCCTCATTTCCCAGTTTTTCTTCCTCAGTCATTCGCCAGACAGCTTTAATCCCATGTAAACCGCTGTTTCTAGCGTGTTTTCTGTTTTCTGACTTCACTTTCAACTATATCTGATATTAATAGTGAGATTAATACGGGGGAGTTGTCTGCCTTGTGTGTGTTACTGTCTGCAGTGGCAGAAACCGCATCCTCTGTTAAACAGTAACGCTGAGATTCAGAGATAGTAACACCATCTGCAAAATATCTCTTTCTTTTAAACTCATGGAATTACACGGTTTGCTCTCTGTACATGTAAGTCATTTGTTTTCATTACAACAACTGAACTCTCATGATGACAACACCAATCAACACATATCAGAAGGCAAAGTCATACATATACAAGTATGTACATATTTAATGGAACAACCAGAAAAAGCATGTTACAGAGGAAAAATATCACCTTCAAACTGGCAGGCAAAAACAAAGAAGATGAGACTGTCACCACTGCCCCATCCTCTCCGCCTTCACATACACCAATGCACAATAAGCACAGAAGAGGTACAAACTGCTAGCAAGCCAATGTGACTCCTGTTTCTTTGGTCCTACTGTAAAAGGACATGGGTACAAACCAAAAGGTGAATCTAGCCCTTTTAATGCTAATGGTCCTTCACAAACAGGCTCAGTAGGTATCCGCTAACTATGGGCATGTATACCTTCTACCCTGTTAGCAAAGTAGCCATTTAGCCCCACTACTAAAACATAATCTTCAGCATTATTAGCCTTGTATTAAAGCACAAGGACCTATCAGCGTTCCTCTGGCATGAGCTGTACTATGTTCCTGCCTTTCTCAGCATAAAGCCTAGGAAAGCTTTACATGATTTACACATGCAGACTACATGTGATGCGTGGTAGAAGAGATTTTATAACTCCATCAGTCCTCCCCTCCGTTCACACATTTCCATTGGCCTGTTAATCCTCGCTTTCCACTCACATCTCTGCCTACTACTTTTTTCATTTTACCCTCCAAGTCCCTGCCCCTTTACTCCCTGTTTCCCCCTTCTGCATGCCAGGTACATCTGCAGCTGATCTCCACCTAACTTGGTCTTGGTCCCCCCTTCTCCCCTCTATACTCTCGATTTCTCATTGGAAGAGGAAAGAAGAGCTGAAAGGGGAGGTCGGAAAGATTAACTGATTCCTTCTTTTGCTTCCCTCTCCTTCCTCCAGCCAAGGTTCTGGAGCCAGAAACCTGTATCCAGCCCTAGAAATTAATCTGCAGGAGCAGGCCAAGGAACAAGGGTTAGGTAGGCTCTCATTACTGACACTATCTCCCTTCTCACCTCAGCACACTGTACCAGTTATTATGATACAGTGTAACCAAGATAAATGGCCCTTGTCTTGTTCTTTAGTTAAAAGTTAACAAAACACTCATCTTTGATACAAAGCCGGTCATCCATTTGATGCCTCAGATAAGGTTATTCTGATATATTCAAAACAGGCAGAGTCTGTCTACAAGAAAACAACGTAAGGTGCTGCAGTGGATGGGGATTGGAATGGCAGACACCAACGACTGAGAGAAACCAGGGCTTGGGGAGAGCTAAAGTGATGCTCCATTGCTCCGCACACACAAAACAAGAACATGCAAAACACAAGAAATTGGCCAGCAGGAAACAGACTTGTGCCACTGGCCCAGAATGATCTAACCACCATAAACGTTAAGATAAAAAAAANAATCCCATGGGAAAGCTGCCCCCCCCCCTCACTGCAACATCTGGATTGACATTGACAGAGCATTGTCTAATGGTTACAGCACAACTCCTGGTTTCTATTACCAGCTGTATGAGAAATGCGTGGTATATTAAATAAAATAAAGGGCACAGAATTTGAATTCTGCTGCATGCTTCGATATTTAGTCAGCAGTAAATGAAACTAGATAAATCACTGATTCTTTCTGTGACTCTGTTTCCCCTATAACAAAAAAGTACATTAAACTTTGTTGTTATGTAATTCAACACTTGTATTAGTAACAGCTTGGGATGAAGGATGCCAGAGAAGCCAGCTTTTTATTATTAAATACTGGACTGCAGATACCTCAGTGAAAACTGAAAAGTGCTGCAGTTTGCAAAAATGCTTGATTCTGCAGAGCAGTCCCCTTGCACATGAGGTGACATTTAATAGGAGCTATTTTGGTGTCTTAGCTTATAGGAGACAGCAAAACAGAAGTCATCCCAAAGTTATCAAGAAAGTAAAAAGGTGTGTTTCTCTTTCTGAACAGTGTATCACATAGGGTCTACATCCCAAGACAGCACTAATATACTTACAAAGGCAGTTCCTTTTGAATTTAGGAATAAGACCAATAAAGAAATAACCTGCCTACTTCTGTAAGTGTTTTTAGGCTCTCATGACCGAGGTCAAAACCAAAAAGCTATACTATAAGGGCCCTTAATAGTAATGAGTGAAAAGACAAGGGGAAAGGGACATACAAAACCAGATAGATTATTTGCAACTCAAAAACAGATTCCTTTTAGAACACAGAACCAAAAGCTTCTGTGAGATGTTGCTCCACCTCTGGAGATATCAACTGTTTGTTAGATCCCCTGTCAAAACAAAAGGACACGGGTATATTAATCTAACAACAAAAGTGCCCATTGTGAGAGGAGACCCAGTGCCAGGCTGCCTGCTCCATCTGACAATGAGATTAAACACCATGGCTCTGTGAGCTCTGCTGCATGCTTTGCCTGACACCACCACCCAGTGCAGCCACAGGGTCAAAGACTTCTGCTCAGGCACCACAGGCTACAGAACTAGCAAGACTTTCATACCCTTCCTACAAAGATTTTTTTTGCACGTCTCCCAGTCTCCAAAATACCACACAATGTTTTCAGCGTCTCTTGGTGTGACATGGAGAGCAGTGTTACCACTATACACTGACATTGGATGTAAAACGGTGATGGAACCATCGCTGTCCTTACTTATCAGAGCCACAAGAAATTCCCCTGTCTCTGAGAGGCTGAAATGATGCGTATATAGTCAATATAATACAGACATGCATATATGTTCTCTTAGTTAATATCATTCTTCTAAAATTATTTTTATCTCTGGGCCCAAACCACACCACTGGATCTAAGGACTGGATTCCACTTCCACGGACTTCCTGATGAATAAGGATGAAATTACACTCCAATTCAGGGATATATAAATTGCAGGTTAAAGCTTTTCAATCCTAACTCACATCTTTAACGTGTTAATAGAACAGTCTGAGAAATTGCTTTGAACTTTAAAAAAGCAGGGATCTGGACAATGCTCATCTGAAATAATGTTCATTGTTCATTAAAAATTAAAACTATTAATGCCACAAGATTGTCTTCCACTTCATGAATCACAATGCGTGTACATACCTCTGTATGCATGTATGCATTTACACACGTGCATGCATGCAAATGTTTGAGTGAAACTGCAACAGACCTTACTAAGGCAAGCTTGCATCTGATGTATTGTTGGTGCACTTTTTTTCCTGCAGCATTCCTAACACCATGGAAAAATGTTTTAGTTAGCTGCCACTACAAACCCAGTACAAACATTTATTTTTGGTGGGTTTGTTCTCTCAGTTGAAAAAAAAAATGGTTAAAAGTAAATAAATTGGTTCCTAGAACCTAATCTTTACCAGATCTATAAGAGTTGTGCAGTTAATAAAAGTTATAGCCTTCAACATGAAGATAATGTTCCTTGACAATGCCTTAAATCAATACACTAACTATCAAACTGCTTTTACCAATTGTTCTTAAATAAAAAGATTTGGTTTCCATATTAAAAAGTGGCCCACACCACAGAATTTATGTCAATTACTTCTACAACAACATCAAAATCTGTATCCACCATAGTAAGGTGTATGTTGTTGGTTTGGATCTTTCTGGATATGGCACACTTCAGTTTCACCCTTTTCCCCATGTTTTTTCTGTTCACAGCTCCTTCCCTTTCACTGACTTCTCAAGCCCATTATAACCCGCTCTCCTGTATTAGTCAAGATTTAGTGAGTGGTCTGCACAAGTTGTTTCCTGACACGGGAACAGGCAAGCCCAAAAGAAAAGCCAACAGTAGCTGCTGCAACTCAGGTAGCAGCTATGGAAAGAGGAAAAAGACATTTGCTCTTCAGAAAGCAGAAGAGGTTTACAAGCTCTGAGAAAGCGAAAGTCAGAGATTACTCCAACTAAAGGAAAAAAAAGAAAAAAATGTGGAAAATTTACAGGAATTGTCTCACTTCTCCCTTTAGTTTTGCTTGGCGTTCCTCAAACATTTTGAAAGTGTAACTCTGTTTCCAGATAACAGCCCAACTCAAACCCAGATCCCTCAAAGCAAGGGAGACAGAATCAGCCAGAATTAGATTAAAATTCCTGCCACCAAAACATTGATCATCTGCCAGCAATTAAAGGTGGTTAGCAGTCTCTGACTACCGTAAACACTTGTAACCAGCAACTTCACCAACTTCATTTGTCTGCCTTGAAGGAACTTGGGCTGTGTTAACATCTAACACCTTATGACCGTTTTGAACCTATCCATGATACTTTCTCAGGGATAACAGACCAGAGTTTTAGAAAAAAAAACAACAATTCAGCTGAACTTCAGATCCTTTCAGTTTATTCCTGCTTTTCAGTTAGCAAAACAGAGGGCACGGATTTGTAACATGGAGTCTTCCTCTGCTTTCCTCATCATTTTTGAATGCTTCCTTCTATTCTGTATATATCTTCTCATCTTCCAGAGAAATAATTAAAAGAAAATAAATCTATATTCTAGCAAATGGTCACTTTACAGAATGTGCAGCATGCAGACAGGTGATCTGTATCACAAACATTAGTAACCACATGTTGTTGGCCGTATCTACTAAATATCCAAATGAAGGAGGGCTGGAGTGAGCTTGTCCCTAGGCAGCTGGTCCAACAAAAGTCTGTATAATAACGTTCCTCGACATTTTTCATTTGAAGGATTTTTTTTGCCGCATTGAAAAAAATCCAAAGACTACCTTGGGCTACACTGTAACATAGGCTTTCACTAATAATAATTCTAAAGTTAGTTTGGCCTCTGAATGGGTCTCCTTTTATTCCCCTGATTTATGTGCGTGGATTTGTTTAGCTGCATGGTGGGGAAGGGTGCATGGACTTTTTTAAGTTTTGGAATTGTTTAGGAAACGCCTGATATTGTATTGACCATCATTTAATTAGCAATGCTATAGATCAACATGCCTTGTTCCAACCAAGAATATGGCATTAATACAGTCAAAAATAAAGCCAGTCTCCAGCTATGAACACACAGACCTCAGTGACTTCCAGGAACATCAAAGCAATGTCTGTACAAAGGAACATGGAAAGCGAAAGGGAAAGGCTATTTCGACTTCTTATTCTGATACAGGGTCTAGGCCAGATCTTTTACTCTGGTTGACTTCTGGTTAGAACAAAAACAGAGTGAAGAAGTAATGGCAGTTTTTTAATAGCCCTTGTGACTCTGTGGCCTATAAGCTGATCAAGGTATGTTAAGACTCGGATGTCAACTTGGAGTTTTGTAAATGATACTTGGCTACTCATGGATCCTGAAACATCTGCTTAGCAGCCAGGAAGCTCCAGCTAAATATCCTCTTCTTTATAGCACTGGTGACAGATCTATCACACTGCTCCTGTTCTACCTACGAAACTCACTTCCTTCAAAAGTGACTTCAAGGTTGCCAGTTCTGCATGCTTCTGAGAGCTTTGTAGCATCTCAGTGGAAAAAAAGTAGCTGGAGCAGTAAGTCCTGGCTCCATCTGTGGTACTGGGCAGAGGACAACATTTGCTTACTGTGTATTCTTTGCAGAAGAGCTAGAAGGATTAGTTATGGTTTGTGTGGCTTGCTAAACTCTGATTATTCATGTCCTCTGAAGTTTACATGCAAACTAATTAGCACCACTGATCCCTTAGTAAGAAGCTGAAATCAATTAGGAAGGCAGCTGAACTTATTACAGCAATTAATTGCAAATGACGTTTCATTTCAGTACTTGATGGCCAAGCTCTTTATTCTGGCTTTCGGGTCTTTGGTGTTTTGTTGTTGGGGTTGGTTTTTCTCCCTCCATTATACCACTGTTATCCCACCCTGATTTTTCCTGGACACAACTTCCATCACATAGAATCTGTCCTATTTTGTGACACAATCTTTCCTGCAGAATACTTGGCCTTCTTTGCAGGAATTCCTGTATGCTTAGGAGTCCTGCAAATGGGACAAAGTTCCTACGGAAAGGTGGCTCCTTACTTCTAGTCAAAGGATGCTGAATTGCTCTCTTTGAAATCTGCTTGACTGTGAGGGTGAGGACCAGGGAGAAGAAAGATGTAAGCCATCTTTGTTGTACTTGGCAAGATGGTTCGGTTCGCTGGGAATTCAGAGTACCCATGCTTCAGTGGGGTGCTAAGTAGTACATGTGTGATTACCAGAAAGATTGAGTTGCTCTGGAGACAAAAAAAACATTGTGCTCTCTGTGAAACTGTTGACTGGGATATAAAGAAGGGTACGCCCTGATTCTGCAAGGTTTAATTCCATCGTGGTAGTCTGAGCCAGAAGGAGACCTGGCATACGCCAAGAGAGCAGCACTTAACTAGCACTTAACTTTAACTAGGTAGTGGCCCTGATTCTATGCAAGATGTTCATGCACAGATACTGGGCTCCTAAAATCATCGTTTGCTCCTGAACCACTGTGCATGCCAGAGAAGAAAGTGGTCACCTTGAGGGATGTAACTAATCACAAATGAATTAGTTTTCTAGAAGATTTCAAAGATATAAAATGGTAATGTTTTAAAATTATGGGGAGTAATTGTGTTCCTCTTGAATACATATTAATACATGGCTAGAAAACCGGAGCTGTGAGCAAAACATCATACTTTGTTTCACGTAATAGAATCTGAAGTTTAACATTTGTGGTTTTATCGTATTGGCTGTCTGTGAGGTTCTAACAGCTGTGGGAACTATTTAGGATACTGACAGAGGGGCACGATCGTGCCTATGGAGACAACTGCAGGAAACTTACTGCTCAGTTCAGCAGAAGTATGGCTGAGCTTGAGCCCTGACAACTGATTCACCACTGCCCTGCTGCATGGTGTACTCATTTACATCCGTGCGAAGCATACACCATCTTAACTCAGCCACACTTCACACTCACATTGCACTCACGTAAATACTGCTGCAGAATGCCTGGCAGTAGAGAACTGGGACACATGACTTCACAGCATTTCAGATCCCATAAAGTGGAAACACCATAGGAAGAAAAGGTTTCACACTACTTTGCCTCTGTAAGTGATTGCTGCAAGAGAAATAGAAAGGACACTGAAAAGCATGAGACATGAGGTGTAATTAGGCTTCATGCACAAATTGAATGCACAAGCTCTTCTTAATAGATTAAAGCCCTAAAGGATTCTAAATTGCACCAAGGAGGAAGATGCTGACACTAAGTTTTATTATAATTGGTGGTCAGTCTGGAAGAAGGAAGGACAGGATAAAGAAAGAAAGAGGAAAAATAGAGCATAAAATCAAGAACATTACTAAACTATGATTTGTAATAAATGTACTTACTAACTTAGAAGAAATACCTCTAGTTTGGACTATAATTATAATCTAAACCAAGTTAATATGCTAGCCCTCAGACTGAGCAACAACGTGACTAACACTTGTCGCACAGCCTGGATACCAGCTCTGTTCTGTTGAAATGGTGATGGGGTAAAGAGAACAGATGGGCTAAGATGTTACCATTTTTATGCCCTTAGGATATATGTTGCTTCTAAACACACCTGGTTTGTCTGTAATTGGGGACAGTGAAGCCCTGTTTGCTGTAATCTTGCTCTAAAGTTAAAAACCATCTTGCAATAGATGGAAGATTCCTCTTGCCTGATGAATGTAGGTAACATCACAAAAGTGTAAGAGAACAACAGTGATACCTAAAATCCCATTCCCTGGTATTCTGTTCCTCTCCCATTCCCCACCTGCAAATCAGAACTAACCTGGACGATCTCTGTATTTTCTGATTTGCTCTTCTCTCTCTCTTTGTAGGTCTCTGTGTTCAGTTGAGGTCCTCACCATGTAGGAAGAGTCCACCTTCAGATGGGTTAGTACAGCTATTTTGACTGTAGAGATGGTCTTCTGGAGAAACAATTGCAAATAAATAGTTCCTTTTAGCTTTCTATCAGTATGAAATATATCCCCAATGTTTTGTCACTTTCAAAAGAAAGTACAGAAGAAATATGTACAGAGGTTCCTGTATGGTCTCTTAATTTCAGTACAGGGCTGGTCTTCCAGTGTTTTGAAGAAATCACTTTGTCTTAAACTGTAATGATTTGAAGCACATGCTTGACACTAAGCAAGAGAACATGCAGGTAGTAGGTACTCTTTGGGCACATAAAGGCAAGAAAAAACTTAAAGGCTTCTTTCCTGAAGCACTCAACAGTGCTTTTGATACACTCTAAAATCAAACCCAATATGAGTATCTCACACATACCATTATATCTTCAACACTGATTGCATCTGCATTATAGACAGTGTTGATTGGTTACTCTGCACATTGAGTCTGGGGATTGTAAGTGATCAGTGATAGAAAAAAAGAAACAAATTTGTCTGCACAGAGTGTGAATAACATATACAAAGACGGTTTTCAGCTGGTGCAGAACTATTGGCTTTGGCTTCTTTGTATCAGCTGCTTTAGACAGATGAGCTCCAGGATTTAGGAGGAAATCTGTTATGAATTATTTACTTTTATCATTCAGCTAATTTTCTTGTTGTTGGGTTTTTTTCATTATTTTTTATTAAAGCCAAATGATTGTACTCCAGGACATTCCACAAATGCTGCTGTTCTGTCGTTTTAGGAAATACCATTAGAGCAACCTTTTCCTTGTTTGCTTCCCATGGCATTTAACTAAGCTGTTTTAAGAGAAACATCATTAAAATTGTCAATTCCTCCATGGGTGCCTTAAGATTATTAATAGCAACCGTAGTCTTTGGGGGATAACAGAAACACAAGGCCTTGTTTTCCGTTCATTAACCCCATTTTCCACTGAAGTAACAATATCAACTTTAACACATGTCTATCAACACTGGGCAAATTCAGGCCTTTTTTTTTTTTTTTTTTTTTTTTATTCTCTGTAAGAATTCCATACTAGTGAAAGATACTGCATTAGAAACATTACACAGTGAAGTCCTCTACTCGACCTCAAATTATATATAGCACAGGAAGCAATTCCATTGCTCCCCCCAAAACCTTTCACCACAATTTCTGATTTTTGTCCTGACATAACTTATTTTAAGAGGATGTGGGACAGCACATCCCGAATAGTACTTGGCCCACAATAGTAAGTGCCAGCTGTGATCACAGTTCTTGACCTGTTTTGACTCAGTCATGAGAAAAAAACAGATTAAGGTATCACAGAGCACAGAACAGTTGAGGTTGGAAAAGATCTCTGGCAATCACCTGCTCCAAAACCACTGCTCAAAGGAGGGTCAACTGCAGAAGGTTGCCTGGGACCCTATCTGGTCAGGTTTTGAGTATCTCTACGCATGGAGCCTCCACAACCTCTCTCAGCAGTCTGTTCCAGCATTTGATCACGCCCATGTTAAAAAAGTTTATTCTTATGTTTAAATGGAATTTCCTGTATTTCAGTTTGTGCCCATAAACTCTTGTCCTGCCACTGGGCACCACCGAGAAGAATCTGGCTCCATGTTCTTTACTCCCTCCACCATCAGGGATTTATACGTATTGATAAGATCCCCTCAAGCCTTCTCTTCTCCAGAATAAACAGTTTGAGGTCTCTGAATCTCTCCTTATATGTCAGATGTACCAGCCCTTTAACCACCTTTGTGGCCCTTTGTTACACTCTCTCCAGTACGTCCATCTCTTGCACTGGGGAACCCCAGAACTGGACAGAGTGCTCCAAATGTGTCCCACCAATGCTGAGCAGAGAGGAAGGATCACCTCTCCTGACTTGCTGGCAAGGCTTTTCCTAATACAGCCCAGAGGCTGTTGGCTACCTTTGCCACAAACGTACATGTTTCTATGATTTCAGACTCACGTTCAACTTGTTGCCTACCAGAACTCCAGGCTCCTTTTTGCAAAGTTGCTTTCCAGCTGGTTGGCCCCATGCTGTACTGGTGCATGAGGTTACTCCTCCCCAGGAACAGGACTTGTCATTTCCCTTTGTTGAGTGTTAAGAGATTCCTACTGAGGTGCCTCCAAACAGCAGTACAACCATCTGGTCTATCAATCATTTTTCCCAGTTTTATGTTGTCTGAAAACTTGCTGAGGGTGCGCTCACTCCCATCATCCATGCCACTAATGAAGATGTTAAACAGTTTTGGATCCCAGTACTGACCCTGGGATATACCATTTGTGGGGCCCACAGCTGATCTGTTTTCTGCTGACCACAAGGTTTTCAGCCCAGCCAGCTCAGCCAGCTACTAAACTGTGTCACTGTTCACTTATCTAGCCCACACTTCATCAGTTTGCCAATGAGGACGTTACATAAAAATGTCAAAAGCCTTACTAAAGTCAAGATAAACAGCATCTACTGCTCTCCCCATATTTACCAAGCCAATCATCTCATCATAGAAGGCTATTAGGATGGTCAGGCATGATTTCTCCATATAGATCTGTGCTGACTACTCCCAGTAATCTTCTTGTCTCTCATATGTTTCAAAATAGTTTCTAGGATTGTTTGCTCCATCACCTTCCCAGGGATTGAGATGAGGCAGTGCACCCTGTAGTGCTCGAGATCCTCTTTCTTGTCCCTCTTGAAGATAAAAGCGATGATTGCTTTCTTCCAGTCCTCAGGAACCTCCCCCAGAGGCCATGACCTTTCAAAGCTAATCAAGAGTGGCTTCACAATGACATCAGATAGCTCCCTCAGCATTCGTGGGTGTATCCCATCAGGTTCCAAAGACTGACTTGTTTACTTGTCCAGTTTATTTAAATATTTCCTAACCCAGTCCTCATCTATCAAGGGTAAGTCTTGCTCCATACTTTGCTGCTGGTCACAGAGGCCTGGGATTTCTGAATGTGAATATTTTGAGTAGAGACCACAGTGAAGGCAATTTGAGTATCTCATCCTTTTCTGTGTTGTTTGTCACCAGGTTCCCTTGGCCATTCAGTAGTGGGTCTACTTTTCCCCCTCATCTTCCTTTTGCAGCTGATCTCCCTTTAGACACACTTTTTGTTGCCCTTCATGTCCCTTAGCAGATTCAACTCCAGGTAGGCGTTGGCTTTCCTTATCCCATCCCCACACATTCAGATAGTGTCTCTATATTTGTCCCAGGTGACCTGGCCCTACTCCCACCTCTTGTAAACTTCCTTTTTATGGTTAAGTTTAGTCAGGAGCACCTTGCTTATTTACATAGGCCTCCTGACACCTTTGTTTCATTTCCTGCTCATCAGGATGAACTTGAGCTTGGAGGAGGTGATCCTTGAAAATCAATTGGCTTTCCTGGACCTCTCTTTTCTCCAGGGTCGTGTAATGTGGCATTCTTCCAAGCAGGTCCCTGAACAGGCCACAGATTGCTCTCCTGAAGTCCAAGGTTGTGATCCTGCTTTTTTTCTTGCTCCCTCCTCTCCGGATCCTGAATTCTACCATCCCATGGCCACAGCCAAATCTACCCTTGACTTTCACATCCCCAACCCATTCTCCCTTGTTTGTAAATACCAGGTCCAGTAGAGTGACTCCTCCCTTCAGCTCATCCATTATCTGTGTTAGGAAGTTGTCATCACTCCAGAAACCTCCTGGATTTCTTATGCCCTGCTGTGTGCTGTGAGGCTCTTCCAGTTGCCTGAAGAAGGTCTCCCTTAGTTGTTCTTCTGATCAGGTGATCTATAACAGACATGCACTAAAGCATTGCTCTTGTTGCCCACTAATCCTGACCAGAAGCTCTGAACTGGCTCACCATCCATAGCAGATATGATAGCAGATGCTATCATATACTGGAGAACTATTTCACAGCAACATCTGGCTCCTCCTGTGCTGCAGTTTGTCCTTCCTATGCTTTCCAGTGAACATTTGCAAATTCGAAGATAGCCCATCCTGGGAGGTCTCGTGCCCATTCAAAGCAACATCATAGTTTAGGGTCAACTTAAATCAATCAATTTCCCTGCAAACTGCAGTTCCTTCCCAGTTTGCTGCTGTGGATATTTCTTTCCCAGTCTTCAGTCTTGCTGCCTGGGACTCTTCACCACACGGACACAGTAGGCCACATTTTAAGACTTGGATCTTTACCTTCCTAGAAAGAAGTTGCAACTAAACCTTTCCATGTCATTAATGTAAAGAAAACCTCGCATGGTCCTGGTTACCCTAGGGCTCTCTGCTAGAGGTTGTCCCCATTCATTTCCTATGTTACCACTTCATGATTCAGTCTTTCCTTATATTTCCTAAAGAGCTATCCTTAGTCACGCAATTCACATGGCATTACATCTTCTGATCCCTGAGACTAAACATAAGGTAGTTTACCCTACAACACTTGCAATTGTAACAATTTTTCATTCTGATCAACTGAAACTGGATTTGAACAGGTGACCAAATCTTTGTTTAGCCACATGTAATAACTATAAGCTTACTTATCAAGCAGGCCTGCTTATTTCTATGGCACTACTTTTGGTATGGAGCACTGGCTGTTTGATGCTGCACTCACATCTGCATCTGTCAGTGCCACAGCATCTCACTATGCAATGAAGTGATGCTCACACATTTTTCAAAAGCCTTCTGTGCACATTTTAGCGATGTCAACATGTGCTTACATAACTAAGCCCTGTCCTGACTAGTGACAGTGTTTCCACAATAGCTGATGTCCTCTAAAAGAGGGAAAAGCAAGGCAAAAATTAATAAATACATGAATCAACACGTAAAGCGGCAGAAGTAAAAATATTTGATGATACCAAGTAAGGATGCAGCTTTTTTACTGGGATGAGCTGAGTCACTCACTTACGGCTCATCCACTTATGAATAATGTGGTCATCCAAAACACACAGAAATAAAAACTTTATAGCACCTTACAGCTGTGTTCATTCATTCATTCACTCACTTTCTTTGTCTCACAGGTCTATAAAATCCGTTCCTCATTTTAAAAGACAGAATCAAAATACTCTATTTACATTTTCAGCCAGTGGTACAGCCACTGGTATTTCTACTAATTAATCTGGATAGCTGGAAAGTACACCAATTTTCTTTTTTCTTCAGCCACTCAATCCATCATGAGACATTTCATTTGAGACAAAAACTCTGTAGGAGGCGGCTAGATTTAATGCAAGGGAGAGGGAGTCTGATGTCAAGATTCTCTACCCACTTCTCCCCTTAACTCTTTGATGGTGCTGAAAAAATTGCATGGGGATAATTTTTCTAAAGGGCAGGAAGAGTTTGCCTTTGGAAGTGTGTAACTATTTGTCTGTCCTCAGCTGAGTTGTGTAGTGAATTTGAGAAGTTATTATTCTAGAAATTACATTGAATGGGAAAACTGCAGTAAAATGGAGTAGTGAAAATAATGGTACTGCATTGTGCAAAGCCTTTTGTCAACAGCACATGCATTCACGTTGACTGTACTCCCCAAAAGTAACGAAAACTAGTGTCTGGCCTTTTTGCATTGCAGCCAGTTCGTTCTCTTGCCTAATTCCCCAGTGAGTCAAATGGGGCCAATAATGAATGCTTTTTGTCGCCTTCAGGTAGGCCTTGTTGTATAGACAGGAATACACACTACCTGCCGTGTACATAGGAGTACTCTTGTACATTTTCTGTGTTTCTCTGACTTGGCCTTCCGTTCTTGTTACAACATTTGCACCAGCTTCTGTCTGTTTGTTCCTGAAGTCAGAATCCTCTGTTGCTCCCAGCACTGTAAGTACCACCACATCTTCCTGATGGCAGAGGGAGAAGATGCTGATACTGTTCAGCTGAGTTCAGGTTAGGCAATAGGTACAGCAAGGCTTGTTCATAAAAGATATGAAATAACAACTCAGATCTGATTGGAGAGGTCACTCCCTGAAATGTATACATCTCACACATACCAGGAGTTCTGGAGACCTGGTATTTGAGTCTTGCATAAAAGCAGCACTTGACAGAAGAAACAGTGATAGTGGATAATCTTTTGAAGCTTCCAACCTTAACAATGCCCAAAAGTTTACAAGATAAATCTATTTCACAACACCTACCTTTTGGGATTAGAAAAAAGGAAAACAATTCAGAAAAAGTTATTGCTATGGAGTTGATCTTCTGTCCTCATCAAACATAGCTCAAGGTTTAATTCAAGAGCTGTCTCATGAGTTGTTTCCACTAACTTCGACATTTTTCCACATACAAGACCAGTAATAAGAATATAAAAACCTTAAATTAAGGAGGTTTTTTTTGCCACATCCAAATCATTAAGGTGGTCCTCCATTTTCTTCTGCTTCAATGCCAGTAGAACCTTGTCACTATTCCCTTCCCATTTGCTACAGCAAGGAATTTGTCTTTAGATGCCAAATCTACTCCCCAGAGCTGTTCCAGAAATACAAGTAATATTCCAGAAAGCTTCCTCTTTCAGCTTTTGCTATTGGTATGGTTTCTGGAAAGCAGATGTGCTGTAGACCTAGATACTCTCCATTTCACCAGTTACGTGCAAGTGATGGGTTTGGGTTTTTTTTCTGGTAGGAGGGCCAATGCAATGAAACTCCTCACAATTCTAACCCATAAGTTTAATACCTTACACAGCCTTCTATCCAGCCTGTCCTTCAAGCTGTGTCTGATAAATGAAAGCTCAAAGCTGGAGCAAACACATGAAAAGCATTCCCATCACTTCACCATCTCTTCAAAGGAGGAAGCTACAGTCCTAACCCCAAATTACCAGCAAAGTGGAAAAACCCTGGCACCAAGTCCCCATCTCCCTAATACAACATGTACAACAGAAGTAGGATGTAACATCTGACAAGAAGCAACAGGTATGCTTCTGTGTAGTCCTCATTCATCTCAAAGAAAGTTCCTGCCTCAGCTAACACTAGGGCAGTGAACGCCTGAAGCTTTAAGAAGCATTGCCTGGCACATTATCCATATGCAATCCTAAGTAGTTTTTGCAAAAGAGCTGGTGGAGATGGAGCAGGGAAAGAGAGGTTTATTGTCAAATTTCTTCACTTGATGCAAATATCAACCCCTTGAGTAATAATTTGACATTCCTCAGCAAAGGCACACTCTGCTTTTGAAATATTTACCTTTCCTTTATTTTTTATAACCTTAAGAAAATTTAGGAGGAATGTGAAATGTTTTGGTTTTTGTCTTCCTATGACGGCAGAGATTTATTTATAGCCAGGAACTGGAGGACAGTTCTCACGTGGCTGCTGAAAATTAAAACAGCATGTAAGGTTTTGTTTTGTTTTGCTTTTATGCCTTTGCCGCTACAATCTTTCCCTCCGTTCCCTAAACCCTTGTTATTGTAACCAGAGCCACATTTTGCATTGCTACAATTGCAGGGTTATGTAAATTCCAAAGGCTTTAAAGGAAAGGGCCTGCAGATTCTGCTCTGGGCCATAGGGAAGTTGACACAAACAGTTATGCCCAACATCTAGGGAGAGGTAAAGGCATTCATAAATTGTCCACAGACAGGAACTAACTCTCAACCTCAGCATCAACCTGGAGTTTTTTAAACCTTTTAGAACTTACAGGTTTCATTTAAATTGATTGTCCTCTCATTTTCATTGTTGTGCTTTTCTACGGCCATGAAAATTTGCTTCAGCCACTTCTGGAGATCTTCGTATGTCCTCTCTCACTTTCCACCAGTGTGTACTGGTTTACTCAGGAGAGCCAACAACAGAAAGCTTTACAGGAACAAACTTTTTCACACTCAAGGAACCGTACTTTTACAGTGACAATGAAACTGTACATGTTGAAAAGCATTACTTTACCCATGAAGACTTTTATTCAAAAAGAAAACTACACCAAAAGAGAACAACCATACTCACATAAGCCAGCAAGAGAACAAAGAGTATGCATCCGATCCTCTGCAGGAAGTCTTTACAGCAAGCAGGGGTGGGAAAAAGTGTGATACATATTCCACATCTGTGTGCTTCTGAGTAACCAAGTTGTAATGCTGACACTAGCTATGCATTTCTGTGTGGGCATGGGCAAGCCAATTCATGTTTCTGACTCTGTAATCTCTAAAAGAGGGATAATAGTGCCTGACTCAGAGTCAATGTTAGAAGGCTCTGCATAAGCTCATCTTAGTCCCCAGTGTTTAGACAACTCAGCTGAATGGGAAAAATGTTTAGCCCACTTCTCCAGCCTTGTTTCTATTTCAGCTCTAAATCACCATTAGTCAAATCATGCTTAGACCTCAGACAAAAACCTAGATTACATTATTCCTGAAGTATGTGGAGGTTTTGCACAGCATGGTGCACCCTGATCACTGGAGTGTGCTAATGAGAGCCCAGGGAAATTACTGTTTTTGTGAAAAGGTGCAGCCAGAACTCCCAAGCCAATTCAGCTGACACGATAAGGAAGGATGAGGCTGTGGCACTTCAACATGCTGCTTCTATAGCTGCTGAGTTCTCCAGGCAACCTTAAACTTACTGCAGTGAATACAAAAAAGCAGGGCTTACTGCATTGTTCACCCATCTCTTAGGCACAAAGCCAATCATGGTAAGTCCTTAGGAAAGGAAACCAAGAAGCACTGCCTCACAGTCACTCTACAACCAAGTAGTGCCAAGCCAACATAGGAAGGAACATTCCAAGCAATTCCCAAGATGTGATATTTTAAAAACTATCACTACTATGGAAGAGATGGCTTCAGTAGTAGACAATAGATCCTACTCAGCTGGTAGTTACTGCCACTGCACAACTGGCGATAGCTGTTAATATTATGAAAGCAGAGCTGTTTAAATCTTATTAAGAAAGACAAGACCCATTTCTGGAGGTGCAGGTATATAGGATCCCTGCACAGCTCAGAAGTTTCTACCAGTTTTTCATGTGCGTTTATGTACTTGGAGCCAGGAACTGCTCTGTGGAGCTCTGATCCTGACTGTCACTGTGACCTTGGGCAAGTGACTGAATGCCTTTACACCCACAACTCCTTTTGAAGTCAATTGGCGATGTAGATGCTCAATAATTCTGAAAAAAACAAGCCTTACAGGTCAAAGCCAATGTCTGCCAGAGCTGAGCTGTTTTGGGTCACATCATAAATTGTGTAAATTTCGAACACAAAAACTGAAGCATCCACACCTAACAAATATTTTTGTAAATGTGGTCCTGTAATTGGCTCAGCGTAACACAACTTTCAGACACAGCAGGGTGGAGTCCAAGGCACCATCTATATTAACATTTTTTGGAAGAGGACATTTCATTAAGAGTCTGTGGGGAGTCAGAAACAAGCAGCCAAAATACAAACAGAAACCAGAAATCAAAGGCAGCTATATTAGACTGTGTCCCATTCTTAGTGCACCTAATGATAAGTATCTGAAAACTACGCATTTTACTAAATCAGGTAAAGCACTGACCAAAATCATTACTTTATTCTGAAAGTTATGTTACCTAATAGTCTAAACTCTTGAATCCTCTCCTCAAAGATGACTAGTTTACTGCTCAAAAGCACCATGGAACACAGGCAAGAAACTCTGATATCCTATAAGATTTAATTCCTCAGATTTTGGGTTTGAACCCTAATCAAAATAGATATATGCATCTAAATGATCAGCACTGCTTCATATAGACTTTGGTATCTTATCCAAGTATTAAGCAAGGTGGAGCTTGCTTACCTTTTGGAACCTGTGAAGTCTGCAGCCTGTAATTATTGGCTGAACCAGCAACATAGCTCCCATCTACAACTTATTTATTCCCTGAGTTAACAAAACCCTTCCTTACCTCTCATGCTTGCATATCCAATAGATACTATTTGGCTCAGCACAATTAGCAAAGCAGGCAGGACAAGGGGCCACTTAGTCAGCTCTGACATATTTTACAGCAGAGGACCTCCAAAGGCTGACGCAGTTCAAGCAAGGCAAAAATATCATAAAATACTAACAATCATAGCCACACAGACTTTTCAATACATCAGACAGGCCCGATGAAATAGAAGTATAACAAAATCATCCTACTGATACCAAAAGGCAATATAAAAATGTGTTGGCCTAGTGGTTCACTGTGGTGAGATCTCGTTAGGCTCATATTAGAGTTTCGGGACTATCATGTTCCTCTGCTGGGTAAAGAAAGTAGGGTGAAAAGAGAGAACAAATGTAACCATTTGGATAGAAGGTACGTAGTGAAAAAAGAAAGTAAACCAAACTAGACAAAAAAACCCACCCAGAAACAGAACAGAACAGAACAGAACAGAACAGCATAGCATAGCATAGCATAGCATAGCATAGCATAGCATAGCATAGCATAGCATAGCATAGCATAGCATAGCATAGAATAGAATAGAATAGAATAGAATAGAATAGAATAGAATAGAATAGAATAGAAAAGTTCAGTTGGAAGGGACCTACAACAATCACCTAGTCCAACTGCCTGAATGTTTTAATGCTCTCTAATGATGCAACTCAGGTGAGCTGCAAAAGGCAGACTTGTGTTGTCCTCTCTCCCTGCTGCAATCAGCTACACCCAAAAATATCCGGAGGGAAAATGACATCTGACACAGTCATGGTAAAAATGACCCAAACTAAGAAGTGACAACTCTGAGGGTGTGGGAAAGTCTGAAAACAAATCACTGGGTGTGTCAGATATACAGACGCTAATACAATGCAGTGATTACTACGTCTCTGCTCAGTGAATATGTAAAAGTCAGCTTGGTGTTTTAAGAACCATGCACAATGACCACTGAACAAACTCAAGTCTGGGTGCATTTGCCTAGGAGCAGTACAGCATTTGCCATTACCCCACAGCTTCTTAGGACACTCAGAACATAACTGAAGTCCAGAGATACTAAACAAATCCAGCATGGCATCTTATGGAGAATTTTCAGACTTCTAAGTATCACAGAACTGGGAAAAATGCTTTTGTGACACCCATGAGTGAATTTCTCAAGGAGCTTCACTGTAGCTACAGGGCACATTATTCCCCACCCTATTAGCATCACAAGATGCAGTGCATATGATCCACATCAAATGGCAAAATCTGACCCTAGAAACAAGCCTCCAAAATGCTGGTGAGAACTTCAGCTTTAAAAGTCCAAACGCAACAAATATAGGAACCTAGAGAGCTCATGGATTTAGAGTCACACAGTCGAAACAGAAAACCTAGAAAATAAAGCTTACAGATCCATGCAGCCCGGGCTGTTCCATTACAAGCAACCAAGAAGGTAGGTAGGTAGGTAAGTAGGTAGGTAGACAGATAAGACAGCACACTGGAAAGCACATACCCTGAGTTACGCAAACAGTTAATGGCAGTTAATGGCAGTGGCCAGCCAGCAGAAGCAAGCCCAAGACTAATAATGGGAGAATTTCTAATAGAAGTCAAAGAGTATCTCCCATTCCTCTGGAGGCATTGCCCCCCAGTCTGGCACCAAAATGTGCACCTCCCTCTAGTTTCTTTGTGAATTAAGTCTGTTCCTGAAAGAGCTAAACGATCCCAAGAGACCATGGCTAATGAGTGCTCAAAGGAAAAATGAAGGTTGCCTATATCTCCTCATCACTGTGTAACCACTTAGTATTGAGTACCCAGAATTGAACACAGCGTTCCTAGTGTTGTTTCATCATAGCTCAGAGACATATTTCCTCAGCAGGCTATTTGGATCAAAGACTTAAGGCAACATCCCTGAAAGAAAAGACAAGGCAAAACACAGAGGGGACTTTTTTGCCATCTGCTTCCATTTTAATTTGCTTCACTCCCACATGTCACCAGAGCCTGTAGGGTGGTCAACTGGATTCTGTGTCATGTGCATTCATGGGAGTATAGGACTACAAGGTCATCACGTCCTGTTTCCTACAATCACAGACAACTGCCTAATAGACACACAGTCCAGCAGACTCCACAGCACATTTATTCCAATACTGTCACACATTGACATAAGACTTTTCAAGTGACCAGTGGAAAGCAGAATTAGGTAAGTTTTTCAGTCTGAAGTGAGGCAGCCATTTTCACTCTTAGTTTAAAGCAGCTAAAAATAACAAATTAGATATTTCGTTGTACAAAGGTATATCATCTCCTTGATCTCTGATGTCTGATTCTAGAGATCATAATTTGGTGCACTCTTATTTGAATATTCATGCTCTGTGGGTAAAAATACATACAGCTACAGACAATGTGAAAGTTCTTTTTATATCAAAGTGAGAAAAACCAAAATATTGATACGTATGTAATCCGAATTGTATATTGATATATCTTGCAAAAATTGAGGCCCACAATTAAAAAACTGAATCTCAAGACTGATGAAGCAGCATTCTTAAGCTGCTTTTTATTAAAAGTACAGCGATACTATATGAAAATGTTAATATATTAAGTCAACTCTAGCTTGTATTTACCGTATTTTCTTAGATAAGGCTCCCATTTCACAGTACCTTGGCTATACTAACACATGTGTAAATCAGAAAGAGTACAGGCTTCTGGAGATGTCCTGATAGATGTGAACATACTAAACATCACCACTGTAAGTAAGCAGGGGACAAGGCAGTGAGGAGTTCCTTGCTAAATTTTGCCTCTGTTTAAATATAAAATGCACCATGAAGGGCACAGTAGGACATTTATAGCTTAACACATGTCCCCCAGCAGGTACATGAAGCTATTCTAGATAAGCCCAGACACAGCTGGAAAACAGTTCATGGGTCCCCCAAGGAAAATTTCACCAAGTCAGAAAATGAATCTGTTTTTCTCCCTATAACTTTGTAATGCTGAGCGCCAAAAACTTCGTAACATTCACAAAGACTGCCTGAATCCTGCTGACGATGAAAGGCTAAGGTCAAGCTTTGTACTTCTGTCATTGGCAACACATTTCAGGGCCTCTACAACAGAGCCAGAGAGATTCACTCATTGGGATGCCTGACCCACAGGGCAGTAAAAGTATGAAACAAGCAATGAGGGCAAGTTCATATCTCAGTAGGGCACAGTTGGAAGACAGTTCATATTGACAGGACCCTAGCATGGTTGTTACTCTATCCCTGCATAACAGTGCAGGAGGATGCTGACAGATCAGAGCACAGGCGAGAACAAAACCAACTGTCTCCCTGTGCATTCAGCTGTTAGAAACATAGTTTAATTGGTTCCCGCTGTATACACGGCTGCAAAAGTAGCAAAGGACTAAAGTCCCCTCGTGTTTGGTCAAGATCTTGCTTTCTTTCATCTGTTGTGCAGATGCTGATGGGGTCACCTGCCTGGAGGGGGTCAGCATTCTGCCAAATGGATTTAAGCAGGGTACTCACAGTCCAGGCATCCCAGCTTAATGGTCAGTGACTCAGTGAGAAAACCAAGACTGTCTGTACTAGTAGATGGCCCCATTCCTGACAATGTTTGTAAGGAAGAATGATATCCTGGCAAACCCTCTCTACAGATGTATGCTGTTTAATCAAACAGATAAACCCATTCCACCTAGTTAGGGCAGATCTCTTACAATCATTATCAGCAGTACCTAAGTTTCATATTCTCAGTGTAGGCAAAAACCTAAATGAAGGGTGAAGAGCAGGAAGAAAAACTGGGTATTATAACTTGAGGCTCTGGCTAAGCCAGAGCGCGGATGGGGGGAGTAGAAAAAAAGGGGAGGAGTACCTACTCTGCAGTAGCATGACATACTTGAATTCTGGGAGAAGTATGATTTTGGTGAATATATGGCTTTTCTACCAGGCAGGAGGCTAAATGTGACACAATGATAAAGATGTGCTTATAATATTTCAGTTTAATTGATATAGCTTTGTTAAACTACCACTTCAGAGGATATAGAGATAGCTAAAAAAATTAGTCTCTAACCTACCTGTAGTGAGAGTATTTATATGGTAGTACAGACTCCCATCAGGTTGCAGGCATCTAAGAAAGCTGTGCCTCAGTTTCCCAAAATGCTAAATCCATTAATATTTGTAAAGGGCTTAGAAATTTTCCAAAGGAGAGTCCTGAATGCAAAGAATAAATCAATAACTTTATCTAACTCTATATTTGTGACTTATCCTCACATATTAGTATAGTATATGATTGCAGACAAGAAAATATTCTCATCATTTAACTCCTACTGGTTAAATAGGAACCATTGAGATTACCCCAGCTCCATCAGAAACAGTCTGGCTAATAAACATACAATACATTCAGGGTTTGATCTTAAACCAGTGGAAAGTACAGAACATACTGTATTGCACACTTATGATTTATTGACTACATGTTTTCAGAGGGACTGGACTGTTTTAACATTCTTGGGGGAAAAAATAGCTTCATGTTAGAGGGAAGTCATATTACACCTCTACAGGAGTCCAGGGAACTTCTATGCACAGATCAACAGAGGCGAGGATGCTTATACAGCTCAACAGTAATTTCATTCCTTCTTGAAAAGGTTGCTCCCTTCAACCTGACATGGAAAGGAGCAGAACTGGCAGGCTGATGCACAGCAACATGGAATTCCCACGTATTTCTGTCACAGCCTTCTGGAGATTTGAAAGAAAACAGATGACAGTGCAGGACTAAGGGCATGCAAAGAGATTAATGGTTTTTCAAGACCAGCCTGAAACACCTAAAAATAGCCTCATTTTTTTTAAAAGCACTGAGCTTTCCTGCAAAATGGAAGCACCCAAAATATTTTTTATTTATGAAAATATCAGCAACAATCATACTATTGATGAGTAAGCCTGTTGAAATGTTCAGATTTAGAGAAATATTTAAATGCAAAAGAAAATGCAAGACATTTCTAAAAATAACTGGAGGGGGGTTGGCAAATTAAATCCTTTCTGCAAAAACTTGTCACTGTAATCAACTTTTGAACTGGGGAACAAGGAGAGATTCTGGTCACTTTTTTCACTAACAAGAAGACACAGACAGTGCTAAAAATGAAGGTATAGTTTCTTCACGTGCATTCTTGATACTTAAAGGACTCTAAAATGTGAATAAGTTTCTGGAGGTTTGTGATGTACCTGGTCAGGTTCCTAAGTCTACATCTTACAGATATGACTGTTTCTCCTTTGTAGAATAGTTGAAGCATCAGAGGATCTTCACAGTGTTTTCTCTTTCAAAGACCACAGGAATATAAAAATGAGTACACAGAGTCAAATCAGAAGATCATCTAAACCAGTACCCTATCTCCAAGTAATGGTCAGTTGCAGATGGCTAGGGAAAGCCTATAAAAATAGCATATATAGTCTGATCCTACCCCTGCTCAATCCTTTTAGTTGTTTAGGACTTGGAGATGGGAGTACAGCCAGATTGTCATGTTTAATAGCTACCAGTGGACCCATCCTCCAAGATTTTTCATCTCTTGCCACAGCTTTGTCTTGGGAGAAAGGAATCTTGCCATGTGACATTAAACTCTTGAAATGTGTGCTTCTGTGACTTCTTCACAATGAAATCCAACCTGGATTGGGCTCCTTGGCAGAAATGTTCATTCTCCCTTTTGTATGTGTATGTTTGTATATTTAATTTATGAAAATGTCCTGGGAATACTTTTTCAGATCAGATCTTCAAAAGTTAGATTGGACCTGACCACTTTCTTCAAGGATGAACAGGGCACTGTGTAAATTTCCATCTCTTAAGGCTTCATGGCTCATTAATTCAATTGTTTACCAAAAACACTGCCCTGCCAAACAGCAAACAAAATGCAAGGCCCCCCAAATCAGGCTTGTTCATTGCCTTGAATAATAAAAGCCGTAACAGTAAAAATGAGTCCTTGTTTATGCCTCCTTAAAAAAAGTAATATGCCAAAGGGAAGAGAATTGCTGGGTCTCACAAATCAGCTTTATCCCCAACTCATAGAAGAGCTGGCTGGCACATGCATTGCCTGAATTTAAGTCACCTTAGGACACAGTGCAGAGAAAAATACTCTTCAACAAAAACAAATGTGAACTTCAAAGCTCATGAGCAGAAACATCAACTTCAGTGATTATTACTTTGAAGCCAGCAAAGCTGGGAAGTGAGCAAGCACTTGTTAGTCAGGGAGGGAGCCTATTTCTCTCTTGCTGCCAAAGTTTTTCTCAGTTTCTCAAGGTTACCTCTATTTCCATTTTCATGCAGTCTAAACACATCCTTCTGATCTCCAGCTCCCACTCTTGAATTCCAGAAAGCCTTCTGATATCCTCCCTTTCTTATCTACTTCTTTCTTTCCACCTTAAGTCTCTCTAATTCCTAGCTCCAGAGAAACCTTATCACTGGTATAGGTTTGCCATACTCTCAGAATAACTTTTCTGCTAAATCTAAACCCCATGAGCTTCTCCTGGTCAGATTTGTTACTCCATGTTGTCCCAAGTCTAGAAAACTCCTACTACTAGAAGACATTATCTGACACCATGGAGATCACTAGAGAAGCCAAAATCTCAAGTGTTGAAATACTATGCAGAAAACAAATTGAAAGTATAAATCTAACATGGAACACGAACTTTGGGCAATGTACAAACCAGACACAAAGCCTAAGGGAGGGAAAAGCCTGTTCGACCATCATCAGGTATAGATTTAACACACAGCACTAAGAAAGCTTGAGGCTGCACTACCAACAGTGCTGCTCAGCGTGAGATGTGTTCATGGGCATGTGGTTACATGGTTCTCAGCAAATCAAAGCGGGGCACGTCCTGGACACGTCAAGAAAAACAGAATATGAGTAGAGGACTGACATACCAAAGCTCATGGGAGCTTCCAGGAACATGGGACTTCTACTGCTGTAAAACAGCAATAGCTCCACTGACCTTCAGAGAGCTACACTGCTGTAAAAAGTATGTGAAAAGATCAAATCCACTGTGTACACTTGCCCAAGTCAGCTGGCCAGCATTTCAAAAGCAGCTTATAATTTTGGCTGTCTCAATTTTTGAGTGTCTTGGTGCCTTAATGAGACACTAAAAATAAAGAGCCAAAATTACAGGTTACTTTGCACTATTTGGGCCTCAGTTTCTCTGGACCAAATTCTGATGCTACTTGAACTTACTTGTAATTGAAGCCTGGATTAAGTTTCTTGAACAATACAGAGCTACAAAAACTTTCACTAGTACAGATGAGAGCAGACTTGCACTGTCTGTACCTCAGGTCCCTCATTACCTGTCTGAAGACGCTGGGCCAAATCCTCAGCTGGAATATATTTGTCATAGCTACAGTGCAGTCCCCATACCTATTTGCAATGGCTGAGAATCCAACCCAATAAATTCTATTTAACTAATTTACATATTATGAAATGTAATAATTTCATATACAGAACTTGGAAGATAACAAGTCCTCAGCATGATAATAATTCAAAGTAGTGCCAAACAGAAGTAACTCCGCTGTTAAGTGGAATTGTAGAAAGATGAGAAATGAATCAGATCTACTGCATGTTAGTATATATACTGCTACCAATTTTCTGCAAATGCCTCATTTCAAAGAAGTGTGATATTAGGGAACACAACTGGTAAAACAGAAAAGCTGTAAGAGACAACACTGCCAATCATCAACACAACAAAAAACACGGGAAAACACACGTAAAGTCTTTCATCCAATGAAAATCAGAGCAGTCAGCTTTCTTTTAATTTAGGGACATGCTGTGCTTGCCTAGGGGCTGCAGGGGCAGGGAAGGGAGAGAGGGTCAGATCTCCATAGGATTGACCCAGGTTTGAAAATTCACAGCAATTAAAGTGCTGAGAGCCAAACCTCCCACACATCCTTCCCCTAAGTGTCAGGAAATGGTGTCCCCTGATTGCTCAATCGCTAGGTCAGATGGCTGGCCTGGAGGGACTAGATGGGTTTCTGGAATTCCATTGGACCTTGGGGGAATTTTATGTCAACTAAGGCAGATGGAGCAAAACCAAACTATCTGGGAGATGCCTTCAAGATGCTGTTCAACTCCTGCTGTGCCTCCCTGCCAGTAAAATATAGTCAGTACATGCCACGCCTGGACTTGGTAAGAAAAATTTTTTTGACTGATTTCAAGATGAACAGAATGATCTCCATTACAAATAAGGAGCACAACTAAAATAAACAGCAGTGATAGCAGCAGACAAGTGATACAGTGTGGTAAGGCCACTAGGATATCCAGAGAATTTGCTTACTCAGCTCTATGAAACCATGAGACTGCACTTCATAACACATAATATAGACTTTTAAAACCTCAGGGTTGCACTATGACTGTCATAAGCTCCAAGAGGGAATTGCTTTCTGTTTCACAAAGCAAAACTGAAAAGATGTCTGCCCTGTCCATAATGTGTTTGTTTCTCTTGCTTCCAGGGTCAGTGTTCACCAGTAGAAGAACTAGCTATTTCCTGGCTGGTATAACCGCACCTAAACTCAAGGAGTGATGACCCATGGATTCTCATGAGACACCAAATTTATCTCCTGCCAGATCAGTATCTCCTTCCTCATTCCTCTTTGCACACTTCCACTCAGTGTGCAACTTCACCCCCTGAACCACGACTAACAGCCCACAAGGAACTTCAAGACTTGCAAACCTCTGCATGTAGTGTCAGTTACTAGTGGGATGATGAACTGGAGGACAGGGAGAGCAATCATGAGACAGAAAGGAAGCAGTCAGCTTAAAATACCCCAAATCTGGAATTATCTCCTCCTTAGTTCCTTTTCTCACACTCCTGCTTTCATCAGCTCTGTATACATCAGTTCTATACTGCCCAAAGCACTTCAGACAGACTAACTGCTGAACCAGGTAAAAGTATCTGTGGCTTCCAGACACTTGCCTTGGCTCTGACAGCTCTCAAGCTTTTATTGGGGCATATAGGTTTCTAACAAGTTACTACATTTCTTAAGGATTTTTTTTCTCTCACATTGCCAGCCAATGTGATTAGGCTGTTGCTAAGAAAATAAAGCAGCTACTTGGAAAAGGAGCTGCTAGGCTACTGGAAAAAAAATCTAATAAGAAATAAATGGGGGTGAGGAAAAGGATTCTGATATGTCATGGTAAAGCAGCCCAGATCCCAAACCCATTATTTCCAAGTCTGGAGACTTCACTTCCAAAGTACATCCCTGCAGGATCTAGCTCTAAGAGCATGTGCTCCCTTACACGTGCAGTCAGTACAGTTACTTTTTCTCCAGGTCAGCCTAGCTTGCTTTTCATGGCATGCCATGGCATGGCACCCCTTAGTGGGGATTAGACCTTGAACAACCACTAAAGGCCACCGCCATTACATTAGCCAGCACAGTGGTTACATCAACCTGCAGTTGCTTACAGCACAGCTAACTACACTCACTCAATTTCATTTTGCAAGGGAGATATCTTCAAAACTCCCTCCTCCCAGTCCTCACCTTTCCTCCTTTACTTTCTTCTCCCTGACCCAGCAACCCACTCTGCCACTCTCAAGAGGAAAAGTACTTGCAGACTGATTCCATTACCAGAACAACTAAGCCTAGGCACTGCTGACTCGCAACAGCCTTTCTTGTGACTGCTTCTTGGCTGAAGCCAATTGCTAACAGCACAGTGCATTATATTGTGCAATTCACATAGCTCCTGCTTCTCAGCCCAGCTTTATGTTTCTGTCCAAGGGCTTCATCTCTCCTTCCAGTACCTGCGCAAACCAAGTACCCTCTCCCTGGCAAAGGGCTTTCTAATGTTACAAGTGCTAGCTAAGTATGTCAGTTTCACACAGGAGGAACCAAACTCTTCCACCCACCTGGGTAAATACAGTGTTTCTGTCATGGGTCTTATTAGAGAAGATGCCAGTGCGGAGGACAGCTGCCTCCACAGGTGTCCCCAGAACTGCTCCCATCTCTACTCAGGGAATGAAGAACAGACATACAGGTGTGGGGTGGGGGAGGTAAGGTTAATTACATGTATGCAGCACTGAATTTTAATTGTAAATAAATACAGCTGAGTGCCCCACTGAAAACACTGCCTTGTTATGAAGTAGACTTGGGAATCTCTGAACTGCTGAGTTAAAAAAAAAAATTATTAAGAATCACTAGCATTTCTTGGGACTTGCACCATGTGTCTGTTGCAGTACCTCTGTAGGTTTTTCACAGGGACAGTCCCCTTGTAGTAGCTGCCTCCTTCATTTATGACCCTGTTACAGCTTGGTTTTGCATGTGAGACATGCCTCTTTTCTCGGCAGAAGCAGTGGGTTCTTTGGACAGCCCTTAGCATCAAGCTAGTACAGGCTCAAGGCGCTAAACTTGTCAGATTTAGTGAGTGACACCCCATACTCATGTCAGGATCTGTTATTGTCTGTAGCTGGCAAATAGAATGGGACAGGACTTCACTGTCAGGGAGCCAGGAAACTGTCTGTCCTCCCCATAAGGAAAGACGAACTGCTTGATGCAAAATATGGCAAGGGATTAAAGAGTTAAAAAAGAAATCTTGCATCGTGAAATCGCCTAAGGAAGTTGGGTTTTGCCTAGAGCTTATTTGGGATTTTGCTGTCCTGCTACCAGAACATGAAGGAACTGCATTTCAGTTAATTCTGTAGTCTGCCAAAATATGTCCTCCCCTCCCTCTCTCTCTCCTTCTCCAACCTCCCTCACCCGCTGTCACCCCTATCCATATACAGAAGAGTGAAAAAGCCTGCACTGTCAGCCCCTCTGCATACCTTTGGGAGAAGCAATCAAGCCAAACCTGAACCCTGCACGCTGCCAAGCTGGCTTCAGGATATTTCAGAGGAGGAAAAAAAAAAAAAAAAGAAAAGGCAAGCGGTACTTGCAGGGATTTGTTCTTGAAAACAAGCAAAACCATAAGAAGAGTAGCTGCAGCAGCGGCACTTACACTGTAGGACCCGTGTCTCTGCGCAGTTTCTCGCTGCTCTGCAGTCCTGTAATCCACATAGAGAAATGCCTGTGCTGCTCCTCTTGATGGCTGTGCTGTTGTAGTCAGACTGGAACTGCTGCTGTTTTCACTTTCAGACCAGCCTCTCTCTCCAAATCCTCTGACGTCAAACAGCCTGTAAGAGATATTTATGGAATGAACAATCTAAAAGTTTCTCTAGGTAGAGCCCAGACTGCAGTTTTGGGGGATTTGTAATTTTTACACTTTTGGATAGAAAACCCCTCCAAGGGGGGTCAGGCAGGAAACAGTGGGGAACTACAGATGTGGTTGTGTAAGGCCCTAGCAAAAGACAATCCCTGTACTTTTCTTACCATGGTATATTATATCCACACCCAGGATGTAACTATCTGTCATGCAAGTCCCCATTTGGAAAGCAGTATTTTCCAGTCTCTCAGCTGTGCCTAAACAGTGTTCACATCAAGCCTGGCAAAGAGGCCTCCTCCCAACACACACGCCTAGCCTACAGCCCTCTGCTGTGCCCAGGCTTTGACTGGATTTAACTAAAACAGGAGTGAAGCAGCCCTTCCAAGATTCTTGTCCATATCCTCTTTCAGTTTTGCACAAACCCCTTGAAGCTGGAATGTTTTCCCAGACACGTGGGTCAGCTTCCCTCCTAACTTCAAAATACCTTCTAGAAGTGTATCATCTCAGATGGATGCCAGCTCAGAAAATTAATTTGATCTTTGATCTCTATTATGTGCCTATTTGCATCTCTATTTCTGTTATTTCTTTGGTACTGTAGAGTATGACACATTTCACCTGGTGTGAAAGCCACTTACATTATTATGTCGAAGAGAAGAGATGCTAAAGCAAAAACTGAAGCAGAAGTATTAGCATTAATGTTAAGCAGTACTTGAAGAGTGAAATGCTGTCATGGTATAACCCCGCTGAGGCAAGTGATGATAAATTTGGACTGATAAGACCTCTTTGTTTTGCATTTAGGAGCTGACCTTGGCTACAGGCCTGTAAGTATCAGCAGTCCCATCCAAGAGACGAGGAAACTGAGGTTTGAAGTTGAAGTGATACATGTTGAAAGTCCTTGAGTGAGCCTTTCCTGATTACAGCCAGAACTTTTTAAGAAGTTCAAAACTTATTCAACATTTTCTGGAGGAGTCTACAAATGTGCTGCTATTATAAGCAACTGTGGGGTTTTTTTATACTACACCATTTCCATTTGTAAACAGCTATAAGAAGTATGTATCTTGGTACCACTTTTGGAGATTTGAGTGCTATTTCAAAATGTAAAGCCAAGGTTCTTTTCTGTGCAACTTACTGGCAGAGCAAATTTACCATTTGAGGCTGTGTGGATTAGTTTTTTCATATACATAAGCTTTCTCTTTTCTGCTCTACCATCATCACATTTAAGCATGAGCCAGGGCTCTTTGAAATCAATAAAAATCATCTGATCAACTTCAAAAGGCTTAAAATCAAGTTTGCTCTGATAATTTTCTAATAGCAGCTAGCCCCATACATTGCCATATCATCACTATGACAAAAAGCCTTGAGATAAATTCCAGAAGAAAATGGTGTCTCTTTGAAAAGATTTCTACCTTTATACTTAAAACATGGGTCTAAGAATCTGGCAGATACAGCAACAAGAAAGTATTCCCAGCCTCAAAGCAGTATTCTGTCAAGCAAAGGAAGTAAAGTATTTTCATATATAATTAAAAAATAATAAAAAGAACACAGTTTCAACAATGTAATCCAACCATTGAACAAGTGGTATTGTTGTCCCCTCTGGCTATCAGATTTGCCACTTGTCTACTTGAACTGGTTTCATCTGGGAAAAAGTTAATTTTCTTTCTAGTGATTGCTGTGACAGGCATGTCAATAATGCATATTGTTTTAGTTGTTGCTGAGCAATGTTTACACTCTTCAAGGACTCTTTTGAGCTTCCCATAGAAGCTGAGAAGAAGCATAGACAGAACAATGGAATGGCCAATGGAATATTCTGTACCATTGACATCATGCTCAGTATATAAATGGGGGTTGTCCGGCAGGGGGGGAATCTGCAATCACTGCTCTAGACAGTGCCAATTCACCAATTTACTGGGTGGTGAGAGTGACTTGTGTCTCGTATATTCTTTTACCATTATTATTACTATTGCTATTTTCCTATTCTGACATTGTTCTATTAAACTATCTTTATTTCAACCCATGAGGGTTTTTTTTCCCTTCCCTTCCCTTCCCTTCCCTTCCCTTCCCTTCCCTTCCCTTCCCTTCCCTT
>VZSZ01005505.1:1675648-1694038 GCA_013398815.1 Ibidorhyncha struthersii
AAGATCAACAAGGATAATTCAGGGGATGAGTCCCCCCCTGCCATGCTGCATACTACTCTTAGCAAAGATCATCCCTGGAGTTACATCCCAACAATCCCATCCCAACATCCCCTACCTGTTGGCAGCTTGTCCCATAGATAACCCCAGGGAACTCCAAAGGGCAGAGTGATTCAGGGCTTCTCTGTAGGATACCAGAGCTGTTCCTTAGGGGTAGTTCCATCTCCCTGTAGCTTTCATTGACTCAGCTCCTGTGGTTAATAAACTCCCCAAAGCACAATAAAGGGTCCTGGTGTTTGCTGAAGATGAGATGGCTATCCAGGACTCCTGCTTTCTCTGTTTAATTTATAGGACTATATTACATTTTCTCCCTAGAGAGTGGAAAAGGAGGAATGTTGAAATCCTGACTATCACACAGAAGTAAAGCATTAATGGCAGGGGGCTTAGAACTAGATGATCTTCAAGTTCCCTTCCAACTCTAACCATTCTATGATTCTATGATTAATAACTACAGCCTGTCTTACACTGTCACCCAAGCAGAAATGGGATTTCTTTACTTCAGAAGACTTTGCAGCAAAACTGAAATGCCAAAAGACTGAAATACTCTGTTTACCCATACGTGACAAGGACAACGACAGTGAAAGCTGCTATTGAACAGTGTCCAGTAGTGCATTTCATTTCTGTCCTGAAGGGATATACCTCTTAACATGTAGTTAAGAAACATCCATCTTGTCAGAAAGTGCTACAAAACTCCAGTTACTGCAGGTTAAGACAGTATCTTTGTGAATCTGTTGCATTTCTTTTGGAAGTGAAAGGAAGAATAGCCAGTTGTATCATTGTATATTCATAATGTCTGCAGTGAATCATAAGACTCACTTCCAGAAGTTGCAATAGGAGCCCCTTTTAGAACATACCACCACAATATGCAAAGCATATACAGGAGAACCCTCTCCATTGGACTAGGAGTGAGCATGTGGGAGCACAATTTCCTTTATTTTAAACAAAATTTATTTTTTATAATATTTCTCCCAAAAGATAGGAGGCAGGCACTTTCGGAGGGTGAAAATCAACTTTTTGCACTGGACCAACACAAGCATAAGCATTGCTCAGCCCTAAAAAACAAAGAACACAGTGAGACCCTCTGCATCACTGGCGCATGACTGACAAAACAAGAGAGCATGTGTTCCTCAGATCCCAACTAGTCTCAATACATGTTCACATGAGCAACTATAGCAGTCCAGTTGTGACTACCTTAGTGCTACATAACAAAATAATAAACCAAAGGAAATGAAACCATATTAAAATATTATTCTTGCTGTCATAATGGAACAGACTATTCAGCTCTCTAGTCTAGTACACTGCCTCAAGCAGTGGTTAGATACCTGATGATTCAGAGCATGAAGAATGGAAAACACACTACATCCAGCCAGTTGTGGGCTCGAATATTACTTAAGAACTGGAGGGCAAAGAGGGAAGAGAAAGTCTTGAACTCTGCAGTTGATCAGTTTATGCCCTGAAGCATGAAGTTGTTTCGGACGCTGGGTTTTTTTCCTTAGAGTGGTATTGCTACGAATGTTACTTCTGCATATATTTCAGTTTTGGGAACCTGCCAGGTTTTTTTCCAATCCACTGAAATCAGGAAATGCAAAGTTATGGCGTATGTTCAAAAGAACAGCACACACCAAAGCATGCAGAGAGCTCTATCTTTGTCCTCAGATGCACAGTCTTGGCCATAGTTTTTAAATCCACCCGGTGATTTTCCTTTCATTTTGCACAACAGAATTCTATTTTTTGTGTACTTTTGGCCTCCAGATTTAATTCGCCACTGTGCTGACCGGAGTGAAACAACTGAAAAATCTCGTAGATGTCTTCATTTCCAAGGCCTGAAGCAGTATCATGGCTTACAGGTGCTAGTAAACAGTTTAAGTGATGGGAAGGTGGTGATGTGCTACAGACACATATGTGCCAGCAAGAAGGATCATTCTAAGACACTGCCACAGTGATCTTTGTCCTGTGCAAGGGATTGCACCCTGCATATCAGGACAGGGGGAAGAAAGTACTTTCTTGTGCTGTACCACAGCGTATCTGAGATGTCCCTTTAGCCACACAGGATCGTGTGTACAGGATGGTAAGTGTCTGAGTATCATAATCAACGCATGGCACTGGATAAACTTGTATTTACAGCTGGGCGATGAAGTGACAGCATTTTAGACTCAGTTTCCTCTGGTATCAAAGTCAAGAAAAAGTGAGAAACAAGGGAGAATGAGGCTCACACAACTGAAGGAGTGCTTCCAATTAAAAGTAGTGCAGCATTAGAGCAAGACTTAGAAAGCCAGCATCTTTGCAGTACACCGCGACTGAACTCAGAGACTGAGGGACAGACTGAACTCCTTAAACTAAATTTAGCAACAGTCTTAGCCTTGACGGACAGTACTCATACATGAGGGTAGACAGAAGACAGCATGGGCTGAGAACACCCTGCCTCCACCACTGGCAGAAGAGGAGGGAGGAAAGAGTGAGCTCTGTCCCACACAGGGAGTTGTGGCTAGGCTCTGACTCCTTTGTAGCAGTCAACTAGACCAAAGAGAATTGAGCAGGCCAGACTATTTGGACCGTTGTAAACTAAAATTTTTCTGCAGATATATAATATCAGAATTAAACAACATTTTTGTAATATATCATAGCCCAACTAGCTATTCCCAGAGCTAACTTAAATTCATTTTGTTTTCTACCAAAAACTATATAGCAAATTCAGGTTAACCAGGGTCCTTTGAGAGCTTTGTGGGACAACAGTTTCTTGGCTTCTTTCACACACATACTGGACTGACGACTGCTAAAGCACAGATGCTTCAAAGAAGCCAGTGATACAACTCGGGGGAAAAAAAACGTACGCGCACAGTAGACAACCATGCAGACAGAAATGCCACCAATGATATACCATACTAACAGCAATCATCATGTGTTACAAAACATCAGGGAGCCTGGGTTGGAAGGACAGTTAAATTATGTGGACTGTATCAAATTTAAGTGTCTTGACTGGCATAATTTTTTTCTTTTCTTTCCTAGACATTCCCACTTCTTGCAAAGGATTTATTTTTAAAAGACTCCAGGAAGCCAAGACAGCCTATTAGACTGGCAATTACCCTGAGTCACTTCCTACAATGGTTTAAAACAACTTTTCAGAAAATCTCTTCTGTGGGTGTGGATGCAAGTACCTCAGTGGCCCACAGAGTTGAACCAGTAAACCTGAAAGGAGTAATGATCTACAGCTAACTACATTACATTTTTAATAACATTGAAGAATACCGAGGCTGGAAAATTAAATGTTGGGAAATGACAGATATCAAACACATTATCATATGGATATGTTTATCCACTACTCATGTAAAACAGCTGTGGCAGAATGTGGGATGGGACCCAGCTGCCTGCATTTTAGTTCAAGACATTTAGCTCAAGACAATTCTTTCTCCTTGCAGCTCTTGCCGAAGCTGATGTGATCTTGATGCATGGGATGAAGCAAGTATCTATAAAATGTGAGCACGCAGTCAGATCTGGTGCTGTAATTCTGGCACTTCCACACTTTCAGGTGCTTTAGTTTACCAATGCTTATGCTCCTTACTGTTGCTCTTTCTATATTATTTGCTAATTAAAGACAAAAAAATTAACAGTTCCAAAACTTTTCACATGAATTTATGAGATATCAGCATAATCCCTGAAGTTTCCTGAATATAGGAGTTTTACTCTACTTCTCTCATGGCACCATACTGCTCTCCTCTTGTGAAGCTGCCATTTCAAGATGTGATGCAGTTTTACCATGACATATGCAAGTGACTTCTCAGGCAGAAAAATATAATAAAATTCTTGAGTTCTGCTTCTGAAGCATGGTACAGTATTATCGACATAGGCACAAAGACTTGGCACAACTATTCTTGGAAGATATGTAGAGACTGCTATGCTTGAGCCCCAAGTTTTATTACCACACCAGCCAAAAGTGGCCTCGTGTATCCTTGGTTACCTCATCTGAAGAAGAAGAAATTAAGACAGCCTGCCTATAGGATAAGAGCACAAGATCTTGACTGATACTATCAAGAAGCATTTCATAATATTCCATAATATAAGAAATGAAACAAGTAAACAGAACAAAATGAAACCAAAACATTTAGGTATTCTGTCTCCTTTGTACTTATTAAATACCAAAAATGAAGAAATAATTCTTATGTGACACATACAATTATCATGAACATATGTTTCTATCACCTGCCTAAGAATCTATAGAAATTAGTAAACCCATAGGATTAAACAGAAAGCCACTGAACTCCAGATTTGGGGTTTTTTTTTCTTTCCAGATAGAATAAAACGTGGTCTTATAAATGAATGAAAGTTTGAAGATAGAATACTCATTTGAAGAATCCAGTTTTGTACTGGACTTGGGGGAGGGTGACATATGACAGCAGTATAATCAGACTTCTGGTGGAGACAGGCAAGAGCAACAGCTTTACAAACTTATGCTAAGAGCATACTGACTCTCCAGGGTCTTAGTTACTGTTGGTTTAGCCATGGTTCAAGATATTCAATATCCCACAGCACCAGGTTTTAGTGTCTGAAGTAGAGCAAACAAAACAATGAGGCACTGAACAGCTACGACTGACCTTAGAAGAAGAGACAAGTGGTACTTTCATATTATTTTCACAAACACTACATGAATACAAAGATTGGCAAATGAGTTTTGCAGCCCTTTTAAGAGAGGAGACAGCTATGAAAAAGTATCCTGCAGGCAGCTACAAATACTGACTTTGCTGAAGATGCTGAGAGGGAGTGTGTCAAAGGAATGGGCCCACAGCTGAGTGGATTAATCTGAGTCTGGACTCTTTTGTCTCATTGTCTTTAAACAGCAGCAGATGCAGATACCAGAACTGAGCAGAGGAAACTTAAAAGAACTGGAACTGTACAGAAGAAACTGGGGGGGGGAGGGGGCTTACAATTGTCCCTGGAGCACAAGAAGGAAAAGAGTTACCTCACTAGGGTAAGTGCAGGGTTATAGCATGTAATGGGATGGCTATTGTGTTTCACACAATAAAAAGCCATCCAAAACTTTACTAAAACCCGATAAGCTGGAAATTCTAAAACATAAACCAGAATAACAATTCTCCTACGTCTAAACTCACTGATCTCCTGAATCCCCAAATGTGTTCCTTAGGATCCCAAAGTAGTTTGAAATAAACAAAGTTGGGATGCTAAGCATATTCGAAGACCAAGATATGACACGTTGTCAAATGTGCTCTAAATTAGTCCATTTTGTTCTTCTCTATAGAAGATGATGGACCATTGATGAAAATTAGAACAGGTGAACCAGTTCAGATAAAACTTGGTTAACCATTGTCACTATAAAAGGTTATGTATTTGTGATTTGTCATTTCCTTTGATTATTTCAAGTACAGACAAAAAGGCAACAGGCTTTAACAAATAATTTTGTAACTTTTTGTGTCATTTCATAAAATTTATGTCATAAAAATTGTTACTAGAAGATTCTTGTCCAGATTAGGTACAGGAATTATCTAAAAACTAAGTTTTGTTCCTGCACTTACTTTTTTTCCAAATTAATTTGGCAGATCCAGGAAGGTGTAACACTTTAATTAATTACATTTGGATCAACTTAGTCAAGACATGAATGTGGCAATGTGTGTAAAACACATACATATGTTTCAGTCTCTTTGACACAATTCTTCATTTCTCTGGGCCTGTTTCTTCATCTGCAAAATGGGAATTACAGAATTGAGTGCTTGACATGGATGCTGTCAGATTAATCTCATTCATCTTGTAAAGATCTGGCAGCTCCCCAGATGGAAAAAATGAAGAACAACAAATTTATTCAGTGCTTGTGCCTGTGATACACAAGTGTGGATGAGATACTGAGGAATAATCTTACATGAAGACGCTCCTTGCTTCGCCATTCTCTGTTGTTGCAGTACCTGATTTGTCAGGGATTCAGATAATTCATTTCATATGGAGTAAAGACAACAACGAAGCAATTATTTCTGGTGATTGTGCTTGTCTTCCTGAATACCTTGATAGCAAGAAAATTATTTTGAGTAATACACGGAAATGACAAATAGTTTTCTGTGTGCATGTCATATCATGTTAAGCTAACATAAGTTACATGGAATTAGTTTACAGAAAAGAGAAAATCACTAGTATGGACATAATTACGTAAGTCTTTGTACACTTTCCTGATTTGGGATACCAAATGTATTGTTTCTCAGGACAGGAAAGATGCATACTCAAGGCAAGCGTCAGAAAGCCAAAACAGTCAAATAGATTATATGTATTTAAACAGTTCTCAAATATACAAATGGGGAAGACAGTAACAGTGAATCCCACTCATCCCTTTTAATACAATTTCCAAATTTCAGAAGCAAGTCCTTATTCTTGCTTTGAGGAGGAAAGGGCTGCCAGCTTTCAAACAGCTTAGTCAAACCTGCTACAATTCTCTGCACATTCCACAGCAGCTGTTAGGAAGTTCTTCCTGCAGGACTTCTATACAGTGAGAATGAAATGCTGGTGGCAGCACCAATGAATATGGAAAATTTCTGGATTTACTAGTACAAATTCATATGCAGATAGACAAGCTGAAACCCTGCAGCACAGATACCTTGTACTATTATTCTTAAAAAAGATGACAGAGAACATTTAATTTAGTCTTACTTCTGAAAAAAAAAACACTTATTTCCATTCTCAGAAGTATTTTTGTGTCAACACGGAGAGTTTTATGAATAAGAACTTTTCTTTCACAGTTGAAGCAGCACTGTCTATCCCAGGACTCTTTCTAACAGCAAGCAAGTTACCTGATGCTACCAGATATTATTAACAACAAAAAGGCAAATGTTTCATCATCAAGCATTAATAGCTTAGAATTGTCAAATTGTACACATAGATATATCTTGTTTGATTAATATATTATTGAAGAATTAAGGTGCTAAAATGGAAGGATGCCAGAGACAGACATAAGCAGTACCACCAGTGATCTGGGCCAGGCTTGAATAAAGGACAGATCTAGATTGAGCTGTAAGGGCATCACATTCACGGTTAAAAGGATTAAGGTTAGAGGCTTCACTGGCTAATGTCAGGGACTCCAATGTATAAATTGGAGTTGGAAGAAAGAAAAAGGCAAGGCCAGAAGTTCAGGTGGTGAGTAAAAAGGGCCCTGGCTGAGTAGGCAGAAAAACAATTCAGGACGAAGGTTCTGGTATACAGTTATGAAGCAAAAAGGGACTGTCTGGGTTCCCTTATATATGTAACAGGCAGGGTACTCCACAGATCAAGTTCCTGTGGTAGTCTTCAGCAAGTGTGGATTATAAAGCCTTCGCTCTCAAAGAAATTTATTATGGCCATCTGTGGAACTGGCTATACCTTACTCAGGCATAAGCACGGCTTAGTAATAATCAAATGGCAAACTGGTACATTCTCTAGACGACTTCTTTTGGGGTGTATTTGCTCTGTATTTTGTTCGTCTTTTTATGAAAACACAAGTTGCTCAGAAGAGAAATGCTCAAAGCTTCTGATTACTCAATGGTCTATAGATGACATGTATATAATCATGCAATATAATGTTAATTATAATATAAGACATAATATTATCAAATTATAACAATATTAATATTATATGGTTGCAGGCAAAAGGCATTTTCTAAAGCCTTAAACATATGATAAGGTAAAAATAACACCAGCTTAAATGATTTGAAAAATACATTGAGGACTGAAATGTAGGACACGGACAGTGAACCTACAGGCAGAGTTTGGATTCATTGTGCAGGGACTGCTGAACAGCGAATCACAACTAACACATTATCAACTAAGTACTGGTATGGATGCCTGGCTTACTTGAAAAAAATGGATGAAGACACTTTTGCTTTCTCCCCATCTCTGAAACCTGATGAAAACTGCGCTATATTACACCCAGCTACAGTAGCCCTCAGAAGCCATTCCAGAAGCGCAGGACTCCTGGAGTGCAATAATGTTTGGAAGCAGTAGAGGGGATCACAAGTGAGTGGCTTCCCTCACGTAGAATCAAGCACTCTGGGGACAATTAATTTATCTGAGGGACTAGTCATGAGCATCCTCAGAAGCTAGGGAATGTAAAAGCAACCCAAATGCAGGAGAATAATTAGGAATTGGTGAATTAAGTATTTTGTGAAACTTTGTGCCGGCAGAAAAGCATAAAGCAGCTAACTGGGGCAAGGATATGTTTTTGGCAACAAATAGCTTGACCAGCTTCTTTTCTTCACACTGGTGTTACAAGTTAGATTTTGTTAATATCTGTAAATCTCTTTGAGATCTTCCAATGGAATTTACTATTCAAGTTTTAAAAAAATATTATATAAAGCAAAAGTTACAATGCCAGAATATATACAATGAATCTATGGGAAATCATCATTCTTCCATGTTTCAAGAATTGTTTGACAAGTTTTTAAATTATTTCCCTGGGAACTGGTCTGGCTTAAATGTGTTTATCCTTTGCCTTTTGTTAGCTCATGTTTGCATTTACTGTCCATTAATAATAGATGAACACAACAGCCTAAGGTACTTGATTCTTTTATGAACTGTAGATAATTCCACATTTCAGTCCTACATAACATCAACAGCATAGGGAAAAATGGAATGTGGCAAGAAGCCCAGGAAAAGGCAAGTTGAGTTGGATTGGGAATTAGCTGGAAGGATAATAATCCTGCAAGCCAATATTAATTAAGTAATTTTATGTGCAGTGGAAGAAAATTATGGTACACACTTGGCACCCGGAGACTTTAAAATGCTAAGAAAAATATTGCAATAACTGTACAAATTGGTTAACAACTGTGATACAAAACAATTATTTCTAAGGTGCCTCATGCCAACATGATTCAGTTTTACTCAGCATTAGTCTGAAACTCCAATGAGTAAACTAAAAGACTTTTTATCAGACAGTCTAGCTGTTTTTTGAGATGTTATACAATCCTTCCTACCATTTTTTCTCTTGCAGCCATCATTTGGACTACTTTCAAATCACATTCACTTCAACAACGTTGTATTAAACTTCTGGAGGTGCTTTAGTGTACAGTAGGGCCTAGGTAAGGCCTATGAGGGCATGCAAAAACATCACAACTTTAAAATAAGAATTTAAAATGTTCAATAACCAATAATAAAATTAGTTAAAAAACAGTGTACTTAAACTGCCCTTCTGGATTAAATTAATGTCTGTTTTTAAACTATTTAAACTGAGCCAAAATAATACTACCCTCTTCCAAGGTAAGATGGTTAATTCTTTTTGTGGCTCGTGATTTGCACCAAACTGTATGTTTTACTCATGCAACTTTTCTGATAAACCATTCAATGGATACTGCGAATAATATGACCTCCACTGAAAAATAAATTATTATATTCCTAGTAACAACTTAGTTTGTTAAACTAGCCGTGTAACTCACCTAGAAGGACAGTTTCTTTCTCTTTAAATCACTCAAATCATTCTCTCAAGTGAGACTACTGGAGTATCCCATTTGACAATGACTGATCATACTCCACATCTCCAGGTTTCTGTTCATTAGTGAAAAAGGTATTATTTACCTGAAAGTAGTCAGTAGACAGGGATTTGGTTTTGTTTCTTTTCTTTTTCAAATAGCATTTCTTGTTCGTGCATCTCAGTGGATCAGACTTGATCTCTGTAAATACAAAAACTTTTGCAGGTAGCCCTTACGCATCTCACTAGACTTATACAATTGGAAAAGTGAGTTTTTCTGTAGTTCACAAAATTATCGCTTCTTCAATGACAGTAACTGTTAACAACCTTATCTATTGTGTTAAAAGCAAGTATCTACACGCTAGTCATTTGCAAGAAAAATTATGTTCTGAAGAAAATCTCAAAAATGAATATGCATGCTGCTGAATCTTGTTACTCATGGAGGCAATCTCATATACATATTGACCTATGTTTTCAAATACCGTATCTAGTACTTGATGTTTATTAGGTTTGGAAAAATCTGACTAGAGTGTGTACAAACCGCTGCCCTCTCCTGGGGGTCACAGAACAATGCAAACTTGAGCAAAAACTACAGAGCTCCTGATTTTGTCACGGTATCTCAAGTAAAAGATACACTATTAGATTAATAATAACTTAATATGAACAAACTTTCTGGTATATATGTCTGTCAAATTATCTCCAAGGTCTTTAGAAACCTTATTTTCTGAAACAAGGATGCACAGTATATATATTTAGTGTTGTTAAATTTATAACTCAACATCCTGGTAATAAACAACATGTGAAAAATCAAAATTGTTGACAGTGCTTACAATAAGACTTCGATTCAGTGAAGAAATAATGGAGATAAAGTACAATACAGTTACTAACTTAGAAAAGAGGGTTTATTCTATTTTCAGCTTCGGCCAATTCACTTTACCCCTCTGTTCTTCAGTCATATATGAAAAACAGGTAAACACATATTATCGCTTGTGCTGCCAATCTTAGAGTCTTAGATTCAGCCTAAATTTGATGAGGATTTAACTCCAAATGCAAGAGAATTGAAACTCACTAATTTTTACATGCTTGGGGGAGTCTTAAAAGAAAGATGCTATGAAAGTCTAAACAATGACTAAATATATAATCTATGGCCGAGATAGAGATGCAGGATCAACATTGGGTAAAGGAACATTTTGTATTTTAATATAGTGACTCAGACAGGAAATCTGCCTCTTCACATTGGCAAATAACTGATGTCTGCAGTCCCTGGATACCAACCCTTACCCATTTATAAGATTTCTCAACTGTAGACGCACATCAGCACATGACAAAATCACCCAGCCTTAAATGGATCTGGCATTGAATGCATCTGGCATTTATTGCTTGAATGAGCAATAGTAGTAGAATTATTTTAAACTAAAAAGTGGATGTTGGAGGAAAAAAAACAAACTAAAACTCTTTTTTACCTTCATTACTTGAAAACATGTAGTCCTGTAAAAAGAAAAAAAAAAAAAAGACTGTAAATACTGTTGTCATGTACTTAAATAACAGCTATTCTTTGGTTTCAAACAGTTCAGGAGCACTTCTTAATTTTACATTGCTTTGATGTTAGTCTTCTGCAAGTCTTTTCTGTTGTTGTTGTTAGTTTGGAAATACTACTTTTGGAAATCCTCCGTCTCCTCCTACCCCACACACAGACTCTCAGAATGCTGTTGCTATTATCATCCTTTCAGTTATCACTCAGATTATGCTGCAGGTAATTGTGCCTCCTCCAGTAACTCTCCCTTCTTTATTACATTATTTTGTTTGTCTTTAGGTCCTCGTCCATTCTGTAATACCTTATTCATGACCAAGTTGCAGGTAGGTTTCTGTTTATGATCAACTGATAGTATCAGCTTCATGTTACACTTTTGAATAAATCTTTCCCTGCTTTCTGCTATGGTAGTTTTCATTCCCCCAAAAAGCTCTTCACAAAAATCTGTAAAATTACATAACTGTCTTTAAATCCTCTTTACAGTTATGTCTGACTATTGTGCTAATATTATCCACATTATTTCCTTTTATTTTCCTCTTTTCCTGCATTGCCCCTGTCCTAAACTTAGATAGCAAGAGGTCTTTGATACAGGGATATTTCTCCTTTTTTTTTTAAGCTCTACACCTACACAGTGCCCAACAAAACTTCTAATCCCTGGCTTCAATTTCCAAGATTTATTATAAATCAATGATGACTAATAATTATGTTTCATAATATTCTGTTGAAACTGATGGCATTGTCATCCTCTTCAAATGAGTAAACACACAAACTACTTATACAATGACTATGAAAGGAATTATTTGTTGAGCAGAACTGAACATAAGAATCTAAATTTCTCACTGGTTTTCAGCTCAAAAAAACTCAAAACCCCACGGCCTTTTCTACTCATAATCACCTAGTACTTTTTTCTGTCCCTTGGTCAAACGCAAATCAATAACGGACTTTGGAAGGTTTCATGACAAATGAACAAATAAGAAAAACTATAATGCTAAAGATAAATGTGGGAGGGAGGTAGAGACAATTGTGAAGATAACATCAGCATTGTGTTAGAAGCATCTTAATGTCTCCTGCTAACACTTCTTACATTGTAGTTTGCAACAAAGTTTACCATTTAGAAGTGGAGAAAAAAAAGAAAAAAAAAAAACCCAACTTGGAAAAAAGATGTGTTGCCCGTTACAGTCAGAATCCTAAGGATCCCTAAATTTCTCCATGGAATTTTGGTTTACTCTAATACAGACAAACAAATAAATACACATATGTATACATGTATGCATATACATGCTCTCAGGAGTATATTTTGAGATTTTCTGTCTTGGCTGAGTCTACCAAGACATACATTTTTAGGAAACATATAAAGGTGTTTGGTAAGAATGTCAGAACAGCAGTGAAATTTTAAGGTACTTTCCAAATGTGACTCTAACATATGTGACGATGTAGCGCTGTTTTCTAAGAAACAGATTGCAACAGTAGCCTAGAAAACAGAAGCATCCCCGCTCTTCTCACAGGCCTGGACTATTAAAAGCTGATCAAGGCAGTTTAAATGAATTTACATTTTAATACTGAATACATAAGCAGCAAAAGCAGAGGTTATAGGGCTTTGGGATGATACCTAAGACATTGCTACAACTTTTTCACACTCCATTCAAATATAGAAACACAAGTTTCTATATTACCACACCTTTTTCAAATACAGGTTATGCTCTTTCTAGCAGAGTTCATATAACATACTCAACAGATATTATAAATAAATTTAGGCCAAGTTTCAGATCTTAAGTTCTGGTCATTTAAGAAGGGTTTCTGGTCGTGTAGAAGATACACATTTGGCAGTAATGTTTCCAGGAGTCATATGATGAGACAAACTCAGACTTTGGCAAGAGTTTTGGCCCTTCATCCTGTCCAGTTGATCTATGGAAAGATTTTAATGTTCTAACTTCTAATCATTATCTCAGCCAAATGGCATTATAGTTGCCAAGAATAAGGAAAGTCTATGAAAAGTAAAACTTTGGAAAAAAAAGAAAGGACTTGGAAGTTTGGGCTATTATAAAACTTACAAGGCTGTTTATTTGGAAGCACATTAAGTTGCTAGGTGACATAATGGAGCACAAGCCCTTGAAATGCCAGCTCCAGTATATAATATGACCCATATTAATTTTTTAATCAGAAGAAAGCTACAGCAGTAAAGGCAGATGATTAGTTGTGACGTTGTAAGTATTAATTCAGAATGCAATGGCTGACCTTTTTAAAACATGTAATTGCCAGATCCTGTAACTCATAGTGTCACCTAATTGTTTCACGCCTATAGGTTGCTCATGTTCTGTAGTGCACTTTCCCAAGTACTGGAGCTGAAGAAAGTTTGACACTTATCTCTGAGGTTTAGCACAAATGCAAATGCTGGAAATTCTTCAAGTACAAGGTAATTTCCCAGGAAATACAGAAAGATGATCTTAAACACAGTAAATTCAACAAAACTTTTCAGGCCTCCAGCATAAGATGCAATCTCTAGACCAGTACGTTATCTGGAACAGTTAGCGGTCACCTTCAGGCTCCATTTTCCAAGAGGTTCTTCAAAGCTCTAGGAAACTCAAATGCTGAAAACAGTTCTTTTTGTTTGGTAATAACAGAAATATGTCCTACAATTCCTGCATCTTCGTAATCAGCTCTTTACCACTAATAACAGGCCTTTTCTCCAAATCTTGGGAAAATTTTAAAAGCCAAGCTAGTTCTTTAGTTAGGCTTCAAGAGAAGATTTCTGTTAATCCGCAACAATCATTCTGTAATTGTGGACTAAAAAGGGGTCTTTTGTTCATCATATTCCTCTTGTATCTTTCTACCTTATTTTCTCTTAGAGGTTGGATATCTGCTGTTTCCCTTTTTTTTTTAAGTGTGAAGATTCTTGCTTCTAGCAAGCACTGGACATGGTGTGTAGACTCATCACAGTGGGGACTCTAATCAAGTCCCTGTTAATATGAAAATTAAGTTATATCATGGAATAGCAAAGAGATTGAGACATATCTTAATCTCTCTTGGCTAATGAAAGTTTTGTGTTATTTTGTGGTTGTTTGTTATTATTTTGTTACTTGTGTTATTTTTATAGCTTCAAACAAAAATATAAGTTTATTTAATCCTTTAATTAGTTTTTAAATGTACATAATAGTTTCTGTCATATATTCCTGTACATACTACTTTGATCATTTATATATTTGTTCTGTAAAAAGAACACTAGTTTAGAGAAAATTTCCGCATGACTAATGCCTATGACAATGTAGCAGTCATATTAACACCCACATTACTTCAGCAAATAAGATAGTAGGAGATAGTAATTATTATTAAAAAATATTAGAATATTAGGTATTTTAATAGGTATCCATATGTCTTAATTCTCAAATGTTTATCTCTCAACAGCTGCAAAAATGGGAGCCTGCTACACTTTTATCTTCCACAATGGCACAAATTTTCCCTTACTTGACACTTCTCAAATCCTATACAAAAATACTCACATATAAGCTAGTTATAACTCAAAGATACAAAAAACTAGAGTTTTTCTAGCTTGAAATTGGAAGTACCTTTAAAGCTATGAAATCTGACCTTTTGTATAACACACAAAATAAAACTTTGTCCATTAATTCCTAAAGTAAATAGATAATTTCTTATTGAACTAGAATCTCTCTCAAGGACAAAATGAACTCTTTTGAAACCACTCTGAATCTCATGCAGTGCTTATGAGCACTTCTTGCTCCTAAGCACAAGAGAAGCTGCATTCAACCTACTGAAATAAGTGCAGGCAACACCTGACTTTGTTCTTAAGTTGCTGGAATGATTGGACAAAGTGAGGAAAAGTTTTGTCATTTCTTTGCTTTCTTGACCATACTTGAGTATACATGTTTCCTTAAAAGGTGAGGTGAAATGCTCTACCAACTATTAACCTCAAAGCATATCAGCCTTCTGGTGAGCAGTAGAGCTACTGTTCTCTTAGAAAGAGCAAACAACTTTCTTTGCTGAGACTGCTACATCATTTTGTACTTTGGATTTAAATGTCTCAGGAGCTTTACATGAAAACAAACAATGGTGATGAAATTTAGAAGAACCATATTCAGTTTCTTACTATCTTCTGTACTGGACAAGCTGAAATAGACGAATACCTTCTGAAATAGACAAATAACCTAGAGGCTAGGAAAATGACAGTCAGCAAAATGAGAAAGGTTGATTTCCTACAGATGAAACAAACACTTCTAGATGCACAATAAGATAAATAATCAAGCTGTGGAAGTTCTTTGACTTGGAGATTTTTATTTTATATTTTCTGGAAAATGTGCAACTGTTCATTGATATAATTAGGAGCAGTGTATGCCTTGTAGCTTTTCAAATTAAGAAGTTGACTGAAGATTCCCTACAGCCTAAAATTTATAACTGAGAGCATGTTTTTTAAAAAAAACTCCACATTATCCATTGACAGTGACCTTAAACCCAGGCAGGAAGATATTAGCATGGTTACGATAACAAAATAAGGTGAGGTTGAGTTCCATCAACTGGCTTGGGAGAAGAGAAAGTACTCACACTGTCTTTGTGTTCTCATTCCCAGTATGGTTCTAGAAAAATGTTTCAATGTTCTTTAAAAAGACTTTTTGGAATAGAGGTTCTTGATTTCACCTTCTGGGTCAAACCTCTGCTAATATAAGTGATCATGTAGTACTCTTTCAGAACTTTATCATGTTTTCTCCAGTATCCAAAGGGACCAGTCGAGCACCTAACACTTTTAATTTTCTTCTGATTTCCAGTGTGCATTTACTCACATTAAAGTATTTCCGTTTTTTCTTATGTCTATCTTAGAAGATTCTATTACTTCCACATCAATTCCGCATAGTATATTTATACACACACATATAGCCTCTATTTGCTAAATAAATCAAGTCCTACTGGTCTGTTCTCTTTGAGCAAAATCTCCATCAGCCTAATCATTCTAGTAGATGTTGTATTCAAAAACTTGAAAACATACAAAGAACATAACATAAACACACACAGTAAGCATGCTGGAGGTCTCACCAGAACCCTGTACAATAGTGTGAATGCTTTGTTTCCTTTGCAGGACACATTGCCAATTTGCTGAAGAACCACAGCTGCCTTTTTTCATTGGCAGCTGTCATCCGGACTTCCACAACCAGAAAATCTTCTGACATTCCTAGCTGAATGCATTCCAGATTGTAGCAGAATGTGTTGTCATTAGTCCACAATCCTACATGCCTTCCTGATTTTGCAACTTGCACTACATTTAATTGTTATCCATATCTATTCCTTTAATCCTCACAATCATTCGTCTTCTCATAGGTATCTCAGTCCTCTTCAGCACATGTCTCTCAGCCATGTCATCAGAGTTTAATTAATATACACTCCCATTTTTGGCACAAAGTTATTAATTTAAATATTACATAAGATCTGTCTCCCCACAGAAGTCTACTAATAATCTCCTTATAGCCCAAGAATACCCTTTTCCTTAACAAACTATAATAGAACACCTTTAACTAGGTTCTCACCCATCTTATAATACTTCCACTGATCTCCAAACTACTGCAGTCAACCTACCACATACTCCACTCAGGATTTTTTATTATTTTTATTTTTATCCATTTTTTACTGGATAATTTTGATGCTCAAATCAATGATGCAGCTTTTGTTTTGCAGAAGGACCACTAAGCCTACAGACTACTAGTGCTGAGCTGGGTGCAACTGGCCTAACAAGCCATTCTTGAAGACAATATATTGTGGAGCACAACCCAGAAGCACTCTAGCATTTCTGCAAGGACAGCTGTGTAATAAAAGGGGTATCTTAGAAGAAAATTGTGAGTCCTTTCTGTTATCTTTGTTCTTCTCTTGCCGCACACGTGATTATTCTACAGGTGGCCCAGGATTCCTTCAGAATCAGAAATTCAGACTGTGCTTTTATGCTGGAACCAGCTTGAGTCTGAGATGGCTCACTGGCTTCTCTGTGTAGGCCACATCATATTCAGACTGGTCCTACGCAAACCCAGCTGGGTGTCTCTCCACCCTGCCATTGGTTTAGAGTTTACAGCTCAGACTTCGTGTTAAAGAAGGGCACCAGAACAGTTTGCAGATGAGACTCTGTCCCAAAAGCAATACAGTCTCATTCACCCAACTCTATATTTCAGCTACTGAACACCAGCAGACACAAAATGGCTTTCCATACAGCTAACTGCAGTCTTTCAATGTCCACCACCCAGCTAATTCACAATTTAGCTAAGCTGCTAAATAACACAGTTGACTATTACATTTGCTTACTCTCCTGCACCTGCTTCAATACAAAAACAAACCAACACACACACTTGGATCTTCAATTACACATCTCAATTCTTCCAGAATTCTGGAACTGAAATTACCTACTCTCCTCTCCCAAATTTCCTTCTAGTCTAAATTCATTGAATCCTGTGGGTTCTGCTTCCTTCTCGGCTGCAGTCATGTCCTCCTCATTTCTACCTCTAACATCACCTTCAGCATTCCCATCCCTACTGACAAGGGACAACATTTTTTTCAGTTTTGGAGCAATGCTGAGAAGATACTCAGTATTTATTCCATTATCCCATTCCAATGTCCTGGTTTTCTTCACTCGCTATTTAATCACCAAGTAATATTTTCCATTTGTTTTCATTCCTACCCTTTTGACTTTTGCACTAGACTTTTGTTGGTGCTTAGTCCTTTTCCATTTCCTTCCCTGAAGGCTCACTACTTATGCCTCATACGCTTTCCAAGACAGTTATTTGTTCAGTTGGGACAGGAAACCTTTCCCCTACTGTTTTTCTTATTTGGAATACAAGTCCAACATACTTTTACCATATCTGACTTAAAGAAATTTCTATCCTCCTCTGTAATCAAGTCCTTGATTTTCCACTTAATTTAAATCAGTGGACTTGTAATCACTGTAATCTGATCTTTACCACTATGTCGCACCAAAACTAAGGCCAAAATACCATCACGTTGTTTGGGTGACTCTTTGGTAACCACTTCACAGGATAACAGGGTCCTGCCATTGCTTCTGTGTAAGTTTAGCTCTCCTAACAAGAGAACACCCTCTATTTCCCACTAGCGGGGTTTTCCTCAGAACCTTTTTTATCTTAGAATCGTAAAAACTCCTGGTGTTTCAACTGTTTTAACAACAGACGCTTCTCTTGAACCAAGCGGCCTTTCGGGGGTGGTTTCAGCCAGAGAAGGGCCGTGCGGACACACAGGCAACGCTCAGCCCCACAGGGGAGTTTCTGCTGCGCCAGTGGAGCCATCCACACGCCATCCAAACACCGCACCTCCCGGCCGGGCAATGCGTACAAGCTCCCTTTCCTCCCAGCCGTGACACCTCAGCTTTCGGGGAAAA
>VZSZ01005505.1:1694505-1814251 GCA_013398815.1 Ibidorhyncha struthersii
TGGCCCGGCCGCATTGTGAGAGCCGAGGGCTTCGTCTGTGGTCGGGAAAGCCACGGCTCTGTACTGTTCTCCGAAGCCTTAAGAAGCTAATGAAACCACGAAGTACGGGAGCTTAGACTGTAATTATTGGGGGAGGAGGTGAGGAACTTCTTTCCTGCCTTGTTGTTGGAGAAAGGCTCCGCAGGAAAAATATTTGGCTCTGGTCACTGGGTTTCTGCAGTTCGACAGCGTTCTGAATGGTGGAGGGAACCGTAGCTCCCAGTCTATAGCTGTCCTGGCAAAGGATAATAAAGATAATGAAAGCATTCCTCAGAAATCATGCATTTAGGTCTCTTCATTGTCTTCTCATTTTAAACCAGCTTTACTCATTCTGTCGTAGTCTTTCCTAATATATTCTTCCAGGTTTCTTGGGTTACAACGGGGGCTTTGCTTTGTGTTTTTTTTATAACAGCTCAGATATTAAAGTTGCTTAGTAAGCAAATTATGGCAAAGAGGCTATGTTTCTGTTTCAAAACTTATTGTAGTGTTTACATGGTAACAAACAGAATAGTGTTAGTATGTGCTTGGTTTATTGTGTAATAGCTGAAGGAGGATCTGGTCATGTACTAAGAGGTTTTGAAGCAGGCAGAACTATTCTGGTTGGCTGTGTTGTTTTGATGTACTGATTAGCCACGGTACACAATGCAATTCAGAAATTTGTGTGAACTTTTTCTTTAGGCAGTTACAGGTGCTAAGCTTATGTGAGTGTTACACCTAAGGGATATGCTGTTCTATTGGTAAAATTATTTTGTTAATTCTTAACCATGCTTATTAGATTTATTCAGTTGATGGTGATGAGAAAACTCTGTCCAGTCTGGAGATTATTGTGCCACGTGAGTTAGCAGATGGGTTCGTCAATAATAAACGAGAGAGCTACAAGTTCAAGTAAGTAAAAGCTTTACCTTTATATCTTCTGCCTTTAGTGATCGATATCACTGTGTAGTGATACAGATCTATAGTACCTGGAAAAGACTATTCTTAAAATCAAGATTTGGTATAGATAGGTTTATTTTTATACAACTCCATTAACAAGATAAATACTCCAGCATATTATGCTCTGCACCTCAATGAGTTTAATAGCATTTGATTAAGTTGTAGGGGTTTTGTCTGTCCGTTGCAAGTCATTCTACATTTCTAAGCCTCATCTTAAAGATTGCATCTTCATTTAATAGTTCTTCCTCTTTTACAGCTTGTTTTGAATTTGTGTATGAAAATTGAATGCAGGACTGCATGTTCTCCTGCGATCTAGTGAGTTGACATAGGCTGGCTAAAGATGTCTTGATGTGAAACACTGTTTAGAAACTGTGTTTCAGACATAACCAAAACACAGTAAAGAAAACCAGAGATTGTGTAAAGAAACAAAACCATAGGTGTAGAATGCAATTACTTTTTAGAAACTAAAAATAAGTATCAACTATATCAATCAAATATGTTTACCTTTTCAACAGAAAACTTGAAGGCAACATTTTAAAATTTTGATGAAAAGAAAGCTAGACGTAGCTACCTGACTAGGTTGAGATTGTTTTTTTCCAAGTTGAATATTCTTTATCTTTTATAATATCAAAACTAGTAAATTTTGTTGCTCTATGCTATTAAAAAAGAGAGCCCCAGATAAACAGCTGCAGCTCAGACTGATGTCATTTTACATCAGCTAAGGAAAACTGTTCTGCTTGGGAAGATAGGAGCTGCCTCCTCCAACTAGATTAATATGCAAAACTAGCTTAGGTTGCAGATGCCCAAGCCACCTGTAATGAATGCTGGTATTTTTTTCCTGATTTTATCATTTATTAAAAAGTCTGTAGAGATGGAATTTGGGAAACATTATGCCTTATTATCCTTAGACAATGCATAAATAATGCTATGGAGCAGGCATTTCTTTTTACTCCATAAAACTCATACTTTCATGCAGTCTTTCTGTCCTGGTCACCTCAAAAGTTATTCTCCTTTGTTCTTACTTTCTTATATGGGAATCAAACACAGTTGTTTGAATGACTGGATTGATTAAGGGTTAGCAGGATAGAATATATGCCTCTCTACTTTGTGTATTGAATTTGTCTTTGATGTTGTACACACTGCATAATACCTTGCAGTTTGTGGTGCCTTTCTATATACCCTGTGAAGTTCTATGTGGGTATACAGTTCCAGACAGGAGAGACAAGACAGCAATGCTCAAGCAGTCCAGGGGGTTTCTGGACTATATAAATGACAACTTCCTAATATATGGTTAAAGAGCCAATGAGAAGTCTGCTGCATCTCATACATGCAAACTGACCAGGGATGTGAAACCTGGGGGTAGTCTTGGCTGCAGTGTCCATGAGATAGTGACATTTAGGATCTTGAGAGGAGGGAGCAAGGCAAAAAGCAGGATCACAACCCTGGACTTATGAGAGCAGACTTTGGCCTGCTCATGGACCTGCTTGAAAGAATCCCATGAGTCACAGTCCTGGAGAGAAGTCCAGGAGAACTGGCTGATTTTAAAGGATCGCCTCCTCCAAGATCAAGAACAGTCCACCCTGATCAGCAGGAAAAGACAAAAGGACAGCAGGAGGCCTATGCAGATGAGCAAGTAGCTCCTGACTAAACACAAACGTAAAAAGGAAGTGTACAGGAGGTGGGAGCAGGGTCAGGTGACCCAGGGAGGCTGTCTGAGAAATTGGATCAGGAAAGCCTAGATATGTGCACAGTGAAGGATGTTGATAATGAGCTGAGCTGCTGGGCTTGGAGGGTTGTCATCAGGGGTACAAAGTCTAGCTGGAGACTAGTCACTAGTGGTGTAATCAATACTGTGATCCAGTCCTGTTTATCATTAATGACTTGGGTGATGGGACCGAATGAAGCTTCAGCAAGTTCACAAACAATATGAAACTGGGAGGGATGGTTGATGCAACAGATAATTGTGCTGCCGTTCAGAGGGACCTCAACAGGCTGGAGAAATGGGCCAATAGAAATCTCATTAAGCTCAACAAAGTGTGATGCCAAGTCCTGCTCCTGGTGAGGAATAACCAGAACAGGCTCAGGGCTGACTGAAAGCAGGTTTGCAGAAAAGGACCTAGAGTCCTGGTAGACAAAAAGTTGAACATAATTCAGCAACACTAAACCATTTTCAGCAAAGAAGGCCAACAGCGTCTGGGCTGCAGTTGATTCTTCCTTTCTAGTCACCACCGGTGAGACCACATCTGGAGTTCTGTGTCCAGTTCTGGGCTCCAGCAAAGGGACACAAAGATGATTAAGGGACTGGAGCATCTGACATGAGGAGAGGCTGAGCAACCTGGGACTGTTTATCATGGAGAAGAGAAGGCTCAAGGGGTTCTTATAAATGTGTGTAAACAACTGATGGGGAGGGGGAGATTAAAGAAGATGGAACCAGATGCTTCTCACTGGTGCCCAGTGACAGGACAAGAGTTAATGGGGACAAATTGAAATACAGGAAATATCAAAAAAAACTTTTTACTGTGGAGTGATCCAATATTGGAACAGATTGCCCAGAGAGGTTGTGGAGTCTCCATGTGTGGAGACATTCAAAACCTGACTGTACAGACCTCTGCTGTAGCTGACCATCCTTTGAACAGGGGGATTGGAACAGATGGTCCCTTCCAACCTGAAGTTTTCTTTGATTCTGTAAGACAACTGCAGATATTTTATATAGGAAGTGAGAAGACTTCTATTGAATTAAATATCTCCTTGTGACTTACAGTAACAGTGCAGCAGAATGAAGGAAGTAGTTATAAAAAAATGTGAGCCTGGCTATACTGGTGGGACGCTGTATTTGGTTATAGTGTAATCTATTTATCCAGGTTTCAGTGTGGTGCCAGTTACAGACACTGATTCTCTTGATAGATTTAAAATACGGTTTATTTTTTTCGAAGCCACATCATTTTATCAGAGGATTTTATTGTACAGATCTTGTCAAAGCAGCACTGTGTACAGCCTATTTATGTACAATAGCACAACAGCACGCTGTGGTTAAGACTACAGGGAAAACATTGTACTAAGTTATGTAAGCCTAATGATGTAAACATTGACTATTACAAGCACAAACAAAAATCTATGAATCAAGTAGTGTTTTAAGATTCTGAGCTATAATTATTTGCTTAATATTTTCAGATTTCAGAAAATTTTTGATCAAGAGGCAAAACAAGATGTGGTTTTTGACAGCATTGCCAAGCCAGTAGCAGAATGGTACGTTGTTGATCTTGCGAGTAATCAGGGTAACACAGGGTCAGAAATAGCTTTCATTGTATTACTTGGAGGAGAGCTGGCAAGTGTTTGTCTCACTGTTGTAAAAGTGGATTGATGTTTTAATTTTCTAAATACTGGCATGTCTGAATCTAGGAGATATGCAACAGTCCTGAGAATATTATATATGGTAAGATTCCATTATTAACGCCTAAAATAGCACTGTTACCGTTGCCCCTTTTGTTGCGTAGGCATAGAAATCCGTGTCTAATTAGTACTTTGTTTATATTATAAGCTCACTTCATTGCATTAGAAAAGTATTCCCTATATAGTTCCATGAAGGGATAAACCTAATGAAAATCTTATTCCCCTTTTTAGTTTTCATTAAGTTAGGGATGCTCATGAATTAATACCTGTGGAGATATTCTCAAATTTTGCCCTCGTTATTTTTGTCTTAATGTGTAGGGCAGTGATTTTGGCACTGGTTTTGGTTTTCTCCTCCATGTAATAATCAAACAATGCTCATACTTTAGCATTTGCAAAGGCAAGCATTTAAGACTGATGTAGAAGTTCCCTTCATTCATTGTGTGGATTGAATGCCACTCTGAACCGGGTGGATTTTCCTGTATGTTGTTTCCTTTGTTCAGCTTATGCCCACATTGCTGAACTTAGTACTGGTTTTAGTGAGGGGAAAAAAATCCCACACTGGAGGAAGCAGAATTTCTGTATGATGTTTGTTTGTTTGTTTATCAAATTTACTGCTCAGAATCCAAGCTTGTAGTGAGTTTGGAAGTATTATTTTAGGTACCAACTTTTCTCATTCATTGTCTGACCTATCCATTGATTCAAGCTATGGTCCTGCAAGTTATTTTTCAGCCTATTGCACTGCCATGTGTTTTGCACAGTAGGAAGACAAACATCCTCAGCTGGGCACTTAGTCTTTCTCAAATTGTTACTTGGAAGTAAAAATATACCTAGCCGAAGAAAATTTCATTTTCTTGATATTTTTCCCCTCTGTTTTCTTCTTACAAGTCCCACATAAAGTAGGAGGGTAACTGACAGTGAAAAAGAAGAGCCAGTAAATTTGAAACTTCACTAGAATAAGTTAAATATGCTTTACAAAAAAAAAATTTATATTCTTTTTTCATCCAAAAGGGATTGCTTTGCTTATTTGACTTTATAACATAGCTTCAGGTTAACTCGTTTACTTAACTTTAAATATTTCTGAGTTTAATGTTGACTGCAGACAAAAATTTCCGTATGTTATTTGACTGTGCTTGGAAAGATAAGAGTTAAAACTCTTGTTGTTACATGCTATGGATTGAATTATCCTCTACAAAACTCAAAGTATCAAAGCTAACTAGCAACAGACTGACTGTTTTTTATTTTTTTTTTTTTTTTCCTTTGGAGTGTTTTGCTTGAATATGGAGAGGTTTTCCAGTTGAATAATTCACCTATACAGTGCTCTAATAAACAGGAAGTGGTATTGTTTTCTTTTGTTTCAGTGTTGGCTGATAAAACATTTTTATACATTGATTTGCTCCATTATATAGAGTTTAGTTTTGATTTTTAGATATTTTTAAGTACTTAAATGCTATGAAAATCAGTGGTGTTTAGGCATACGATTCTTTCCAAAAAACTGTCTTTAATGCTAAAATTGATTTATAAAATTATTTTTAACTGAATCGAGACTGTTTTCACTCTGAAGGTTATAGCACATTAAAGCTTGTATTCTAACTGATGTTTTTATTGTTACTTATAATATTGAAAGATAATTATGCTTGTGTTTTTATAGTAGAGTAGGCAATACCTGAAGTATGTTCCTTTTTCTTATTCTCTTCTTTCATTTTTACCTTTTCTTAGGCAAAAATATGTATTTCAAAATGTCTTCGTAGTCATGAGGTTTCTTGGCTGATGAAGTCCTTAATTGTGCCTGAAATTTATTTCACCCTGAAGTTAATGACTCAATTTTCCTTTCAATTTTCTGCCAATAAGAATTGCCCTGTTACTCTGAGAGATCACAGTTGTTCATAGAAAAGTGTTCTTCAATATTTGTTTCTTTCTAGGTCAACATTCTCTTGCAAGGAAAAACTGTTGAAAATGCACTCATTTCTGTTGTTCAAGTCGTTTTACTAAGGGAACAATTTTTGTCTCTGTATTGCCAGGGAAAAGAAAGTAGCAAGAGAGTATCAGTGAAATATTCAGTAACATTTTGAGGCACTTTGCCATGCACACTTACAGTCATTAGAAAATTCAGTTAGACCTGAATACTCAGAAAAATCATCTTGGGCGTTGTTTAAACTAAAAACAGCAATGCAGAGTTCAGGATTCTAAAATCTTTCTAGTTTGTTCTTGGATGGATGGAAATTGGATGCAACTTTCTTTTTTCTTTTTTCTTTTTTTTTTTTTCCTGTTAAGTGTGCTTTCTTTGATGTTGGGCTGCTACTTTTCTCTCTTTAAGTCCAGTTACATTGTCGTCTTGCCTGTGGTTTCAAAGGCACCAGACATTAGTTCATTTATTTTGCTGCTTCAGTCAAAAGTGCCAACCTCTGTAAATCATTATAAGCATGTGATTTGCTTGATATTTTTTTATTGTTTTATTAATGCTTGAGTCATCTCTCGGTTTATTTTTATTACTTGTTTGTACTTTCCTCTTTTCATTTTATCTATATATGTTCTTGATATTTTTTTTGTGCAGAGCCAACTTGATCTTTAAGAAGCAGCTCTAACTCTTATTACTCTATTAAAAAAATAGAGAAAATAAATAGCAGTCTTTTACAGTTTGCTAACACTTAAGCATTGCTATAGTCTAACAACAGAACAAGGTTACTCTTACAATGCTTCAAATATTAGCGTTATGACAATTAATGCAATCAGAAATTAAGTAGAAAATCTTACTGCTTTGCAGTTAGTTTTGGTTCTAATATGGCTAATGTTTTGTCTAGATTTAGTAAGGAATAACGTCGACTATTTTCTCTTCAGATGTATCATGCAAATAAGAAACAGCTTAGCTGTGATGTGATGGCAATCACCTACGTTTCTTTGAAAGATTTGATAGCCTCCAGGATAATACTCCCATTGTCGCAGATTTTAGGGTTTTTTTTTGTGTGTTGTGTTTATCCTAAGAATTAGCATCTGTAATATATGAAGTACTTCCCTTTACTCTTTTCTGGGGTTTTTTTGCTGCTTATTATTACAGAAAATGTGGTCAAAATATTTTTGCAGAACAGCATCATTGTAATGTTGACTATATTTTGTAATGTCCCTCTTTCCAATTTTAGAAAATATTTCACCAGTAATTGAAAATGTTTGTAAAACATATTTATATCATTAGATTGCCTTGTGATACAAAGCCACAGGATGTAGACTAAACATCCTAATGGGACATTTCTAGCTTTACTAAATATGCTCATAGAAATCCAGTGACCATCCTCTGATTTTCTGCCATTTTTTTTTCCTTCCTGTTTAAGTCTGTGAATAAGATGATATAATACAATTATTTACTGTTTTGTGGCTTGTTTGGGTTTAGGTTTTTTTTTTGCTCTCTCGCTGACAACTCAGATTTCTGTTTTACTATGTATTCAAGGAAAATAAAGTATCTACAAGTTTCTTCAAACTAATGAAATTTCAGTAGTTTGTAAAGGGATGCTAATTTTCTGTCAAACTGTGTGCTCCTTTTGACCATCTAAGCTACAATAATGCTGAATGTGCCTTACTTTCACTGACTTCGATAGGATCATGTATTGATAATTGCCCTGAAATTTGAACCATTAAATAAGAAATTGCTTGAAACATGAAATTTGACTTAGTTTACAAGGTTTTGTAATAAATAAACTACACTATTTATTACAAATAAAAGGTTCCAAATAAATTACAACTTTTGTTTTTTAACATCACAGAGTAAAAGAAATGGAGAGACTTTTAAAAACTAAATTCTTGTTTCTGTTTTTTTTTTTTTTTGTGCTTCTTCATTACTGTTAAAGCAAATTATTAGGGACAGATAAATCATACCTTTATGTCTTCTTTACAGCAAAAAGACCATTTTCATTTTTATTTTCTTGGAAGCCCTTTTCATATATAATAACTTAGTATAAATTTCTCCTAACAAGAAGAATGTGGAATTAATGGAAAAAATCCTTTGATAGTACTTAATATGCAGACTTTGTCATGTTTTAAAATGTGATGCAATTTGTATTTTCCTTGTGATGTAGTCCTTAAATTGTGGAAAAAGAAAAACAAAATCCAAGTATCTGAAATGCTACAATAATTTGTTTTTACATAGGGAAATATATAGCTCTTTTAGCTTTGTCATGGGTCTTTCGGAACCTCCTTAATTTCAATTCTTGTATGAAGTTGTTATGCAAACTTTGGCTTACTGCAGATGTTTGGCTTTTGGGGGAAAAGATCATTATTGTGCAACTGGAATTCCAGATTATTTTTTTTAATGCACTTTATTTTTACTTTTGTATAATTTGAAATACAAGGTCTTTTTTTTTTAGTATTTAGCAGTATAATTATACATATGCAACATGTTGGATGTTTAAAATAGTTTTAATAACTCTAGTTGTAAGAGTACAAACTGTCTTCAGGAAAACTTCAAAATACAACAGCAGGAAGCATATGTGACAGGAGAACAGAAAAGTAAAAGTTAGCCACGAAAATCACGATAATTTACTCATTATGTAGTAGCCACAACCCACCACTAATTGGTTATTTGTTGTTTTGCATCTCAAAAAAAACCTTACTAAGTGCTATTTTCCACTCTAAACAAATTTTATCTCTTATTTGGACTCATCTTACCTGGGCCAAAATCTTGCTTGTATCTATGTATCTTCCTATATGTATGTCACATATAGGAAGCTGTTTCTCCACCTTTTGCCCCGCATTCCCTTCCCCTCTGCCCTCCCCCTTTCTTTTTAGGCTTGTTTAGTGCAACTGCAGCATGTTGCCTCTGTATTTGTAGATATTGTTGGCTGGTACAGCGGATTGCTGCATGCCCTAATAGGAAGGATTGTTTCCAACACAGTGAGCTCAATGAAGACTTGTACAGTTTTGGTACTGCGATGTCCATATAAATGTCAGCTCACTTAAGTTGTAATGCAAAGGGATTGAATGATTAAAATGTTGTAAGACCTTTGTGATACAAGTCAATTACCTGCTTTTTATAGCCCTGGCACAGTGACTTTTCCTAACCAGGGTAAAATCTCTTGGTATTATCAGCATGATACAATGCTTGCTACCGTGATCAGAACTGGCCTTTCTATAAAGACTTGTTAAATCTTAATGCTAATATGATTAAAATGAAGACTGCCTAGTAAAACAACTATGCTCCTAGTAAGGAAGGCTTTTTTTCTGGAATTTTGTTAAGGTGTAAGCATCAGGCCTGTAAGCATGGGGATTTTCTAGAAGATAGTCCTTGTTTACTAACTGAATGATAGTTTTGTATGAACAATTATCTGTTCTGACCTGGATGTATTTGTGACACAGTGTGGGAAGTAGTGGTTTGGCTCACCTGCAGGTAACCTTGCATCACAGCTGTATTACATCACAGAATCACAGAATAATCAGGGTTGGAAGGGATCTCTGGAGATCATCTAGTCCAACCCCCCCGCCAGAGCAGGGTCACCTACAACAGGTTGCACAGGACAGCGTCCAGGCGGGTTTTGAATGTCTCCAGAGTGGGAGACTCCACAACCTCTCTGGGCAGCCTGTTCCAGTGCTCCACCACCCTCGAAGTAAAGAAGTTCCTCCTCATGTTAAGATGGAACTTCCTATGTTCAAGTTTGTGCCCATTACCCCTCGTCCTATCAATGGGCACCACTGAAAAAAGACTGCTCCCATCCCCCTGGCATCCTCCCTTCAAGTATTTGAAAGCATTAACAAGATCCCCCCTCAATCTTCTTTTCTCCAGACTAAAGAGACCAAAATCCCTCAGCCTCTCCTCATATGAAAGATGTTCCAATCCCCTAATCATCTTTGTAGCCCTTTGCTGGACCCTCTCCAGCAGATCCCTGTCCTTCTTGAACTGGGGAGCCCAGAACTGGACGCAGTATTCCAGATGCGGCCTCACCAGGGCAGAGTAGAGGGGGAGGATGACCTCCCTCGACCTGCTGGCCACACTCCTTTTGATGCACCCCAGGATGCCATTGGCCCTCTTGGCCGCCAGGGCACATTGCTGGCTCATGGTCATCCTGTTGTCCACCAGGACTCCCAGGTCCCTTTCCACAGAGCTGCTCTCCAGGAGGTCGGCCCCCAACCTGTACTGATGCATGGGGTTATTCCTCCCCAGATGCAGTACCCTACATTTACCCTTGTTGAATTTCATTAAGTTCCTCTCTGCCCAACTCTCCAGCCTATCCAGGTCACGCTGTAAGGCAGCACAGCCTTCTGGCGTATCAGCCACTCCTCCCAGTTTAGTGTCATCAGCAAACTTGCTGATGGTACACTCTATCCCTTCGTCCAGATCATCGATGAATATATTGAACAGGACTGGACCCAGTACTGACCCTTGAGGGACACCACTTGTTACTGACCTCCAACTAGACTCTGCACCACTAACCACAACCCTCTGAGCTCTATCTGCTAGCCAGTTCTCAATCCACCCCACTGTCCATCCATCTATCCCACACTTCCTAAGCTTGCCAGTGAGGATGATGTGGGAGACAGTGTCGAAAGCCTTGCCAAAGTCAAGGTAGACAACATCCACTGCCCTCCCCTCATCCACCAATCTAGTGATCTCATCATAGAATGCTATCAGATTAGTCAGACACGACTTCCCCTTAGTGAATCCATGTTGACTACTTCTGATAACCTTCTTTTCATCCAGGTGCTTTGAGATGATACCCAGCACAAGCTGCTCCATCATCTTTCCAGGGATGGAGGTGAGGCTGACCGTCCTGTAGTTTCCCGGGTCATCCTTCTTACCGTTTTTGAAGACTGGAGTGACATTGGCTATCCTCCAGTCCTCAGGCACCTCACCTGTCCTCCAGGACCTTTCAAAGATGATGGAGAGCGGCCCAGCAATGACTTCCCCCAGCTCCCTCAGCACTCGAGGGTGCATCCCATCAGGCCCCATGGATTTGTGGATATCTAGTTTGTCTAACTGATCTCTAACTTGCTCTTCATCAACCAAGGGAAAGTCTTGCTTCCTCCAGACTTTCTCTGTTATCTGCATGCTAATGTGGGTGACCTAGGTACAAAAGATCTGTAGAATCTATATATAGAAAATGGACACTTATTTGTTTGGATGTCAGCTTGAAAGAAATGTGGCTTAAAATTTCCCCTAAATTGAGAAATTGGAGTGGTAGTGCTAGCAGTTCTCCCTGAAAGTGTGTACAATTATGAGGTAGTAAAGAGTGAAAAGCTTCATTAATGTTTTATCTCAAACAATTGTTGGTTGCTTATGTTTATTTTGACTTAAATTGCACAGTTTAGAATTGTTCAAGAAGGCTGCCTATTCTAGGTTACAGTTTGATAGCTTTGATTCAGAATATCTTTGTGTCACTTATCTTCTACAATGCTTATGGTGGAATTCTAAATATATTTAGATATTTTAGTTAAATTAAGAAATTGTATTACACCTTACTTTTTTTAGGAAAGCCCTCTTGAAATTTCTGAGGAAACTTGCTTGCACTAAACTCTCACAGTTACATGCACATTTTGAAATTTGTGTTGTTTTCGAAAGATGAAGCATTACCAAATTAGACTTGTTCCATAAATTTGGCAAAAGCATAAAGAAAAAAGTCATACTGAGATACCTTATTTACTTTAATTAAAACAAACTTTAATCTGAGCTCCAAGTGATAGAAGATACCTAAATACTGAGTCTCTGTAAAGACAAATCCTCCCCGAAAACTTGTTTTCCAGATCCTGCAAATGAAGTCCTTCCTTCTTTTTATCTTATATATCGTGCCTGGGGGCTGATTTTGCCAGGACTGTGTTGAATTTTTGGGTTTTTTTTTTGTTTGTTTGGTTTTTTTTAATAAAATAACTATGAATTGAGGTTTTCAGAGACAGAAAGAAGCAAAGTGACACTGGTAAAATATTTCAGGTCAGCAAGAACTGAGGTGAGAACAGGGCTGACTATCCCAAGATCAAAGCTATTGGTGTTTTCTGCTTTTTTCATTAGTCTAGTATTTTAATAGTTATTGAATATTTGTTCCAACCACGTGCCTTTATGTTACCAGTCATTTAAAATGAAGATGTCATTAAAATAATAATATGAAGCAGAAATAAACTAAGAAAAATCAAAGCAATTAATTTTTGAAGCTGAAATTTGTTTCCTGTTCCCAGGATTTTCTCTTAACTACACATAATCACAGAATTTAGTCCTTACTTAGTAAGACCCTTTTTTTCATTTAAACGTTTAGACCTGTTTTATTTGTTCACATTATAGACTTAGTCAAAACCTTTCACTTTAAAGTTTTTCATTTTAAAACAAAAGTAAAGATTACAGATGGCTTAAATGCATCTGCTTCAATGATCTTTTTAATCCTTTTGAAGATGGAGAAGTATGTCTTGCAATAGGAATTAATTGTCAGGGCAAGCAAATCTTTTTGCTTGGATGTTCATATTCATTGTTGCTGTGATGGCTTTTGGTGTTCTGGATAGGCTTCACTTACCAATTGCTGAGATGAGATTTCTGTATTTGTCCGTAATACCTGCCGGTGTCAAAATCCTGAGAACAAGATTGTTAATATTTCTTCATCTTTTTCACAATGAAGTTTGGAGTAACACAAAAGGAATCAGAGCACTCTGACTTCCCTGAAGAAGACTGTAATATTAGTGGCTATAAAATGGATGCATTGAGACTAGCCTGAAATAGAGGAGAGTTTGTAGCATGTTTTCAGGGACTGATGAGGACTGCTTACTTTTTTACTTCTTCTGTTGATGATTCTATGTGAATCATGCTACTGTTAACAAATTAGAATAATTAAGTCAGAAGGGATCTCTGTAGGTCATCTGGTCCAAACTTCTGAGGAAAGCAGGTCGAGCTTCAAGGTTAGATCAGGTTGCTCAGGCCCTTGTCCAGTAGAGCTTTGAAAATGTCCAGGGATGGGGATCCCACAACCCATCTGGGCACCTGTTCCAGGGCTGAACTACTGTCACTGTGAAGGACGTTTTCCTTATACCCACTTGGAATTTCCCACCTTGCAACTTGTGACCACTGCCTCCTGTCCTACTGCTGTAAGCCTCTGAGAAGAGTCTGAGTCGATCTCTGTAATGATCCATTGTATAATGTAAGATGGTAGTTAGGTTTATGTATAGCCTTCTCTTCTCCAGGTTGATAGAAAACAGCTCCCTGGGCTTCCCCTTGTGTGTGATGTGCTCCAGCCCAAACTAACTTGGTACTGTCGGGCTCACTTCAGTTTCTCTATAGCATCCTTCTTCTACTAGGGAGTCCCAAACCGGACACAGAACCCAAGGGGAAGAATTTGTTTTATTTTTTACAAAGGTTTATGGTAATTGTTCTGTTTGATTCAACAAGACCTGTGTAGCAGCAGAGGAAGCAGAGTTCTTTGTTATACTTAGGCACAAGCCTGCCTGAAGTCTTGTTAACAATGAGACAGAAACAAATGAAAAGTTCTGTGTCCATAAACTTTAAATAGAACAAATGATCTTCACTGGAAATTAAAACAAAATGTAGTCAGAAAAACCAACCACAATAAACCAACCTCAGTCTGCTTTCAACCTCTGTCTACTGTCACTGGGCTTTATACCACTATTTATATTGTCTCAGATATTCAAGGACCAAGTACTGAATGATATTTTAAACTGTAGTAACTACCCATAAATTGTCTAGCTCTCACTTGAGGAATGTTAAGTAGTTGTAAATGTAACAGATCTATCAATTTAAGTGGAATTGCTTCCATGAGTTAAAATTCTGTATCACACCCTTTACTTAGGGATTGGACATCTTTCGGGCATGAGTCAAGTCAGTTGGGTGACTGAAAGTGCCAGTACAGAACTCTGTAACAGCCATTTACTTAAATAGGGGTCTAAAATTAACTTTTTAATGAAAAGTTAATTTCTCACTGTGCGTGTTTTTAAATTGCCAGTAATTATACCTAAGGTAGAAAGTGCAAGTTAACTGATAACTGAGTAAGAAAATTTGAGGAAAAAAAAGAAAAAAGGTGAACTTGCTTACCTTTAACTACATTCATATGTGAGTCCATGCTAGAAAGAGTTGTCCTATGTCTGAGAACTGATACGGATTTGTACTGACAGCTTTTGCTTAGCAAGATTGTAAGTCTTGTTTTCCCCAACTATATTTGTGAGTCTAATAAAAGATGCTACCTCTTTCTGAATACCTGTTTTTTCTTTTACTTTTAGACCATCATAGCTGCAGCTACAGTGTTACAGTATTTTTTATTCTTTCTCAGTGTTACTGGCTAAATCCTTACCTGTAATGACCATTTCTTATTAACAATTTCTTTTCTCTGGACTCTCGAGGATATTTTTAATGACTGTCTTACCACTGATAAGGGGAATTTTAAAATATTAAACCCTTGCTATTTTGATCAATGATTGAGAAACTGATTAAAAAAATAAAAATCAAAGTCCAAAGGGCAAAAGAGAAAGCATATTATAATTCATTTTTCATAAAGCCAAAACTTATTTTCTTGAGCAAGCATCATTACATAAGCTTTTGTATAACAGTACTTGGGTTATGAAGCAGTATTAAGGTCATGCTAAAAGTCGAATAAGTAAGGAATATTTACTTCAGCTTGCTGCTTTTTTTATGTCTGTTCTCCAAAACAAAAGAAGTATTAAAATTAAGAAGATTCCAAGTTAATTGGAAAAAATAATTTGTAGCATGTATGTGGGGAGTTCGTAAAGTATTAGAAGTCGTTTTGAAACATGTAGATATGTTTAAATACTGTGGTGTGTTTAAGCAATTACACCAGCAAAAAATCTGCGTCATATTGTCCCATGCTTTGGATCCCACCTAAAATTCAGTGAGACTATTGGAAAGGTGTTCGTTGACTTGAATAAGCTGTGGGTCATGGTCTTAATGATACTTTGCAGGCGGAGAACTCTTTCTTTTTTCAGTGCATTTTCTAAACCTGTACTGGTCATTTCAATATTCTGGTTAGAAAAATTCTGACAGTATTGTAATTTCTGTCTCAAAGATTGTCATCATGGGAGACTTTCTTGATAGTTTGTGTCATAGCTTGGAGGTAAAATTTGAAAAATCTTGGTTTGTCCCATCACATCGTGCTAAATTATGTTGCTGTCATAATATATGGTTAGGCTTATATAGCAGTGTGATCAAATTAATCTTCTTAGTCAGTTGTGTACACAAGCTACATCTCACTTGGAAAAGCTGTGCTTTCAATTGTATGTAATACAGATGACATATTCAGTACTTTCTTTGTGTTTAAAAATGTTGCTGATTAGCTTTGTAAGGTCAAGCACAAGCTGTTGTGTTTCTAAAAACCAACAATAACTTTTCGGTGCTTAACCAGAAAAGAAACATTCAGTTCTTTGTAAGAAGAGATCTAACATCTTTCTATGTTAAAATCAGCTTGAAGTAGGCATATAATTAGATTAGAAATTATACTGCAGAATAAAAGGTTAAAGAAGATTTAGGATGGCAATAAAACAATACTTATTCACAAATTAATTGTTTGCCTGCAATTAATGTTATTATTTCATTAAAATTGATATCAGCTGTTGTTACTGTTTCTTGTTTATTTGAGAATACTTCCTTCTTTTGGTTTGGGTTTGTTTTTTTTTTTTTTTTGATTTGGCACTTTTTTTTTTTCTCTGTCTTATTCTGACTTCCACCAAGGGAAAACTTTGTTGTAGTTTTAGGTTGTTTAATGATAACAACTTTACTAAACAGAGTTGCTTATTACATAAATACTTGCTGATGATTCAGAATACTTAGCAGATAATCATGGTGTTTCTTCACCATTATTTTGCTTTAAATTGACTTTTTTTTACAGTGATTATAAACAACAAGACTGAAATTTAGCATCCAACATACATATGTGCATAGATTTTCACCTGGACATAGGTTTCAATTTCAAATTACTATATCCAACAAATATTACAAATTGTATACAGCCTTGTGATGTGTGAGTCTTCATATGGTTTGACCATATGTATTTTCATTGAAACACAAAAATATGTATACAATTTAAGACTATATATTTACCAGGTACTGATACAATTATTAATTATGCTATGAAATCTTGAAAATCCTAATAGTCTGGCATCATGAGTCAAATCTAAAATATTAACATTCAATTTGTTTAGTTCTTCTGATCCATTTGCTTTAACTTTTGGTCAGCCCTGAACTGGTCAGACAGTTGGACTAGATGATCATTGTAGGTCCCTTCCAACTGAAATATTCTATTCTGATTTGCAGTGTGACCTTTTGGGGCCTTTCTTGGCAGTCGTGAAACCTAGGTCTCCTACACATTAATAGCAAGATACGAAGACAGCCCAGTATATTAACTGAGATTAAAATATAGTTTGCAGAACTGTTATATGTCTGTGTTTTCCCAGAAATGTCATCTTTTTCTGGAAATCCTGTCTTCACAGAATTTGAGGTTGTGTTTGACACTTCTTTACACGTAGAAATTCAGGCCAGTGACACTTGTCTATATGCAATGGATTTTCTTGTTTACAAGTATGAAGTCCAATGTGTGGGACTTACTGCTAATGCATATGACAACTTAGGTTTTTCCTTTACAAATTTAAGTTGGTCCATGTTTTCTAGATAAGAACATAGCATACCTGGTTGTTAAGCAGTAGAAGCAAAGCTGAAATAACAAACTATTTGTTAGAAATTGACTTTTTTTATATCCATTTTTCTGTGTTTGGGTTAAAGTGAAATACTTTTGTAGGTAAAATTGGCATGCATTTTACTATGTAAAGATTGCTTTGTGTGGCTTGTGATGAATAGCACTTTCTTTTTACAAAAGCTAAGTCTATCAGAAAGTGTTAGAAATATATGCCTGCATGTTTTAGTGTGTAAGGAAAATGAACTCTGAATTTCCTAATACAGTGGAAAAAATGTACAAATTTGGACAAGTTTTAGTCACTGTATTTGAAAAACTTATTTTCCTCTGCATTAGGCTTTATAGTTCTGATCTTGGTAGTAGTAGAGAAAAGAAAGCCCTCTAGGAACTTTGACAATCATAACAGGAGTAACTTTGCTAAAATATACTGGAGACAGATTTCTCCAGCAACATTTTAGCTAATCTGTCTGGAAGTAGTCCATGCACTTCTGAACAGGGAGCTATACAACATTGTGTAAGTAAGTTCATGAAAGATCCTTTCAGCAAAGCTTCTCCTTGGATTATGTCTTTGATGTGTTTTGTTTGAAGTAGTAAAGAGACAATTTAGTCAATAAAATGTCTCCTTAACCATGCCAAAATTCATCTTCCTGGGAGAAAAAAAAAAATGCAGAGTTCTGGATATTCTGCTAACACCAAGGGGACATGGCTGAAAATATCCTTTTAGTGTATGATTTTTATGTATGCATATTTTAAAGTCTTCACAAGACTGCCAGCAATAACCATGTCAACATGTGTACTCTTACATACTAAGTTTAACAAAGGTTTGGGATTTTTGTTCAGAGAATTTGAAAAACAAAGATGCAGATTTTGCCTGGGTGAACTGATATCTTGCAAAGTAGATTTTGCAGAATAACCAGAGAAGAGCTGCTGGTTCTCTGTTGCCTTTCCCAGTAAAGAATCAGTTCCACTACTTCTAGGACCAGCTTTAATTTGCACATGAGAATCTTCAAGAATCCTTTTGGTAGACGCTCTTTAGAAAATACACTCTCTTTTTGTCAGCTCATAACTGGTGTTGCCAACTTTTTTAGGTACCTGTTGCAATTACTTCATATTGAAAGGGAGAACATGTATATTTTCTGCTCACTATATTAACTCAGCATCTGACAGACCCTTCACATTTTTAAGGGTAGTTCTACAGTATAGTTGTTTGTTGTTTTTTAAATAACATTTTATGGAGGTAGTTTTGGGGTTATGAAGCTTTCTGTGTTTTTATTTTCCTAAAGTAATTGTGCATCTTATGCTGAAAACAGTAAGTACAGGTCTTAAACTTCTGGAGTATTTAGTAAATAGATATTGGTTTAGTTGATTGATTGATCAGGTATTGCTCCACCTACATATATTGTTACCATTTCAGTGTAAAACTCCTTAGGACGATGAACTAAAATGAGATTGATAAGTTTGATATTTATTTTTGACTTGAAGTTCTTAGAAGTGGAAAAAGAGCAAAGTATATCTTTAACAAGTATTTGCTATGATAATAGTTTCTCCACAAGCCTCATTGCTAAAACATCCTGTATTTCCATTGATTCCAAGAGAAGTTCCTTAAAAGAAATGTGAATTTGTAACATCAGGCATGGATTTTTTATATGACCTTTACAGACCTTCAAAATTGACGTTGACTGATATTCAGAATACTATACCCAGATTGATGGTTATACATCTTCAGTTTTGAAATTTGTTCTTTCATAAACATATATGTGTACATGTAAGCTTTAGTTCATAAGTTTAATTCTTTGTGAACAAGCTGACCCTGTAGAGACTTCTTTTCAGTGTGTCTTCTCATCTACTCTTTTCAGGAGCTGAGGTCATAGTCTTCACCTTGCTTCTAAGCCGAAGGAGCTCCATCAGTCCTGCTTGAACTCCTAGTCTCTTGTCTATAATAAAGGTTGTTTTCTTCTTAGGTTTAGAAAGAAAATTTATTCTCCATCCTGTCTTTATGGGGTTGCACTTCGCTGTTAGAAGGCTTTGCCAGCAGCTTCGTTGATATCATTGGTAGTCCCCTTTCTTTATAGGCTTCCTTAGCACCTCGAGCAGGCTTTTCTTAAATTGGTTTGGTTGTTAGTTTTAATAGACTCTGAATGAAAGAAATGAGTGCTGTAAATATGGACAGAAAGCAATTATATGTATAATTATGTATACACACACGCATTTCTAAACAAGGACATTGATTTTCATCTTGGATTTTGAAGTGGAACCCAACTGTGGAATCATAACCAGCCCTTTTGTACTGCATCTATGGAATGCAATATTAATATTACCTATCACTACATTGGACTATGAGAATACATTATTGATAGGGACATGTTCACATTTTCTGAATTTTCAGTGTTTTCTGGAAAACCATTCAGAGCTGTGCTGATGCACTGCAATAAATATAAGAAATACACGAATCAAATAATACAAAGAAAACTCGCTGATTTTTCTAGCTGTTTTGACAGTGTATGGTATGTGACATTTTATCCAATGTTCATGTGTGTGGTGATCATAATCAGCAGCTTTTTGTGAAGAACAGGGACCCCAAGTTAGTAGTTTGCAGCCACATCTTTACCACTTTTTTTAGCATACATAGTAAAACACATTTTTCAGGAGCCATGTCACAGTAATTGAAAATATACATGTTTAACAAAAAGAAGAGGAGAAAGAGTAAGAAAACTCAACAACCCAAAATACTAGATCTAAAAGAGCCAAAGAGCAAAGACATAAAAACAGAAGAGTAACTGTATTGCATCAGACCAAAGTTCCATCTAGCCCAGTATGTTATCTCTCTCAGGGACTAACAGGCAATGCTCAGAAGAAAAAAAAAAACAAACCTAAAAACCTCCACAAAAAAAACAGCATAAGCATATAGAGCTACTTTCCCCAAGTATTCTGTTAGTGTTCTAGTTGTTTGTAGTGTAGGGACTTTCTGATTTCCCTGTGTTTAGTAGCCCTCAGAGATTATTTTATTTTTTTTCATTAATTAGGCCAGTCTTTACTGAAGCCTGGGTGAACTTTTAGCATCCAAAACAACCCATTGCAAGTTTTACAGCTTAACTACATTTTGCATGAAGAATCATTTCCCCTGGCTTGTTTTGAACCTGCCATCGCTGAGCTTCTTTTGATACCCTTTACCTTCTGACAACTCATTTCTGTCTTCAGCATTCAGATACTGTGATGGTGGGCACTAGAAATTCCTAAGATAGATGAATGAGGTGTTTTATAATAATTATTTTGATTTTTAACATCTGGAATCTTAAATCTATATATATATGCTGTCTCTGGGTCTTCTGGTCTTTGGGAGCAGATGTTCACTGTAGTTCCTTTCAACATGTTTCTGTTTTTGTCTCAGACATCCTACTGTAATGGATTAAAATAGCAATTTGGCAACTACTCAGGCCTTTAAATAAACTTTAAGTTGGACAACTATTGCGTCTCTTGTGGCGCCAGACCAGCAGCTATCTATACATGGTTCTTTTCCTCTTATACAAGGGTTGTTTGCCCTCTTTTTATTTTTTAAATTTTAGCTTATTTATCACTTTTCCAATAAACAAAATGCACAAGAATAGTTTTAGCCTTTCTTTAGCAAGATTAGTAGGTCCTTAAGCATAGTAAATCAAAGCCGAAGTAGATTTTGCTTCTGCTAAGTTTTATCAAGAAAATAATTATTTCTTGAGTACTTTATTTGTTCTCAAATACTTCGCTTGTGTATTTTGGCAGGAGATGCTGGAATTGTGGTAGAACAATTTTGAGGTGGATGAATCTAGGAAGCATTTTGTAATTGACAGCTGCTGAAAGGAAAGAAAAAAGCTTGACAGTCTGATCTAATTTCTTTATATCCTGTCAGCTATAGACTTATGACTTCTGGTTTGATTGGCTATCTGAATATTAAGGTCAATAACAGATTTCATCACTATTTAATTTGTGATTCTAATATTTTTTATAATTTTATTCAGGGTTTTTTGCTTTTAAAGACAAGTAAAAATTCAAAATAATTATGTCCTCCATTTTTCCTTCATTGTTTATAGGTGGTCAGTATGAAGCGTAAAATCTTAGAGCACTTAATTTTATTTTTCAAGTTCAGAGCAGTTCATAGTAATTAGCAAGAAATGAACTTAGAAATGTGTAAATAGATTTTAGTGATTATGTCTTTTTGAAACAGAGATTTACAAGGGAAATGCATGATAGTCATCTGTGAGTACCAATAGAAATTTTAAACATTGGATACCTGAAATTTTACTTTTAATATCGAGGGGAAAATGAACTGTTGTATTTCTATTTCAAGCATCAGCCTGTCAAAGGGGGTCTCACTTGAGAAAAATATGACTCTGTCTTCATTCATAGTTCAAGAAATTTTGCCAAATATTAATAAGAAATAAAATTCTGTATTTGCATGTAAAAATAATTCCTTCAGATTGTACTGACTTACCAGTAGTTGAATCTAGATCACCATAATTTAGAGGACTGCTTTTTGTTCATTGCATTAAAAGCCCTCTCCTTTAGAACAAAATCAGAACCAAAAATCTCAAAATACATTCAGTCACGACTTGAAAATTCATTTTAGTCAGCCATGGCTGCTGAGCTGTATGTCAGCTACAGCCAAGTCCCACATTTCCTCCACGGTGTGTATCTATACCACTGTCATTAAATTTATCTACTGTTTGTTGGAGATCGGGTGGAACTTAATGCTGAAAATGTGGTGAATTACAGAAAGATATTTGAACTAGATTTTTGTTAGGCCCTTCTGTAAGTAGAAGTAAGAGGCATGAAAAAAGATGATTGAGTCTGAGGGTCATTTCAAGCTATGCTATTGCATAGCTACTATTGCTGTTCCACAGAAGCTTCTTGTACAGATATAGTGCTAACAGAAAAGTTTGCTTTTACCAATGTGGCTTTGTGTGTTTTCATAGTAAACGAAGATTTTACTACACTGATACAAGCACGGGTTCTCCTGCATACCCTTATCCAAGCTAGGAGTAATTTGATAGTTTAGAATAGCAGTATTCTGGGAATATAAAAGACCCCTAGTATAACTGTATCCTTACATGAGTTTCTAACCACGATATAGTCTTCTTTGGTTGCAATGTATTAATGGTCACAATTCCTGATACCTACAGTCTTTTAAAAGGCTAAACGTCATCCTTGCAAAAAATCATCAGCCAAAGAAAGAAGTGTACTAAGGTAATGTGAATAGTAATAAATATGATCAGCTAATATGGGGTAAGTCAAGGCATCAAAAAGTCCTTCAGTTCTACATAGTTAAAATTCCATTGAATCTGGAATATGTATCTTGAAGTGTGTTCTTGTATTGCTGAAGACAGCTGTTATGTAATTAAGAATTACTGTTAATATATTTTTGTTCTATATGAAGTTGATCATGAAAAATGTGTTATGCCTTATATATTCATTACCTCCCTTTGTTTTTTATTCTATAGTGTTTTGGCAGGATATAATGGTACTATCTTTGCATATGGTCAGACAGGCAGTGGCAAAACTTTTACCATCACAGGAGGAGCAGAACGTTACAGTGATCGAGGCATCATTCCCAGGACTCTATCTTATATTTTTGATCAATTGCAGAAGGTATGAGGCATTGTTTTCTGTTTACCTCCAATGTCTGGTTTACAAACACATAACTATATTGCTAAAAGCTGTCTTTATAATAGCGTTAGAGAAAGCCCTGGAATTAATGCTGAAGAAAATATCTAACTTGACATGATACCTTATGCAAAAATACATTGCTAATAGTTCTGGTTACCTGGTTTGTTGTGGTAGACTGAAAAAAATGGATGTCATTGGAGGAGAGGTTTTGGGTGTTTTGTTTAGTTCTAAAAACCATGCTGCTTTTAGTCCATGCAACATACATTCAGATCATGTAATTGGTTTTCCTTGTCTGAACACTTGTATTAGCTCAACTCTGCTTTTGTGTTTTGTGTTGCATCACACGTATCTTGCACAAAAATTTCTCTGATTCTGATGTAAACGAACAATGCTGTACAAAAGATAGAGCATTACTTTCATTCTTCGTAAATTGCCTGATGTCTCTGTGCTTGACTGATGCTCAGAAAAAAAAATAAAATAGTAAAATGAATATTAAGCAGTTTTAAATATTCAGGTATTTATTTTACTTAATGCCTTTTTTTTAACCTAATGTTACTTATTAGCTAGAATATATTATAGAATGCTAATGCTAAATACATCTAATAATGTCGAAAAGTAATTTTTAAAATCAGTAATGCAAATCCTTTAAGTATTTGCAAGAAAATAGAAATCCATATTCATTTTCCTTCTCTACTGTTTTCCTTTTAACTCCACTTATGCACTTGTGTGGAATGTTTTTATGTGTATATGGTATTAGTAATAAAAGTCTGTCTAATTCACTGAATATGGTTGGATAGAAACATTGTTAGCCACATTCCTTAACATAATTGCATGTGTGTAATGTATGTACAGGTAAACATGTAAATAGTAAAATGTAACAAATATTTATTATTATTAATTGCTGTTATTAATTATTACGAATGCATTCTTTTCAAAATGAAGAAAAAAAATAAAATATACTTTGGTCTGTTTTTAAAACAGTATCAGTACATAAATGCTAGTTAACAGTGACTAGAAAAATACTTTCAAAGGCAGTAAACTGTATTCTGAAAACCAGCTTGCCTGTGCTTTATATCTGAAACTTCTAGTGGATAAATAATCACTACATCCGTATAAACATTGATTTGGCTTCACCAAAATCTTGGGCAGTAGTAAATACAGCCCAATATGATTTCTCTGTCTCTTCCCTTTTTCCTCATCTTATAGTATTTCTGAGCCTCACAGTTCTGTCCCAGTTATTTCTTAATGCTTTTCTTTTCATTTTTTCAATGCTGCACAGAAGTTTTTCCTGCCACTGACAGCTTAATGCAACTGCTGTTTGAATACTGAATATGACATAACCTATAGGGCAAAACACATCACTCCGTTGTGGTAACTGACCTAAACCAAAGAGCTATAAACTTACTTTTTAGGTGAATCCAGTGATGTAAAAATGAATGGTATATTTCAACAACTCTAGCTGTGCTGTGCAGAAGTAGGGAGGGAAACAATACAAAGTCTCAAAATAGTTTTGTGATTACAAAAAGAAGAATACCTTGCTGAAATCATAAATGTAATTGTTGCACTTACAAATTTATCAAGCTGACTTACAGATCACTGTACCCCACTGAATTTGAAGTCTTTTACTCTTTTATTTTGAATCAAAAAAAAACCTCCGATGTTGCCTCCTGTGCCAAAAAAAAAAAAAAAGCCATCATGCCTGGCAGAATTTGGGAGAAGGAGAAAACTGGCTGTAATTTAATTATATGGTTCTTCTGTATCTATTGTGCCCCAAAAAAAGGCACCCGAAACTTGATTTGGCAGCTTACTTATTTTGTGTACAGAAAACATGGCATCAATTCGGTTTGACAGAAGGTAATAGTGACATTTAGAATACTGTACATTACAGTACACCATAATGTCTTAACATGTAAGAACAATGATAGAAAGAATAAATATAAATTATAAAAAAAACTCCCAATTTTAAAAGCTTTACCTTACCTGAAATAGTCCTTTTTATCTCCGTACATTGATTTTTCTGATGAGTAAATGATAACTGTCAAGTGAAACACTTCAGGAAATCAAATAAGCAGTCAGCAACAAAATTTCTCATTGAATAGAGAAGTTAATTTTAAGTTAGTCATTCCAAATCATAAGTCTTCTGACTGACCTGCAGCCTACAGGTTGGAAAGAAAGGTTAGGTAGCATATCCTATTTTTTGTTTCTTGCAGTCCCCTTATATATGCAACAATAACTAGCTGATGATAGTGTGATGGGTGTTCCAGGTATAAGAACCGTTTTCTAAGGGAGAATGTGGGGGGATGTGTGTATGTGTGTTAGGTTATAACCAAAATATTGTAGAACTATTTCTATTTGACATTTGCATTCAATGAAATGACTGAATAAGTGAAAAGATGTGCCAGAGTAAGCACACTGATGATTATTCATTATGCTTACAAGAAATTTCATTTCTTTTTAGTATCTGTAAGACTGATGCAAATGAACATAATCAATCTGGTGCTTTTGTAACTATAGGAGGCAAAAGTGAAGAGATGAAAAGAGGAGTCTGGTGTAGTAATGTTTTGTCTCTTCATTTACTCCACCAGGCTTATGACTCATTTAAGATTATTCTTCACATTTTAACAAAGCTGTTTAATTAAACAAATTTAAATATTATTTGATGTTAACATCAGTTGATACATTGTACTTTCATACTCTGTCATTCATCTAATACAGGGTACCGATTATTACTCATAAGGGTATGTCTCAATCACATGAACATGCCCTGTCTGAGTAAGGGTTAACAATATTAAGTAATTACCTTGGCTCTTTCAAAGTACGACTTTGGCAGGTAGACTTATGCAGCATACTGCAGGTGCACAAAAGCTTGCTTTTGTGGGAATGGAAATGAAAAAAAAAACAAACCCACATGACCATGTTGCCTTAGACCTTCTGCTGCGCTTACACGGCCCCATGGAGGGCATTTGTCATGGAAAGTGAGCAGTTGCCATCAACATACTGTGAACACACCAACTTCTTTTTCTAGTGCTGATTGTATAATAAAAACAAAATAGGATGAAAAATAACTAGTTTATTTGCCGCCTTCTCAGCACATACTTTCTACAAAAATAAAAATATTTGTTTCCATTTCAGACTGGGTTTTGGATCAAAAGCTCTACTTAAAAATATCCCTATAAGCATAACTCTGTCTGCTTCCCAATCTTTGGTTGTTTCATACATTTTCTTTCTTGGTGCATCTTAAAGCATCTCTTCTTGGTGTTTTATCTTTCCACCTTCCTTCTTTTCATAAATTTCCCTTGTTTCATTTCTTTTTATCTACAACTGTGCTTTGGAAAGTGCTGACATAGTAAAGAAGAGTCATCTGCCTCCTAACCCTAAGTAGGATGGAACAGGAGAAAGTGAATTCAGGGACATAAAATACAAGACTTTTGAAGCTCTTACTTGTACTACGACAGTGCGATTTGAAAACAAGGAAACAAAACTTTTTACCCAGAAATGAGAAGCTGATCAAGCCCGTTGTTTTTAATAACATCTCGTTTTAATTTATTGTTCTGAAATTCTATTTCCACAGCTTCCTGTTTGAACAGTTCCTTTCTACATTTTTTTCCATACATCTGTAGTGTATCTTTTTAAATAGTGTCCCTTGAAATAGCAAACTGTCATTATCAGTAAAAAAACATGGGAAATAACTATTAAATGAAAATGAAAAGTTAATATCTCATAGTATTTTGCAAAACTGTAGTGGATTGGATTATTAAGCTGCTACTGTGATGCAATGTGAGTGCTTTCACAGTGGCTTCATCTGCTGAAAAGAAGTGACTAATTTTCTTTTATTTTTGAAATCATAGCCCATTATTTTGAGGTTTTTGTTGTTGGCTTTAGGGCAGGAGAAAATTCTGTCTGCAAAAAACAGTTGTGTTAAGTTACATTTTGGCAATATATTATACAGGAAAAATGAGAATTACAGAGAACAGCCGACATCATATACAGTGCTTAAATGTTATGATAAAGAGAATGGAAAGCAGTATGTCACTGATGTTTCTAAATGATGTGAATCTTTGATTTTTTTTTTGTTGTTGTTCCTTGTTTTTTTAAGCATAGTCTTTCTATGATGGTTTACCTCTTTATAATAACATTCTTTTTCTGTTGTAGAAGTGAAAAATGGCATGTTGCGTGGTTCTGTAAGCAGGCTGTATTGTTCTATGTGTATACAGACTTTTCTAGATATAAGGAGACTTTTCTAGATATAAGGAACCAATAAAAAGTCCAGACTAAACTCACGGGCATGGTGGGAGTCTTGAGGGATTTTTGGTTTGGTTTTTTTGGGGGGTTGGTGTGTGTTTTGCTTTGGGTTTTTTTGTTGTTTCCATGTTCTTCTTGAGCCTTTATGCATCTGGTAACAGAAAACAGAAAAGTATCCCAAATTGAAATTGTAAACCATACCCAGGAAAAGAAATAGAGAGAGGAAGCAAGGTAAAAGCTGTAGGGATAAATTTGTCCTCTGGTCTAGCTCTGACTTCTCTTTATAGCTCTCCCTTTTTTCTATTTTTTTTTTTTCTTTTCTTATTCAGGATAGCAGTAAAGTGTATACAACTCATGTTTCCTACTTAGAAATCTATAATGAATGTGGTTATGACTTGCTGGACCCAAGACACGAGGCCTCCAGATTGGAAGATTTGCCGTGAGTAACAAAACTACAGAGTCATCAAAAACAACAACAGAAATAATTTTCAGATCCCCTGTTGCATTGTTTGGGGATTTTTTGAAACTGTGCTACTGGTCTCAGTGTCAATTAACTCAAAATTCTTTGTTTTATCAACACTGTCCAATTTTTTTCTTACTTTGAATCTATAGAGGCTAGGGAGACTAGATGGGAGTAACTGAAGGTGAAAGTATTAAAAAATGTATATTGATATTATGCAGAAGAGATCTATTGCAGCCACTGAAAACAAATGAGATATACTTGTTTTTTCTCTTGACACCCTGTCTCTTTATATAATATGCACATGTGTGTGTGTATGGCAGAAATGTATGTAACAGGCAGTATTTCCTTGCAATAGGAAGGAGAAAAACTCCTACTTGGAACTTTTCTTTCAAGGATAATTATTTTTCTAGAATAAGCAATTGTGAAATAAGGTAAGTAATGGATAGAAGAGGCCACAAGGAACTTCAAAGGACACTGTATTTACTTCAGAATGGATGGTTGTTGTAATAGTTTTCATTGAGAAGACACTAGCACCTGCTAATATTTGGAGAAGAGTAGTAAAAAAGGTTTGTAGGTCATGAACACATAAGCCTGGGGAAGTTAAAGATCTTATAATTTATAGAAAATTCAAACCCTAGTTTCTAAGTTTCTTCTGAAAAAAAATATTTATAGTCTGTGTTATTCTTAAAAATAATGCGGCAAACAGTAAATGTATAAATAAGTGAGTTGTTGACTACTTGGATTTGCAAATGCCCTGAAATAATGCTGGGAAGCATAAACTTTCTCACTGAATATGATGATGACTGAAACATGTAAATAGCAATTAAATCGCTGCTGATACAAAAGGAGGAAATGTATTGAAAACTGCTAATGGAGCACTAACAGAAAATCAATAAAATTTTATATCAAAATAGCTAATAGTGTTATTAACATATTAAACCCATTTTATTTATTTTTTTTTAAATCTTCAGATTGCGTTAAAATTATAGCTTTAGTTTTCCACACAATATGTGGTATCTAGGATGTATGTCTACAAAAGACTTTCAAGACTGATCTTCATAAAACAAGCTAGTCTAGAGATAAGGAAGGCAGCAGACAAATGCAAAATATGATCCTGGGTAGTAAGTTGGTCTCATTGCTTTGCTTGCTTCATCTGTAAAATGGAACTAAACTTTATCACTTTATGACATATTGATGCTATAAGGACTGTATGTATTTATTGATATCTTTCATGGTAAAGCTTAGGAATTTAATTCAATTTATTATCTGCTTCCTGTGCTATGCAGAGAAAAAGTTTATATTGGAGACTAGTTTGGATAATAACTTAATTTTTGTGCCCATTTTTACAGTTGCAGATCTTCTCACAGTTCAGTGTAAAAAATAGTCTGATACTTACACTTTTATTTGGCTTATTAAAGTTAATGCTATTAACTTATTCAAGTTTATTAAATTATTAATTTCATTTATTAAGTTATTTGCAATATTTTATTTGAACTTATTCCCTTTATTCATTTTTTAAATTGAATTTATTCAGTTGAACTAAATTGAATTTGATTAATTTAATTGCAATTTTATTTGAAACAGTTATTTGGGGTCATATGCCCTGGAAAATATGTCACTTATTAAAACTAGGTTCTGAATGTTTACCAATAATAATTAATTTTAGAATCTTGAAATAGGTTTACGTATGGTGATTCGATTAAGCTAAAGAACAGCTCCTTCTTATGTATTAATGTATTTTTTAAAAAGCAAAATTTGACACATAATTTTGTTGTGAATTAGGGATAAAGCACACTAGGATAATCATAATTACCTGTAAACTTTTGTAGTGTATAGTATTGCAGGATGGGTTTTAGTAAGACAATAAATTTTTCTCTGCAGAGTAAATAATCCTAATAAGTGCTTAATGGTTTTACTGTACATGGTCATTACTGTTTCCAGTACATCATTTGTCAAAAAAATACGTACTGTATACTAAAATCTTCACCACTTATATTTAGCACTGTATAAAAGTATTTAATTAACAAAATATCTTTGTTTAATTTTTAATATAGTAATGTAGGGATTCAAAATTTGAAAACATACAGTGACATTCTGAGCTAAAAAGGGAGTATAAGTTGCAGGAAAGGGTAGTTGCATGATTAACTATATTTTAGTTACTTGGTTAATTATTGTAAATGACAAAGTGAGTAGTAGTTACATGTAAAGTAAGTAGTAGTCACATATTTTAAAATGTATCAGGTGTTTATTACCTAATATATATTTCATGTTTCTGAGAATTTTATGTGCCTAAGATCTTTTAAGATTTTAGTGGTAGTAAGCAAAGTACAGAAGAATCTAACTTTCTTGAGGAATTTTGTTTGAAAGCATGTATTTAATGTGAATATTTAAAAAGAACTTATGTTTTTGGAACTTTAAAAGGGTCATATTATGCATATTTCCTGTTGAACTGCACAGTGGATCATCAAGGTTTTAAGCACCATCCAAAGCCAAATGCAGGTTCTCTATGCTTGGGTACCTGTTAGCAGTCTGTGCTGATACTCTCCCAAGTATATGAGGTGGACAAGAAAACTTGAAATGTGCCATTTCAGAAGAGTAAACGAAAAATTAGTTAGCCTCGTAAAGTATGCAGATTGCTTTAGAACAGTGGTGTTATTCGTATTCCTGCAAAAGATGGGGATGCAATTTGAATCAGATATGTACTTCTGCCTAGCAAATTCTCTGTTCATGACTTTACGTTACCAGTTCAATGGAAGGAATAAACACAGAGTGATGGCATTGAGGTAATAGAAGTTACGAAAAGCACGCAACAAGATTGTTAATAGTACTTGAAAAATGAGACTTTAAAAATTGCCTGTTGTGCCTAATCATTGCATGATTAGGTTTGGAATCTCAGCTCCTGAAGTCAAGGTGTTGTGTGTAGCCATCCTTTGTATATTCTGTAGGCTATTAAATTTTCATCTTAATACTGCTTAATCATTTCATTAGGGTCTGCCAGTTGAGAAGGGAAGAAGCTTTCACAAAAAATCACTACTCTCTTGGAAATAAATTTCTGACAAATGTGTGAATGTAGTTCATGTATCTAAATATCTACTTGTCTGTACGTATACATATATAGATTAATAGATAGACTTACATAATTGTTCTTGTATGCATATGTATACATATTTATTTATGTACGTTGATATAAGCATGTATCATTTCTAATAAGTACAAATATTTAGACATCAACTCAATTGGGGTTTGAAATCCCATTGAACTTTCAGAATCATAGAAAAAAAAACAGTTTTCATAATGTTTAATTGTAATGATATTACATGTAGCCCATAGAATATATCATTTGGTATACCTTAATGCTTCATGTACAATATGCCTGAGTTTATAACGTTAACTTGTTTTGCTTACTCAAAGCTGTCAGTGTTTTAATTTTGTGACGCTGTGGCTGAAACACAGCATACGCAGATGCAAATGCATTTGAAGAACCTTATTTAATAGAATGCAATAATTTAATATTGACAGTCTAATTTTGGTGTAGCTGTATAGAGTTACATGTTTATATAAGGAAATTATGATTGTTTTCAAACATGTAAAAAGTATAAAACTATTGCTATAAAATATAGCTGGTAGAAGACTTTTTGAATTCTTACTGCCATCTCTTGTTTTCATAAAAGATTTGCAGGACTGCTCAAATTAGGAAAATTTTTCTGAAGCTCTTCATTTGCTCTGAGGTTGTGCAAGAGGCTTTCTCCTGTAACAGGTTCTCTGTTGTAGGGTATATTTGTATTTTATATAACTCCATGATACTGAATCAAACCAATTGCACTTCAGTTATAACCTACCAGTACAAACTCTTCCTAACTACTTTGTGTTATTTATTAAGAACTAAGAATTTTATCGGCACGGAATATTGACACAAAAATAAGGAGTGAGGTTATAGAACCATTAGTCATAGATTAAGTCAGGACAACCAGTAAGTTACCGCTTTACCTGTCCGAACTATAGCAGGTGACACTTGTATATGAAAGCAAACTAAAGATGAAGTTTATTTGAACTATAGATTAAGTGAGCTCAATTCCGTAAAAAGCAAAACACTTAAAGCTAAGAGCCAGCTAACTTCAAACATCAACAATGATACCTATATCAATATATATTAGTAACATGCAGAACTGTTATGTTGCATGGGGTTAGTGTAAAATATTTTAATTTTAAAAAAAAAATCTGTGACTGAATATTGCTTAACTACCTTAGATGAGTTTATACTCTAAACCAACTATCATAATAACAACTGTGCTACTTACCAAAGAGGAAAAAAAAAAGGCTAAAGGAATAATTTTCAACATATAGGAAATAAATTTTATTCAGTCTGACCTTTTTGATAGAAATAAACCATTTGCACGTCTCCAGGCTCAACAGTGTTAATGTCAGCCCTTCCCCTTTCCAGTGGCTGTACCAGCTATGTAATCTAGAAACTGGCCACCATCCATAGATCTTCAAGAACTGTATTTTCAGTGTTCTGAGAATTTCCAGTGTTTTAAAATTTCTCTGGGTAATAATAGTATTAGCTCATTCTTTTCACATAAAATAAATTCAAAATGAAGAGTGTTGAGGGTAGGTGTTACTACTGAATACTAAAGATTAGGAGACTATTATAAAGATTTGTAAACTCTACAAGAAAACAGCTCCATTTCTAAAGGGTTCTCTCATGAGAACTTCTTGCGTCATTTTTTGATAAAGATAAGGCTATGCAGGTGGTGCCATGACCAGGTGGGAGCTGCCTGCCAGCTCTTCAGTTATAATGACCTGGCTGAATTTATCCTGCAGCTAAGGGGTCTGTGCAGCACAGCACAGGCTGCACCTGCTCAGGTTAATTGTTATGTGGATCACTAACTCCTAAATGTGCAACAATTTCTCAGTCAGTATCAATACACTCCTATATCCATGAAGTGTGGAACAAGCAAACTGTGTTTTTCTTGTCTCACATGTGGAATTCATTGGAGATAGTGGGAAGGATTTCTGATCACGATATGATATGTCAGGAGAACAACCTGCACCAATACTTCCTCATCTCATAGTTCTGCCATGTCTCATAAGCTCAGGATATTATGCTCTAGGTCTGTATTTGAATGGAAAATCAAATCTCTGTGCTATTGAAAGCTGTGATGGTAGCTGAATAACTTTGTAAACTTGCCTCTTCAGTCAGTGTTGACTTTGTCCTCTGATGTGGTATACAGGGAGCTATGCTTCTGACAGATAATATTTTTTTTTTTTTATGATATATAAAATGATGGTCTTGGCCATTCTTTCTTAAAACCTAAAACTCCTTGCAACTTTACACAAAGATTAATTCTAGTTGTCCATTAGTTTGTTCTTCTGGACAGACTCCAAGATGCATGCTTGCTACTTTTCTCTTTTATCCCTTTCCTAAATTTATTATTGGCTGTACAGTCTCCTCCTCATGCGGAAGCAGTATCACTATATTCTGCTAATGTATTGTCATAGGAGATATGTACCTTTATATATGGTTTTCTTGTATCATTATGATTAATTTTTAAATGTTTATAAAGTTTGAGATTTTTTTTTTATAGTTTTCTTCAAATCTAAGCCCTAGAGACACATATAATCGTAGGAAACCTGATTTTTAAAATTGTCATTTGTTTTAAAAGATTTTTTTAAGTTTTTTTATTTATGTTACACATTAATGAGATGGTATTAATTAATCAAAGGAAGCTTTAACTTCATTGTTTACCAGGAATTACATTGTTTGTAACAGGAATCTCATAAATGAAAACATTTGATGTGTAAGGCTGTCTTGCATTAATGGCAGTTCAGTTGATGCAAGAAAGGGCCTGAGTTAATAACAGTATAAAAAAGGCTGATCCCATCCTACAGGTTTCCTAGTCAGCTACAAATTCCATCCATTAAGCCAAATGGAAAAGATTCTTTGTTTATAAAGAAAACAAAAACTTGTCTCTGCCTTCTTTCCGGCATTATGGATGACTTAACAGAACTTTTCCACTCCAAGATCTAAGTTAGGGCTATGAAATTTAAAGATTTCACTAATACAGAGAATGTTGTATAGAAATTAACTATCATATTATACGGTAACTTTATAGCACTATAAATCATTTTGTGGTCATTTTGGAACATATCTTTCTGAGGAAGTTTTGACAGATGCCTCTAAAGATGTGCAAATTTAGGCTTCCATCTGGAAATCCTCCTAACAGCTGTAAGGCCACTGTATAGGAGGCTGTCATGGGTTTGTGATGTCCTCAATATCTCCTTTCTGATATAATAATCCTCCAGAGCTTTTTGTCCAAACTAATATCTTCATTGTGTGGAAATTACTTATAACCACTGGTCAAAATGTAGTCTGAAAAGATCCTTAAAAGTTTAAATACTTTTCCAAGTGTGTGTAGTAAAACAACATTATTTTCTTAAACTATAAAAAGAGGTAGATGATGCTTACTGTGCAATTTCAAAATATTAAAATTAGTAAAAGCAACATACTGTAATCAGAACCAGCCCAGGCTTTAGCATGTGATGCACGCACACATGGAATTGTGGACAGAATACAACTTGACTTTATCAAAACATTGTTATGCAAGAGCAGAATTATGCTTTTGGGTTTATGCTCTGAATGAGGGAAGTAGAGTTTCATGACTGCACTAGTGCTGTCTTACCCTACCGCACAAAAATATGGATATAAGTTGAAGGCAGTCATACTTGGAAAAACAATTTTTATGACTACTAAAAAAGCACGGTGTGTACTTTTACATGTTTTTTTTTTTTTTTTCTGGAAAATAGTGAGTGGATTGCAATGTGTTCAAATTATTTCTGTATATCCATTCCAATGTTTTGACCATTAGAGGGTGAACTACATCCCTAATACATAAGAATAATACTACGGAATGCTGCTTAGCTGCTCGATTTGATTCTGTCAGTTTTGGGGGAAAAAAAGACATGCAAAGCAGAACAAAATACAACCTGTGTGATTTTTAAGCAGCTTGGAATTATTAACATGCAAGAACTATCTAGAGATAAAAACTCAAGCCCCATACTCCCTCTTGTGGTTAAGCTTGAAAGAATATGGTAAAAATATGTATACACGTACATACACCTATATGTGTATATATGTAGTATTATCTGTACTTACAGGGGGGAAAAAATATATTTGTTTTTTGTTTTAAAAAAACATAACTTTTAATAAAGTTCTAATTTGCTTGCTGTAAATGGTCTCAGAATATGTAATTCACCCTGAACGACATCTCATTCATCCTCAGAGTTAGTGTACTTCAGTTTTAACACAGTCTTCACTCTGGGAGTTTTCCAAATCCAGTGATGCAACTACTTGGCTTCCATGTTGGATAATATAGAATGTCATAACTGAGGAGACCCTAATGGCTACTCAGTAAAGCAAAGAAAGTTTAACTCTCAGTAACCTGATTGAAAGAAAAAAATTCTTTATGTAGAAGGGCTATCTAGAGAAGTGAAAAGGAGTTTCAGTAATATTTAGTTGCTCTCCTGGAGCTTTTGCCGTATCCGTGCTACTTCCATCTCACTTCCTTTTACTGAACTTCAAGGCTTGAAGAAGTACAACTGAGCATTTCTAACCTCAGTGGAAATAATTAAAATCTTTCTGTTTGCTTGCTTTTAATTAAAGAAAGGGATCATTTACATTTGTTGTTATTACTTTTTGAGAATAATGAAAAGAGAAATAATCTTGACAAATGCAAAGTTATTAGAAACATGTTGGCTACAAGTGTGTTGATTCTGAAATATTCCATGCCTATTTGTTCATCAAGATTATGGTATGCTTTATGTATCATCTGTGCTTAAATAGCTGTGGTAATGGCAAGCAACCACCTACTTATTATTTGTTTGTGATGACTCATGTAACCTACTGCTCTTGGAATTTTACTATAGCTCATTTAAAAAAAAATCCAAAGCTTTCTCTAATAGCTATAGGATTTAAATACTCCTTTTCTATGTGGAGCTTTGTGATAAAAGAATGAAAAGGAGGTGACAGAGTTAAAAAAAAAAAAAAAATCAGCACTTTCTTTAATATACATGGTTTTAGTTCTTTTATTATGATTGGGTTTGGGTAAGATTGCCTTATAACAATTCTAGCTTACATTTTGTTGGGTTTTTCTTTCCATGTAGAAAAGTGACCATAATGGAAGACCCTGATCAGAACATTCATCTGAAAAACTTGTCTCTTCAGCAAGCAACCAATGAAGAGGAAGCCTTAAATCTACTGTTCTTGGGAGACACCAACAGAATGATTGCTGAGGTGAGAACTGCTACTACAAATCTTGCTTAACGCGATCAGAGTTAAAAGGATCATAAACTTCACATAAGATGTATATTTTGGAAGTCCTTAGAGATGAATGAGTAAATATCTTCTTTCTGAGTGTATTTCCCCAGCGAAATTGAATAAGCATTTCTCCAATTAGCTTTCACGTTGCCAAGTGCTTTCTGTTTTTCTATAGTGAATCTGATTGGTGGTTGTTGATGTCATAACGTACTGCAATCAAACTAAGTACGAAAAAAAAATTTTCTCATAAGCCATAGACTGAATTTTGAACGTGGCATGTATCTACATACATACATACACACACACACATTTAAAGATTAGAAAACTTGGCCTTATAAAGCATTGCCAGACATTCCCACGAAGTACTAAATTGCCTTTGAAGTAGTTACAGTAAGAGTTAGCAGTCCCCTCTTTTTTTGTTATTGCATAAACACATGGTGTTATGTGTTTAAAAAAAAAAAAAGGTAGTGCAAAGCACATTAAAAATAAATATTTGCCAGTATGCAAAGGCAAGGGTGTTTTTACTGATTCTGGAAAATTAAAAAGAAATATTTCCATATCCAGTTATTAAAATCTGCATGGTTTTGTGTGGGTTTTTTCTTCATACTTGGAAATGGAATGTAAATATAAAAAGTGTGTTGTATAATTTGAGTACTGTCAGTGTGCCACAACACAGCTAATTCTATTATAGAAATTTGTGGGTTTTCATCTTCTGTCTGACCAGAAAGGTATATAATAAATCAATGAGGAGAAAGACATTTAAAGCATACGAAATATTCAAGTAGCTCTCTGTTCCTGCTGACTGACCACATACACCTGCGTACAGGGAAGAAGCGTTTGGATACAAAATGTAAATAAGCAAAAAACTGATTTGTTCTCTCTTCCTCAAGGGAGACTTTCAGCAGTGACATTCTGAGAGGCAGAAAGACATTAAGGCAAGAGATAATCAAGCTGTACTTAAGGGTTGTTAGTAAATATGAATATTGAGGCAAGGAACCATTTGATGATATTAAAATGGAAAAACTGATACGATTTAGAGCAGAGGAACTTGAATAAATGTAATAGAGGAGAGAAAAAGATGACGTTGAGTTCAGAAGCCTGAAAAGCTATCATGATAGGTGGTAATGAAAACAGAAGAAGAAAGTTCATTGCATGGAGAAAGATCTTCAGGAACTCTCTGATCAGTTTAGAGGAGCTGTGTATGTATATAAGACAGAATTTAAAGAATTGGTGTGCTTCTGGCTGACAGTGTCATAAATCAACAATTGTAAAGGGCAACTGCGTTACATATTTGGAAAATGTTGCCTTAAGAGAAAATATATCCCAAACACAAAGTCATGAACAAATAGCAGGACTAATGAGTAAGTCATTAAAGGTCAAGATGAAGTAATGGTCAGTAAAACAGAAAGAATACTCGTAGTGGGTCAGACTGAAGATATCTCTGCTCCAGTTTCCTGTTTTGAACAATGGCCAGTAACAAATATTTAAAGAAGAGTAAAAGATAAACCAAGTTAAATAATGATTTTTAAAAAAAAAAAAAATCCTAATCTTCATTAGTTTGCGTTTCAGACTATTCACAGCTAATAACTTCTGTTGTATTTTTTCTTTACATGAATTTGCCCAGATGCTTTTTTTAATGTGAGTAGATTTTTATTATGAAATCTGGTGTGACACAAAGTTCCATGACTTAACTTTGTTGTAGGAAGAAAAATTTCCTTTATCTTACTTTTTAATCTACAGCTTGGTAGTTTAATTTGGGGTTTGCTAGTACTTGCTAGAAAACATAAGAATAGCCATGAGAATGTTCAGGACCCCAATAGTAGAGAATTCACTAGTCTGAGTGGCTTGGGTTAGCAAATGATTTTTTTTTTTTTTTAATATAAATACTATAAAGTTATTGTTTTGTTGGTCTTTAATGAAGAGTGCTTAAAAGAAAAAAGCCCAGAGGATACATGCTTTGAATAACTACCACCCATTGCAGCAATATTTACTTTGCTTAGTCTGAATGCTAATATGATTTGAAAAAATTCAAATGAGGTGGATTTCATTTTAGAAGTCTTATTTACGTTGTTAACCTGCACATTGTTCCTTAGCTGTTGCAGCAGGTACGTTGCAGTGCAGTTCAGTGAGCTTACTGAGTGCTGCTTCCTCTTAGGCATTACAGAATTTGTCACCCATTATCATTTGGCATTTTTGGCCTTAAGTGACTGTGGTACTTTATATGATGACTTAATAGAATGAGAAAATGGTGTTTGCAGAAATGGGGGATTACTGTAGAGATCTAGGGAAGAGGACTTAGGACATCAACCATAACTTCTTCTCCAGAGATCCATATTTTTAAACCTTGGTTGAATTATATCACTTCCTGACCTCAAAAAAGATTAGGACCCTATTTAATAAACTTTAAAAGACACAAGATGTATAAACCTACATAGGAGAGAAAGTAAAACTATGCTTAATTCATCTGTTTTTAATGATGAGGAGTTTGGGTACAGGAAATCTGTGGCAGAACTGCAGCCTCGGAAATTACAATCTCATGCTTTACTCCCAAGATAACCCTTCTTTCAAAATGGTCCTGCAACTGTTCAAAATAAGACAATTTAATTTCTGCAGTGCTTCTGCTAGTGCAGTCTAAATTGTGATTTGAGGGCTGCGTTTTGCCCTCACCACTGACTATGCTAAAAAGAATGTTATCATAACATAAAAGTATTCTATTGGACACATTCATTCATTCATTAAATGTAAGAACCTAAAGATACATTTATAACCAAATACTTCTTTCCCACACGTAACTATATAGCTCATGAGAAGGAAAAAAGTGGAAGCTAATCTAATATGTGCAGGATTGGTTTATAGGTCTGCATAGGACCAATCCTTTGCTCTAGTTTTGACATGTACTGCGTGTTGTGGAAATGGTAAAATGGGAGACATCTGTGCACAAACACTTCACAATGTCAAAATCCAAATAGGAAGTTTTTGTCTTTTATATTTTGCGAGGGAGAAATAGTCAGAGAACAAACCCCCAAAAATGTTTCTTACCCTGGCGGCTTTTCCAGCTGTAAGGACTATTTGTTTGTTTTTCCCATAAAACACAGTTTCTTGTTACATTTGAATGCATAAGAATCTCAGCAACAGGTGTTAAAAAAAAAATCTGAATTTATTTGTATTTTGCCTTTTTAAGGCAACTTTATGATTTAAGTATCTCAAATACATGCAAAAAAGGATCCAAAATCTAATCTGCGCTTATGACACAGGTGGTAGCAGCTGCATCTAGAAAAGCTCATGTATAGAAATAAGTGTTTCGCCATTTAGGTAGTGTTTACAAACCATTTTATTTTGGTAGATACATTATTAATATGTCTTCAGCTGAAGTGGTCTTTTCTAAATTCTTATGAAGGGAATCTCTTTTGATCATCTCCTTTGAAATACTATGCCTGAACCACTGTGATTTAGAGAATGCTTAGTACTTTTTTAGTATTTCTCTTAAAATAGTTGCATGGATATTTAGCATTTGTTTTTCCTCTAATGAAAAATTACTTCATTTTAGTGAGGAAGGAAATGTTTTAGTGAATGGTATTATACCTATAATACTCCATTGTTTAAATTTGGAAGACTGCATACTACACAGTGTTTGTTCCATCATTTAAAATGTTTGAAGTACATATGGGGCAAGCAGTAAGCATTTGGCAATGTTTAAATATGTTTATTTCAAGAAAGAATGAAACTTTCAAACATTTAAAGATAGTTGTGGGGACTGACTTGTGACCTCTGAATTGGACTCATTCCCTTGATACTTATTTTTATTGTCCATTAGTATTCTCTTGAATTTATTTAGAACGCCACTGGTAGTGTTTCAATGCATTTTTTTTCTTGGATGAAACATGAAAAATAAGATTTGAATGTATGAACATATGAGATTAAATTACACTTTTGCCAAATGAATGAATCGCAACTTTCTGCTCCTAGGTTCCTCATTGGTGTAAATTGTTAATTTATTTCCATTCTGACAAACCTGTTCTATAGTATAATTAGTACCAAATAGCATCATCACTTCAGCACAGGTGCTGTCATTTCCATGTGTGGTAAAACAATCACTGATCATATGTACTACTTTGAATAGTCCTTAAAGTGCTTTGGGATTTATATGGATAAAAAGCACTGTATAACGTAAAGTTTAATAATATCCTTCCAAGGGAATATTAATTACTTTTAAAATTGCCTCAGTTACCATGGTCTAACTGTGAAACTGTACTTGCAGTAAATATGGAAAGGTAAAGTATGGCGTTTAGAAATCAGGGAAGTGTCAGATTGTACTTATCCTGATCCTATCATAGCAATAAATTTGCAGTTTTGACTGTGTCAGGTGTACCTAAGTACACCTGAAGAGCCCCTTCACTTGTACCATATTGATCAGAAAGGAAACTAAGGATCTTGTGCATCTACCAGATGTAAAGGCAGGAACCTCCTATTCTTCAACTTACATACCCTTCCATATACCATGCTTCTGTTGGAACTGATGGAGTTAATATTAAATTAGACTGTTTTTCAACAAAGAAACTCTGCTCCTTCAGCCTTGCAGAGACTTAGGATGTTCTGTGCTATAAACAAACAATGTGCAAACACCAGAATAATCTAAGGATGAATTTCAACCAGAGAAACAAACTGTGTTAAAGAGCTCAGTTATCATTCTTGGACACGAGGGCTCTTTTCACACAGTCTGAACTCTGAAATAACTGAAGCTGTCAGAACTTCTTCCTACATGTATCCATCTGATTGTAGCTTGAGATTGGAGAAAAACGGTCTGATATCTGCCTTGGATTCTATCAGTGCTTTTCTCTTTTCCCTTGCTCTTCTTCAAAAAGTTCAAAAGTGAAAAAAAAACTTAAAAGGAGTAAGAAACCCTCCTTAAAACAAAATTTTGTACCCTTTTACTGAGACATTCTCTCACCAAAAAAAAAGGAGCATTCAGAATCAGCCTTTCTTCATTTATCCTTTGGCTAATCACTAATTCACTCACACAGGAAAATCATGTTCTTCTGATGTCTAAATATTTTGATTGAAAGAAGAAAAGATTCCACTGGAACTGTATAAACTGCCAAGAGGAGATGGTCTGCTATATGGGTTGAATGACTGCATTTATCACCTGTGAAGTCTTTTTGTCCTGGCTGTCTTGAACTCTTTTCTGTATTTTCTCTGAGTGTATTTGGCAGTTGTAATCAACACATCATTCTTCCAGGTAGTAGCAGCTTCTGCTGGTCTAATGGTGATTTCCAAACAGCCTTTCATGTATTTTTCTCCTATTTAAGAAACTTTCTTTGTCGCAGGTCCTCAGTTATTAAGAACTCTGTTTAGACCAGTAGTATCCTGTTTGGCTATTCTTCTTAGTGAAAACAACATTTATAATAGCAGCTGCAACAAATAGAGGATTTGGGATATACATTAATTCTTGTATAGGGAAGAACTGCAGCATTTTGTTGATTTAAAATAGATAACAATTAGATTAGGCTGGATAACTTAGGCTCCAGCAAGTTTTTGACCTTTCATGAGCTTGTATTCCTTGACAGAAACATCCAAATTGGGTGCTTCTTGCGATATGGCTGTGCTGCAGGTTCTCATTTAAGTAGAAACCACCTTCTTGCAACTGTTGTGCGAATAGAGGTAATGGTTTAAGTCATGAAGCCTCTGTATGGTTTGGTTAATTTCAGCAAATACAGGTATATCCTAGTCCTGGAGAAAAAGAAGACTGGGTTGTGTGGCTTGAAATATCTCCTGTATATATTTTCCAACATCAAACAAAACACAAATGCTTTACCAAAACAAAATCTTGAAAGATATGTCATTGAATTCCTCTCTTACCGTGCCACAAACGGGCAGCAACAGATGACCTGGCATTAATTCCTTTGTAGTGCTCGTGTGATATCACAAAGTATCTAAGGTCTGCTCATGTGGTTTATGATGTCACAGAATTCCTGGAAAAAATTATTTCTTTTTAAGTAACTGCAGCTCATCAGTTGTTCTATATATAACCTTCACAATAGCAACCATCTGCTGAGAGCGAGGCCACTCCCCTCTTTCTTTTTTTCCTTCATCACATCAAATTAGCATGAGGATGATTTCATATACATATGGTTTGAATACTACTACCAAAGCCAAAGTGAACTCTGAAAGCCGCTAAAGGAACCTCTTAGTAGGCTCTGAGACACTGCCCAGAAAATTTTGTTTGTTTATTTTCAGTTTTCAAACTTTCTGAACAGCTGAATGCTGATACTCAGAAGTTGCATATGTAAGATAGCAAAAAATCCAAAACAAAACCAGCCACCCCCACAAAAAAAGGCTTATTCTTGGACTGAAGATGCTGACAAGTTGTAATTTCTTTTGCTATGTGCTTTGTATCTACTTGTGTGGTAAAAGTAGCAAAGTGTGGGGGATTATGACTGCAATTAATATTTCACGATCACATCCCATTTAACAGTTTAAATTTTTATTGCCTTACGCTTCCTGCAATAGTTCTAATAGAGCTTTCTATCTATGGGAGCTGCAATGTAGAGACAGAATTGTATTGTAAAAAGCAGTATTGGCGTACTGATTAAAGCATGGTTCTACTCTGAAGGACTTTATAAAAATAGCAGTTTAGGATCCTAGCCAATGACTTCCAAATCAGCTTCACTCATTTTATATCAAAAAAGAAGTTGTGAAGAGAAAAGCAATGGAATTTCTAATGATCAATCCAGCAGAATCTGCTTGGAACATGGAAAAACAAGTTGTGGATAGTGTATTGCTATAGGCAATAACAACCTAATAGGGTAAATACTGCCCTGAGCTTTTGGAACTCAAAGTCCTGAATTTTTATTTTTTTTTTTTTTTATGCTTTAAACTTTTTTTTGCCTCTTTTGGGGGTTAAACAGATGTGACTAAAAGCACATTTGGAAATACATGAGGGTTTGCTGCATACAGAAACTTAATTTTGCTTAAGAATGCTTATTCTGATACAAGAATATTCTGCTGATTTCTTCTGCTTTTTCATAGCAGCCTTTACTTTGTGCTTCCACAGCTAGACCCATATTGATGTTCAATCTGGCTTAGCCTTGTCTGCAGTATAGTGTGACCGCTGTAACGACTGTAGTGCAAAATGTCTTCAGATGTCAATTCTGCTGAGGAGAATGTCCTTAAATATTAATTCTGTTATGGATTTTGAGCTGGAAGAACAAAACATCCAGTCCTGCTTCACAGAGAGCAAGTAGTAAAATCATAGCTCTCCTAGTAAAATAGGTGAAGCTGGCTCTAATTATTCATGGAATCAGAATTGCTGAATAAAGTACATTTTAACAGCATATAACTTTTTCTTAGTATAACTGCATTTTAAATATGTTTGGGAGTATTTTCTTGCTTCTCAAAGATTTGCAGGCCTATATCTTTCCCTCAGCCCGTACATTTTCATTCCCATGCTACAACTTGCTGCCCCTTCATTGGTTCAGCTTCACCTCTGAGGACAGCATATCATGTGACTGCACTATGATGCTCATTTCCCAGGGTTGTGAAGTGATCCCTAGAAACCAGGCGGTTAAGCAGAGCTGGTGGTTTGCCTATATTATTCCAGAATTTCTCATTTGTATAAACTAATGATCAAAACTCTTCTCCCTCTCCCTCTGAGCTTGGCTTTATTAGGTAAAGCAACCCAAAATTAAAGAGTGCTAAGGCTGTCATTTCATTACAGAATTTTCACCAACAGCTGCAAGTGTATGCTATTCCTGCACACCACCTACTTGTTCACATGCTGTGTGCTGCCATTTTCAGTTATTTGAGCAGAACTGCTTTCTACAGCTGCATGGGAAACTGATCCAGGTTAAATATATATATGGTTTGCAGACTTGACGTCTTTTTTCTTTGAGCTGGATCCATTCCCCAAAACAGTTCAGTTGTACTGGCATTATTAAGGCTGGAAAAAAATACAAGGAAATTGAAGGGGAGGCAATTCAACCAAGAGGTATAGCTGTTTGTATTATTCCTGGTAAAGGAATATTCAGTGTATTTCTGTGGAGAGCCATCCTTTCTGGATTAACAAGACAACCCCTTCAACACCTGCAACGGGCAGGCTATTTTAACATCTAGAATACTTCATACCAAATCAGACTATGGGGGAAAAAAAAAGCAATATGTTGGTATACCTAGTCTGAATCACAGGGTATGCCTAGATAAATAATTACTCTAGAATAACAGAAGAATAAAATATAGGCAAGAGATTAATGTATACAATTCCACAGGATTTGTTAATCTTTTTAAACGGCTATAAATAAGTGTAGATGGTTGCTAACTCAATAATATTTATTTATTAATTTATTTCACTATCTTATTTTTCTGCAAGCCAAGTATTTATAACCTAATAACATACTTGTAATAGTTTATAAATAAAAGTACTATTTGTACGGTAAACCTTTAATCTCCATATATATTCTAAAGTTTTATAAAATGAGGATAATAAGGAATTCTTTTAGTTTTAAGTTTCCAACAACAGCTTGATATAAATAAACAAAAGAGGCTTTAGATGCTTAAAAATTTTTTTTTATGCGTTAAGAAAAGAACGCTGCATGTGTGATGGCATATGGTAATTTGATATCTAAAATTAAATATCTGAGAGCTGTTTAAAATTTTCTGTTCTGCATTTCAAGTATATCGGGAATGCCAGTAGTCATACTAACGCTGAGCATCTCTAAAAATTGACCAAGAATGTCCATGTTTCTCGTTAAGGAAGTATGGAAGTAGCTATTTCTAATAAATATATTTAAAGCCAAATCTTTTATGAAAACCGTCATGATGTAAAATTTTGATACTGATTTTGTCAAATTACTTTTATGAAAAAATTAATGAAACTGTGAAAAGCCTTATGGGAAGTTCTAGTCTTAGTTACACTGGTAGCTATCCAGCCAAAAAAAATTTAAAACAGGCTTACCAGTGGGGAAACTGGTAAACTCTTGGAGATTAGGAATTACTAAGTTTCGCTCTGGTCAAGGTGCCCTTTTCTAGCAATATTCTTCAGCATAGTGAGGCAAGCTGCTTTGCTGATGTACTCACTGCTAGAGTATCTTGGAACAAGGATAGTTGCTTGCTTACTTGCAGTACAATTTGTCCGGATTAAAATTATCCAAGTATTTAGCCAGAATGTGAGTACCAGGTAAAATCTTTTGGGGGGGTTCTTCCATATTTGTTACAGGTGTAATAGCCCCAAAAAAACCTGATTTCCAGATTTGTGAGCTATAAAAAGCTAAATCTATTTATTAAATGAAAACTGGGGACTCTTCCTTTCTTTTCATTGTAGACACCAATGAATCAAGCCTCAACTCGATCTCACTGCATTTTCACTATTCACATCTCCAGCAAGGAACCTGGATCTGCAACCATCCGACGCTCCAAGTTACACTTAGTAGACCTTGCTGGATCAGAACGTGTTGCAAAGACTGGAGTTGGAGGTCATTTATTGACAGAAGCCAAATATATCAACCTGTCATTACATTATTTGGAACAGGTAAAACTGGAATAGTGTGAAACATTTCTCCCTTTACTGCATTCCTGTTCAGCAATGTGCAATGTTTTGGCAATCTTGATTCCAATATTCAGTTAGTCTTTAGACTGTGTATGTATTGCAGTTTTTTAAAATGTTTGAGTTGGTGGCTCTTAATTTGAAATAAAATATTTTAATTTAGGAAAAGCTTAACAATTAAACAGTAAGGTTATTGTAGGTATAGAGTGTAGTGTTTCAAAAGTAATTTTCTTGGGTTTTTTGGAACAGTAAAGATATTTACAATGTTGCGGCTGTATTTCTGCTAAAAATTTCTTGTTGTCGTCATCACCCCCTTCCACAGCTGGGATCAGGATCATTAAACTGATTGATTTTCATTTGGTTCCAGCATTGTAGTACTGTAAAGTATTAGGCTATTCTCTCATTAGTTGTTTTATTCCTCTACCAATGTGAATCTTTGCTCTCTTTGAGACAGGCATTACCTTTGTTAATGTATTTATGGAGTGACTACCCTAATTGGTTTTATACCAATAGGACTTGTATTTGCAACTGTATAATAAAAATAGATTTCTATAAATCTTTTTCAGCTGTTGTTACTGAGAAAGGTTTAGCCTGTTCATTTAAGGTATACTAAAATCCCTGTCGTTCTTGCACTGCTGCTTTTTATTTTTCCTCTTTGGAAAAGGCAAATAAAGAGAAAATAGGTTCATCCTGGATAATCTATTAAAAAAAAAAAAAAAGAAACAAAGAATGAGCTAAGACAGTGGTGGTGAATGGAAATTCTGAAGATGAAACGTTCCAGTAAAAAGATCTGGTTAACAGGAATATTTTTTTTTAAATTATCCTTGTTGTTGTTGTCATTATTGTTATTATTATGGATTCTTTATTATTTTTCCTCCACTGATCTGACATAATCATTTTCCCTTCAGGACTAGAAAAATAAGATGTTACATCTTAGGATCCTTTTAATTTCTGTTAATGTGTTAAGTGTGAGGGTGAAGATTGTTCACACTTACTAATATCTTCTTTTCTAATATCTCTTCTTTCCACCAGGTTTATAGGCATTGTCTCTATTCCATAGCATTCTTTCCTTTCAGGTGTTTCTTTTTGACTTAGTATTTGTGGCATTGCTGAAGGACATTTATGCTTATTTATAAATGCTTACTGCATGTTACATTTATGTCTCACTGATCTGCTGTGATGCTGTGTATTCTAATGCTGTAAAACTCCAAGCAAAGGTAAGAAACACATGGCAATCAATGAAATCTATTTTGTGGATGCTGTGCTATTAAGTTGCAACCACTGAAGATTTTCAAGTGTGGATTTCAGACCTCACACCTGTAAGAGAAATGAAGTTCTTTCTAAGTTTGAATACATAATATTATTTTCACAAAACAGCAAAGACTGTTCCTGTTGCCAGAAATTAGTTATTTTTTTGAGTTCTGCTGGAGAAATACAGATTTTTTTTCCTAAGGCTTCTTTAAAAACTTCTATATAAGACAATGGCAGGTCTGTGAGGCTATCATTTAGGCGGGGGGAGGAGGAGAAGAAAAATGCCTGACTCTGAAATTCAGATTTATCCCTTTTAATTCATACTCCAGTATATGTGTTATTTAGTAAAAGTTACAGTTGAGGAAATCAATTTAAAAGGAAAATTTTGTGCGTGGCAATACATGAAAATTCTTTAAAATTAAGATTAGGAAATATAACTGATTGTTCTACTTACTGGGAATGATATTTTTCATTTTTGTTTTGTGTGTTTTTCTGTTAACAAGAACAAATGTTTTAGACTGCATTTAATCTATAGTCAGAGATATTTCATCCGTCAAAAGAAGCAGCTTAAGGCACAGCAGGTGGCAGTCAGTCATTTGCTATTACACGGAACACTTCTTCATACCACCCATTTGTTTAAATTTTACCTTGAAGTAAAATGTCTGTATTTCAGTTGTAGTCATGGGAAGTGACGTGGGTAAGTGATTCTAAAATGGACCTCTTCAGAATCATACAAATTGTGCTCAGGATCCTTCTGTATGATTTTAATGTATTTGTAATGGAACATTGCCTGAGCTTATGTGAGGTTGAATTTAATAATCTGTGTAGTGCGTCTTGAGAGACTCAGGTTTGAAGTGCTGTAGAAGCATAAAATATTAATATTTTGTCATACAACTTTTAACTCCTATTTTAGAATAAATACAGTTGGAGATAAGCATGTTGGGTTCTGTCTGGTATTGCAGATGGTTAATAAAATGTTTTCTAATACTGAATGAAAGACCAATGAAGACAGTAAAAAATATCCTTTTTTTTCTTGCAGTGGGAATTGGGCCATTCAATCCTGACTTTGCAGTGACTAATATTAAAGTACAGGGATTCCTCAAGATCAGCTTCTTTACGTACTCAACTATTTAGTTGTCTACTGGTGTGTTAGTGTTGGGTTATGCCATTTCTAAACACATAAAATAGTCATGTAAAATTATTTGTGTCAGGATGACAGTGGGAACACAGTTCTGTGTTATCACACTTGGTCTACTTGTTAAACCACAAAGTGTTAAGAAGTCTTCAAATAAATCAATTGCACTTTTTCCTCCAAGTGGCCTATATGTCCAGAAAAAAATGATGGTGAGATAGTGTCATGCAGCTGATCTACAATGGCAGTAGGGGATGTTCAATCTTAGTCTCCACAGCAATTTGATACATAGGTGCTCTTGAAAGTCCCTATTACCACATCAGGGTAGCTTTTGCTGTCCGTAAGACGTAGTAGCATGTTCTGGAATTACAACTGTATTTGTGTGTGTGTGTGTGTGTGTGTAGATAGTCCCTTCTGATAAACAACATATGGTATCCTGGACCAAATGTAGAGTTACAAATTAATAGTGATACAGCCATGTGATTTGACTCTATAGTGGATTAGAACTATATGTTTTTCCCCAAATTATGTTTCTACTGCTTTGACGAATAAGCCTGTTAACTGTCATTTAACACATCCTCCATTTAGGGAATCAAAGCTATCATCTTCTGTGTTATGTGACTCTGTCACATGACAGTACAGTGGCTTCTATGTTATGAGAGCTGGTCACATAGCTTTTGAGTGCCAATGTGGGAGGGTTCAAATTCTACAGACTTCATGCATAAACTTAAGAAAAAATTAACTTCTCTAACACAGTTCCCATTTTTAATGGAAATACCATATATTCCCTCTGGCTTTTTTCCCATCTTTTCTATTCAGGTTGTAGTCTCTGCATGGCAGAGACTGAGAATATGCTTATTAATGTATAGTCTACACTACTATGAGGTTTCCATGCGCTATTTTAAACTAACAAACAGAGATATCACCATCCCTGGAGGTATTTGAAAAATGTGTAGACGTGGTGCTTAAGGACATGGTTTAGTGATGGTTTTGGCAGTGTTAGGTTAATGGTTGGACTCGGTGATCCTAAAGGTCTCTTCCAACCTAGACGGTTCCATGATTCTATAACATATTTCCACCTAACAAGTTTTAATATACGAGATTTGAAAACCCTGATCCAAGAATGGGTTTCCAGATTCATTTACAAGACAGTAATTTTCATATTATGCATTTGTCCCTCTCAGGGCTGCCAGTGGTAAGATTTATAGTAACGAGAAATTTTAACTTTCTGAAGAACATTAAGAGAAACTAATGCCAACAAAAATGTTGCTACTAAATTTTCTAAAATTTTCTGAAGTGCAGCATGAACATCATATATGCCGGTGTATAACATTTATTAAAGGAAAAAACAGTCCTAATCATTTAGGATAGCTTGCACACTCATATAGCTACAGTTTTTCAGTACAGTGGCTGGCCAGATATCAGTTCAAATGTTTTATATCACAACAGATCGTGGGGTATTCTAGCTTTTTATTTTATAATAATTAGTTCCCATAATGTAAACAGCTGAGAAGGAAAACTGAGAATAGTAGGTGTACCATTTCCTTTTTGGCCAAGGTATATATATTCTAAACTGAATTATTTCTTTCCAGCAGTACATTCTCATCATGCACCCTTTTATTTGTGTATGTACTTTTCAAGACATTTTCTCGGAAATAAATGTTTTGACCCCTCTAAGAACCATGTGTTTTAAGAATGTCTAATTTTAAAAGCATGCTTTAGCAAATCTTAAGGAAGCTTTTACTTGAATACTACCCATGCTTTAATTTATTATACTGCTAGAAAAAATCACGAGGAAGATTTTCAGTAAGTTCCTGTGTCTTAGGAAAGTCTGTGGTTTTCAGTTTATCATGTTTAGTTTCCATGGTGCTGACAGGTTGTAAAGCTAGGCTATGATAAAATTAAATTTATTTGGTCTTTCAGGTCCAGATCCTGCAAAGACATATAAACACACTGAAATTTAAGTTGAAATTGTTTCAATAAAATCAGTGGGTTTGCAGCTGACTGTGTGCATAAGTATATTTTAGTTGTAGCAAAGTTTAGGTTCCTGAGCAGATTGGTTTTGTTCTCTTTCTGTGTCAATCATTAATAGACATGTAAATTTGAAAGCCTTTTCCATTTTTACTGTTGTTTCAGGTGATAATTGCCCTTGCAGAGAAAAACCGGTCCCACATTCCTTACCGAAACTCTATGATGACCTCAGTACTAAGAGACAGCCTGGGAGGAAACTGCATGACTACCATGATAGCAACACTCTCTATCGACAAAAGAAACATAGATGTATGTTATTTCCATGTATTTTCAACAAAAATATTTTCACTTCTTAAAAGATCCTGCTCTTTTGACTTCTGTTACAATTTACAATTCAAGTGTGTACAGTTTCATTGTTATCCTTACCAAAAAAAATTTAACTTTGTTTCCAGGAGAACAAAGTCTATCAGTGGAAATTGCAGTAAGATATAGACAAATCCTTTAGGAAATGTGCTTTTCTCTAGGTAATCTCAACTCAAGGAGCAGGTGGGAAATGCCTTGTACCTAGTAATGAACCTATTTCATTAAAAAATTTACTGTTTTCCTGGTGAATAAATCTTTGAGTTACGAAAAGGCCTTTCCAAGGAATCTTCCAAAGGACATATTGGTAAGGTCTATAAATAGATTATGGATCATACTGAAAGCCTTGGCAAAACTTCTGTAGACTTCTGTGAAGCTGGGATTTCACTGAGTGTGGTAGACAACTGGAGAGTTCATTGTGGGGAAGAGGGAATTGGGTGAGGTGATTTGAGATTTTTGGAAATTTTTCAAATACTTTTATCTCCATTCACCAATTTCCTGCACTGTAATTCTATGTATTGATGTTTACTTCTCTTTGTTTACCAAAATATGTTCAGATGTGAATACATAGAACCCTGCTCAAAGACATTTGTAATCTATTTATTTCTTGGTTTTCCATAACATCAAAGTGTTCTAATGTGAATAAACAAGAAAAAGAATGATTAAGCCTAAAACTGCTTTCTGAAATACAGTGGAAAGCATTATACTAAAACTGTACTTCATCTAGTTGAAGACTTTTTCTTTTTCTTTCAAAAATGGACTTTACCATTAAATGAAAGCAGATTGTTCAAACTTGTAAACATGTAATTATGCAAGCATAATATCTGGTTACAAATGCAACTGGATAAGTTTGTTAATGCGGGTTTTTTTAGGCTGTGTGTGGTAGGCACCCTTTTGTATATCAATTCATCAGGTGTATCTATCTCACATTGCAAACTAAGTTTCTATTTTGGGAATATTAGCCCAAGCAATTATCCAGAGTAGGCTTCTGAAAGTTTTCATGCTCTTGCTGTAACATATCCATCTACACAACAGAACTACTTCTTCAGTCCTCCCAAAAATAAATTAAAAACTCCCTACCCTGCTCCCCAGAATCTGATGTGTGTGAGTAATGTAAGAGCAGATGTTAAGTCATTTACTAAAAATGAGAAAATGTTGGAATTAGGATAGCTGCACAATTTTAATTTGGAGTTCTGTGAGTCGTTATATGTAGTTGGATTTGTTTGTTTGTTTGGGTTTTTCCATTGGATATACATTTCATTCACAAAGGATGCACAAGACACAGTTACCCCCCAGTGTGAATTCAAGTTGTATAATAAAAGCAACTTTCTTAAAGACTTAGCTTTGTCTCTTGCAATGAAGCAGAGAATTCAAAGTAAGAAAGGGGACTCTCATGAAGATGACAAATAGAATATTATCCTAGAGAACTAGATGATACTCCTACTTCTGCCAAAGAGTGTGTATACAACTTCTCACATCACCTACATCACGTTTTTTGTGCTAGTTTTGTGGAGTGCTGGAAAGGTGATGTTGATTCTGAATTGTAGATTAGTTATTATAGCTGTAACTGAAAATGGATGGAAGCTGTTTTGATCACATAATTATAATAATCGGAAAAAATTTTTTTTTGCTACTTTTTGACTTCAGTTTCCCTTCTGTTAAGTGTGGTCACGCCACCCGCATGCAGTGAAGCAATAACTAGAAGGTTAATTGATTAATTTTTGTGAAACCCTCAGGTACTGTAACTATGTAGACATGTAACATGGCAGGGAAAATGATTAGGAAATTAGTAGCTGTCAGCTTTGATTACCATTTTGATTAGCTTACATATTTAACATTGAAGACTGAATTGCTTAGCTACTCATTAATTTAACACATGCTTCACACTGAACAGGGTAAAGGGTTCTGGTAGAAATGTATGTATGTGTACTGTATATATAATTGTATACATCTAGAACTTAATTAAAATCACATTAGCTGAGCATCGTAGCACAAGAACTGTACAGCAGAGGCAAAAATAGACTCCAGCTAAGACTACATGCAGCTGTCTTAATTGTAAGGCCTCCTTTCTGCCTCCTTTTTGCCTTGAAAACTCTTTTCTGATTCTGTGTGTATATGTTATTCCAATAAGCACTAGTATCTTTCATCATGTAACACTAATTCAGATACCACCCCTCCAAGCACTGAAAGAGACAGAAGTCCTGTGGAAAAAGCATATGATCATATGTTTAAGTTGGTATTTTCATATCTTGGGGGACTGAAAACTGCAGAATTACTTTGATTCTGAAATATGGGTCCATAACAGTAGTAAAGTTCCCTTAAAATAGGGGTTATGTGTAAATTCTTACATTTTAAATGCAGACTGGCACATATCAGAAAATTTAATCATAGATTTTTATCAGGTATCACTGGAACCTCTAAGACTACTGCATGATGTTTTATTCTTTGAGCTAACTGAGAACAATTGCTTGCTCTTTATTCATTAGGTAGGTAAGTTCTCTAGTGGAGTCTGGCATGTTAGTATCAGCTCATCTCAGAGGAGGGAACAATACTTGGGGATCCCCAATTTCATTCTGTGTCCTAGATGGGAATACACACAGATTGTCACATTTCCTCCACAAACTCAGTCTTGTGTCTTCCCCCCCCGCCCCCGCGGCTTTCTGTCCTCCCACGCCCCTTCTTACCTCATCTCTCTGACAATCTTTTATCTGGTATCATAGTTCTCCTTTATGCCTCCTAGTTCCAAGTCTCCCAGCTTGTTTCTCATTTGTCCAGAACTTCATCTCTTTTCCCAGTTTCTTTTACATATGCTTCTCTAGTTCCAGTTTCACCAAAAAAATGGTTTAGTTAATTTTCTCTTTTTCTCATCATTCAAAAGCTTTTTACCTTCTGAACAGCGTGGCTTTCCTATCCTTTAGTGCCAGCTGGGGCCTCATTTGAAACACAGTTGATCAGTGGATTGATTGGGTCAATAAAATATGTACTATGATATGACACAGTTTTATATGTCACTGTCATTAATATGCTAACCTAATTTCCCTTGAATAGTGTTATTTTGGAATTTGAAATGATAGATTTGTTCTGTAAACTATACAAAAAATAGAAACTTAGTTCGATGACTTCATTATCAGTCTGTTCTACTTACCTGGTGCAAGGCTAACTGAAATTTTTCTTTTTTTTTCTTTTTTTTTTTTAACCTTCCAGGAATCTATATCAACCTGTAGGTTTGCACAGCGAGTTGCTCTTATTAAGAATGAAGCAGTTCTTAATGAAGAAATTGACCCCAGAATGGTGAGAGTAGTCTGGGGGCAGAGGGAAGGCGAATGCTTAAGTTTCAATAATCAATAACAGTCAAATGCATGTTCAAGATTTAATACTGAATCATCCCATTAAATTCTTTTTAGATGAAAGTTCAATTTTTTTCTATAAAATAACTTCTATTTTTATTTTTTTCCTTTGGACATAGTTATAATTAAATAGACATTTATAAAACCTTTAAAGGCTTTCTCAGCTCTTAAGGCATCTGAGGAGTAGTGGTCCCTTTCAGTATCATCTGTGTGTTGCTTTTTTTAGGTGTTAGTTTCTAACACTGATAATCGGATGTCCCTAAAACTGTTAAAAAAAAAAAAAATCCACTAAGATTACTTTTCATTTGACAAAGGCACACTGCTGCACTGAAACAGTTCATGTATTAAAAAGCTAAGAAACATACAGATACAGTCTTTCATTGAGATTGGTCCAATGGACATTTTAGCTCGGAAGAAATAACTCTGTAAAGTTACCATTAGGAAAAAAGGAAGACAAGTAAATGAGATGTGGAAATAGGATTTCCACACTAAAGCATTGGGCTGATGTTCACAACCCAAAGAGCAGCAGAGGAGCTCTGCAGAATGGATCAGGGATTTAGGAAGTACAGAGAAGGATAGAGGTAATAATCCACATTGGTAAAGTACACAGCATTGCCACATAAAGAAAACAAGTTTCTTGTTTTAATGTGGCTTATTTTTTTTCTTTTTAGTATTTGGTTATTCTTTCCCTTGATATATTTTATATGCCTCTAGCTTGTTACATACCGTATTTGTTTGAAGATGTGGTCTGTAATTTTAAGTTCTACTCTATTGAGGCCTTTGTTAGTTCATTTAATGTAACTTTCCACATTACCTGGAAATTTATTTCCTGTGTAAATATTAAGTACACCTATTAAGGATTGATTAATTTAACATAGTATTGCAGATAATGATAGCCAGTGGATCAGCTGGGTTGCATGCTGTATATCAAAGATGTTTTCTGATAGGGGAAATGTTTGACTGAGGTTACACTGGTTATGCCAAAGCTGCATATATGGATATGATGAAGAAAGAACCATGGAAGCATTTCAGCATACCCTCTGTCTCTGTGACAGAGACATCATGTGAAAATTAAGTTCAGGTTAAGCTATTACATTATTCTATTTATATACAAACAGAAAATATTTAAAACATAGTTTTTAATAGCATAGCTATGAATTTGAACTGTAGCTTTTCGCCTCTGAGGTATATAAAATCTGAACGAGATATCCTAATTTCAGTGGTCCTGTATGTTTTTATGATATACTAATTGCATCATCATTCTTTTTAATTGGTGAAATTATTACTGTATTTCTAAATTTCTCATGACTAATTTGTAATTACAAGTTTTATGTATTTTGTTCTCAAATGACCTTCTGAACTGGCTAGGAAATGCTTTCCCCTTGAATGCTAGACCACAGAACGCTCGATTATATAACATTTGTTTTCCAAAAATTGCAGGATTAGATGGTTGATTAATTAATTCTTGATTACTTGATGGTAATTAACATGTTTCAGTTACTGTTAAGGATTGTGCTTTTATTTTCTCTTGTCCTGGAAGTTCAAAGGGAATAGGCGACTCTTGTCAGGTTTTCTGCTGGTTTACTTTTTTTTGTTATTATTCTATTTATTTTTCTTTCCAAACATTTTCTGTCAATAGCAGCATCACACAAAAAAAAAGACCAGCCAAAAAATAAGCAAACAAAAAACCCCAGTAGGACGTCATTTTTGTCTGTCCTCTTTTTTTCTTTCCTGTGCAAATCATGCAAAACTTTTCTTCCATGGCCACAGAAGCCTTTGATTGAGGTGGAACACATGCAGGCTCCTGAACATTTACTACATCCTGTGGGGCTATACTCCATGATTTTGGTATGTCTCACTCTGCAGGATCATTTATCAAGTAAAGCAAAAGTGGACTCATGAGGGTTAGAAAACCATCCCCTCTTGTGGCAGGGAACACAGGTACCTAGACTTTATATGGCTCTGTGCTCATTGTGGAATTTGTTGCCCATCTTAACTACCTAAAGTATATTCCAAGGGTGCAACCTGATTATTCAGTAAAGTGCTGGATTTTTTTCATAGAATAAAATGCCATTTATTTGCAGTATTTAGCATTTGTAAGTTGAATGCATGCTTTATAAAGGGAGTGCATAACACCCCTTGATAGACCTGAGTTAAGTCTGTTGTGTAAACTTTATTCTTCATACTGGAAACTTCCTGACCATGTACCTTACTAAGAAGATGAATTTGTACCCATTGTACTTCTTAAGCAACTCAGCTTTGAACCTCTCTTCCTCATGACCAAAGGATTTGGTTTAAACTGAAAACCAAACTGTTGAGCCTGAATTAAATCTAAACTCCTCTGTCAAGAATAGAAATGAAAATATTATGCCTCTGTGGATTTTTGTTTGTCTTAATAATACTTGAAAATCAATCTTTCATGCATATCCTGAAAATGGTATTTCTGTTGTTGTCAGTTTGAGGTTAAGCATGCTAACAAATTTGAACACTGAACAAGGACAGTTCAGCTTTCTGCCTTTTTACACCCCAACCCCAAATTTTATTTTATTGACTCAGTAATTGGCACAGACTACATCAGAGAGTGGCACCAGAGTGAGGCAACCTAAAAACAGGTTAAAATGTTTGGCCTGCAATATTCTTCAAGCACTCTTGCAACATCTGTAGTTAACAGTTCACCACCTTCACAGATTCTTAAATCAAATGTTGTAAGTTAACCTTTCATACTTTGTTGTAACAAATGTGTTACCAGTTTAGAGTTAAAAGAAATAATCATATGTATATTTAGAATATTTTTATTTTTAAAGTAAAAGTACCCATTCAAAGTTTAAGAAGTCATGGTTAAATTTAAACATTAAAAGAAGTACAAATGTTTGAAGGAATTTTAACATCCAGTGAAAATGTGTCATCAGTTTCAACAATCTTATTTCTAGAAAGTGCGGGCAATGAAGAATGATTCATTTTTCCTTTAAAACGTTCTTTTCTTGGAAACTTATTTTGTGCATGGAATCAGTGTACTCATATCCATCTAAAACTGTCATTGAATTTGTGATACATTTGAGCCATTATAAGGTCATCATTAAAATGATCAATCATAAAGTATCCAAGAACTTGCTCATTCATGTTTTAAACTTATGGGTTTGCATATTATCCCTGCTTTCTAGCATTTGGCTTTGGGAGGCTAATGATTTGTAAAATATGGTTTTATACAAATATTTTTCTAAAAGCACAGGCTCCAATAATGAGCTATTACAATATTAAAATCTAATACAGTTCTCCAAGTCACTTTCTTAATCATTACTGTTTATTAATGCAATTTAAATTCATTATGTTGATTTGTACTATTTGTTTGTTGTTAGCAGCTGATACATCCTAAAATTATAGTATGCTATAATTCTAATAAGAGTGGAATGTTACATGAAAAAAAAAGATTAAAATACTAAGTTTTTTTTTTTAATTTCTGTTTCTAAAGGGAAGGTGAAAAAATCACTTTTGGTATGTAGTTGTCCTTTCTCTAAAAAAGACATCAGTTCTATTTTAAATGTGTTTTCATTATTAACAGGCAAAACTAATGAGTCAGAAAGCTCTTTTTGTTCCTATGGCAAGTTATTTTTCTCTTTTGCAAACAATCTTTTGAACTCTTTCTGTACAGCCATGTCTTCTAACACACAGAATTTACTGAGTTTGGAAGACTTTTCTTGTTTTTATAAATGGAAAAGGAAAAAAAGTGCTCAGTGTATTTAAGGCCTTTGGACTGTTTTTAGAAAAGAGAAAACCAGAGTATAATATTTCCCTAAACTCAGCTTTCTAATGCAAAAATCATAAACTAGCTATTAATTTGTAGGTGATGCTTGGTTTATGCCTTGCTGTTTGTAGATGATTGTCCAGCTGCAAAAGGAGATCCAGGAGTTGAAGGATGAGCTGGCGCTGGTGACTGGCAAGCAAAGAACCTCAGAGCTTTCACAAGAAGAGCTGCTCCAGTAATGGCTTACATTGTTTTCCTTTTCTTCTTTTGTGGTGATACTTTTCATCAGTTTCTTTGCTGGCATACATATTTAAATATATCTCAGAGTTTTAAACTTCTCTGAGTGAATAATAAAGTGAAGTCAGGTGCCAGGTTAGAATGGCAGCTTTCCATGAAAAGCTGTATAAGGCTCCTGGCTGTGTTTTTGCAGGCTCAGCTTTGAGGAAGTGAAGTAGAGTAAATGCAAAGGATGGGAATGCCTGTCAGATGCCAGGCAAAAAGAAGTGTTGTATAATAGTGCAGAATAGAAAAAAAAAATAGTCTCTCTCAAAACTGGATATACAATCTGAGTAGAATTCAAGAAATATTTTGTGCTGAGAAGCATCCTGCTGCAGTTAGTTTGACACAGGTCAAGAGAAATCTTGTATTTCTGATACAAAATTAATCAATGTCTTAAAAGCCAAGTATTCAAATTTTTTACTGAGCATGCTATTGAAAATGCATGATTAATTCACATATGTGCTGTAACATCTCACAGCTTTTTGTAACACATCAGTACAGCGTGTACAAACTTTCTATGTATAATGTAGAAATATTTACTTAGGTCTAAATGTTCACAATAACTAAACTCAATTCCCAGTTTTGAAAAATTAATTGATTCTGTAGGATGGACCTATTTAATCTCTGTGCCTCATCTCTATAAAGGAATTAGTAACTGCCTAGGGATTTTGTTTGATTAGTGTATTAATGGCAACTAAGTTGAAGCTGTGAGAATTTTTAGTCTTATTTTAATTACTCTTGGAACTGGTCCAGAAGAAAACTACCAGTGCTAACAATTTCCCTGACATCCAGGAGCTTCTGGAGACGTGAGGACAAGCTGCTGCCTTGAACCTTGAGTTTCTCATGTGGATTGCTGTCATTCTTAATTCTTGGCTTTGATTGTTTTGTTTTGTTTTAATTCAGAAACTAAATGACATCCATATCAAGGATGAGGAGCTAGATAGCATTATGTACATATTTCTTTTACCCAGTTAATCTGAGTCATTTTCAACATAGGCAGTTACCAGTATAATCTCCTAACATTATTGTAAAAATCTGTCATATTGATTTTCCACTGTGATCTTGTTTGCTGTTTAGTTTGTATAGGGAAACTCAGGGTTTCGAAATCATTTGGGTTTTTTAGGCCACATTAATGAATCTTACTTCCTAAGGTTTCCTACCTGACTTCTTGCCATGAAAATGGCAGTCTTACAAATGGGAATGGGTTCACAGTTGATGAAGGTTTTCAGTATGAGTATGAAAACGAAAACTAGGAGCATACCATCTGCATACAGTTGCACTATATCATGTATCTGGGAGGCCTTGTTTCAGAAATGTGCAATTAAAAAGAGTATCAGTCATGTTTTTCCTTTTTACCTATCTAGCACAATATATAGAGCGTTACGTTGTCAGAAAAAGTTGTTTCTGAGATCGTAGCAAGGAATTTTGCATCCTACTCCTCCAGAAAGAATCAGGGAGGACACTTAATGAGTTTCTACCTGTAATAAGATACAGAAGAAGAAATAACTTCCAAGTTATTCCTCAGCTATATTAGGACAAGACAAAATTTTAAGTTTTTCAAATTTATCATTTATTTATGTTTACTGAGGCCCATGTAGCATTTGTGTTCATTGTTTCAGAAATAACTTCTTGAAACAAATGCTCTGCAATTAAAATATAGAACAAAACTTAAGTACTGCTGACTCAGATATAATAATTTTCCTGAGGATCAATAATAAACAAGAAGGGTGTCAAACAATTAACCTCGTCAGTCATAAATGCTATATAATAGCCTTGTTCAAAGACCATTATTTTTAATATAGACTTAAAATGGAAAAAAGAATTGGATATACAGTTTTTTTTTTTATGGGTAGCATAGTTTCAAGCAAAGAGCAGAAGATACTGCTACAGAGTAACTGTCATGTGCTTGAAACAGACTGGCTTAATACTATATGCTGTAGTTGAATGGAACGTTGAAAGGTAAGTCAATCTGTTTTTTAAATACTTCAAATGGGGGAAAATACCAAATGTCAGGTTTTATGAGTTTTGCATTCGAATGTGTTCTTGCAAGCAGAGTTTTCCCAGGTAAACAAGTGATATGGACTAAACACCCAAATGAAAGTATAATGAAATGATAGTATTAAAAGCCACTACTTCAATGGAAATATCTTTCTGTGGTTTTGCACGCGCATACCTTTTGAGCTCGATTTTTGTATGGTGATAATATTTGTGACCATGCTGGTTTACATCTGTTTGAGCCTCCTGTCCAGAAATGTCCTGAGCATTTGTGAAAATCAGCATATAGCATTTAAGTGTTCTGTCTCCAGTTAGTCTACCACCGCATAACACAGCAAATCTTTCTGACAATTCTGTTTATTGAGACTGGCCATCTGAATTTGGAACTACTCGTTATCTGAAGAGTTTGTTCTCATTAAAGAATAACTATGCAAGTAGTCCAAACAGAATTGTTGATCTTGATGAGGGCTGATAAAATTGGGATTTACTATTACTGGAAAATGTCTGTGTTGTGGTTTGCATCTAGTTTTGCAGTTATAATGAAACCTAAATAGTATTACTTATCAGGAGACGTATGGATCAGATTGTTATGAAAGACCGAAGAGGAAAAGAAACATAGTATAGGTGATAATGCAATATACTGTGTTGCACTTTATTTGGAGTTGCCACCCAAGAATGGTTCTTAAGGGAGTGATAAGTAAAGGAATCCAGACAGAATAATCTTTTTTTTTTTTTTTTTGGCTGGTTGTTTTTTTGACTGATGCTTTTTTTTAATATGCCCAGAGAGGAAATTATAATTAGGATTAAATCATTACAGATTTTAAAAAGTATTTAATCATTTCTGCTTGGTTAGGATATTTCCTGTTTAAACTTAAATAAACTGTATCTTGACATGTATATGTATGCATGTATATATACACAAAAAATATAGTCCAACTTTGCATAGTTCTTTTCAAAATTGTTAAACTTTAACAAAAGTCTTACTGTGATTTGTTTTATTACAAATAAAGTAATTAACTAGTAAGGAGAAGTGTTACTAAATATAGCCTCATCAAAAATTGATGTGTTTTTAATTCTTCTTATGCTGATTCATCATATGTATTTCAAGGGAGGTCAAAGAAAATTAATCTTCTGAAAGCATTCTGTGCCAATTTTTGTATTTATTCTTTGATTCTGCACACAAATGATCAAAAGTACAAAACACGTCAATGAAAAACTCCATGCACTAAATACACATTTATTTTGTTGTCTCTGCACAAGTCTTTATCTCAGGCACTTTTCAGTAGAAGGTGGATGCCAAAATGAAACCCACTCCAGTGGTATATGTGTAGATCTGATAATATTTTTTTGTTCTAATAAAATGGTTATAGTAATGCATAGGTTTATGGCTCTCTACGACTGTTGCAGGAAATAAGTGTTAGTGATTGCCCTGGAAATAAGTATTAATATTATGTGAAAATGATATTTTGTATCGTAAGAAATGCCAAATATTTCTTACAGTGATGAGCTTCATTCCACTTGTTTACTTTCAGGGCATTCCAAATGAAATCAGTGGGCTACTCAAGCTGTATTTCATTCCCCATTGTTTTTTTTCACACTTAAATCAAAGTGTGTTCAGGGATTATTTTTTTTGTTATTCATTTAATGGAAGGAAAAAGACATCTGTCAAGTAGGCTTTCCTCATAACCACTGCAATGTCACATTGTCATTCACTAAATTTAAAACAAAATGGAAAACAAATGCTCTTGACTTCTCTTGTGAAGGCTAAATTATAATACAGTGCAACTTACTAGTCCTGTGAATAAAGCTACAGCTGTCTGGAATTCTTATATCAGAATTCTGTGTTAAATGGTAAGCTTTTACATTACTATGTCATAATTTTGATTTTCATTATCTTATTCTTATAAATGTTGAACATATTTTGTTTATTTAAAAAGCGCAGCATAAAAAATTCAGCTAGACTACACAAGTGGTTCAGAACATAGTTCATAAAAATGCTTCCAAAATCTGAATTGCTTGCTTTGGATCTTACCATGTACTTCCTCAGCTGTAAAGGGCTGATCTCTAAATATGTCTTTGAGCTGGAGAATTAGTTTCTTGTTTTGGGGGGTGGGGGTGGGGGGGAAGAAGGAACACTTTGGACTGTTTTTAAAAAAATTAGAAAACATACATCCCAAATAGAAGGAAACTGTCCTTGCACAGGCTTTTGTGTTATGAATTAAAAGGCTTTTTTTTTTTTTTTTTGAGAAGCATGCCGAAAATAAAAGGGAGAGCCCTTTTTATTTGAATCATTTGGGATATTTTTTTGTTATAAATGAGCTCACTAGCAACTTAGAATATGTGCCCAGAAAGTCAGGATTTCAAATCAAGGTCCTGTGTTCCAGTGTTCCAGAGCACCCACGCTTCCAGAGCCTTTGCCAGTTGGAATTCTCGAGGAACAGGACCGGAAGTACTGGCTTAGCACTTTAATTTATTAATAACTTTACCTTATTTCTTTCAGATACATATGTTATTACAGACGCTTCTATTTTTTACTTCAACAGTCATATATTGTTCATCTTACTCAAGTCCTGGATTTCTCATTACTTCTTTCTGTCTTTCATTTTTCTCTTTCAACATTGTGACATCTGTATGCTATCATGGTATTAACAATATTGCACTGTTGTACAATATAGAGCTTTAACAGTTACTCATACTTAAGCTGTTGAACAAATGGTTTCATTTACAAAGCAGAGCGAATGTTCTTATTTGTTGATGTCAGTGTTCAATTTCAGTCGCAAGGTGGAAGAAATAGAAGCATGTTACCTTGCCTTATGTCAACACAGCTTTGCAGGCAGTGGATTTGTGTAGAAGTTAGCCAACTGACTGACATAAGCTGTGTAGGCAGTATTCAAGAGAAAAGAAGCTGCCTTAACTGTGAAGTAGTCTTAAAATGTCTCACATTAACTTCTCGGTTAGATGCCTGATTTAGAATGCTATTAAATCAATGTATTTCTCTAGAGGGCATTTTTCTCTTACATGTTACAAAAACTTCAGTGACAGCACAGGAAGTTCAGATGCAGGTACCTAAGCGGGATGCTTAAAATAAGTGTAAATACTTCTCTTTGATCTATTTTGTCCCATGGTCACTGAAAGTAGAAAAAAAACTCATGCTAATTAAACTGATCACCTTTTACATCAAAACTATTAAAAGATAATTTTAAGCTGTTTTCAAAGATTAGCAAGTTTGTTTTACCATGGGGGGNNNTGGGGGGGGGGGGAAGAGGAGACAAGGTACTATATCCTGTTTTTTAATGTTCAGAAGTATAACAGTCACCTAATGTCACGTGGTTTCAAGAAAAGTAATGAAATATAGTATAACTCGTATTAATGAGGTGTATGGAGAAAAGATAGCATAGCTGAATTTTATTATTTAAATGTTGGAAATAGGCTCCAAGACTTTTTCAAAATACATATGTTCAAAAGCGTCTGATCATAGCAGCTTTTTGAATCCCACTGAAATTCGTTGAATGCTTGGTCAGCTGAGTTGCTTCTGAAAGTACCACTAAGTACCTGTTTGCATCTTTTGACACTTTAAATACTTTTTGAAAATCTCTTTCTTCTGAGCTTTTACATCTAATTAATAACCCATAAGTGACACTTCACACAGGTTTATTTTTTGTTTTTTTTTTTCAAAACTACCTCTCTCTTCTATACTGTAGGAAAGTCTTGGTGTTCATCCATAGGAGTCCTTTTGACTTCCTTGAGTAGTTTTTAGGCTTGTCCTACGTTCTTTCTTTTTAGTTCAAGTTCTTGCTACCTTCTCCTTAGAGATATTTATATTTTTCAAATTTTGATAAACTGGAGCTTAGTGTTGTCTTGCTACTTTTAGGTATACTCTATTGATTAGAATATGACTATTGTTATGGCCGCAAATATACTGGCTGGCAGTGAGTAGCATCTCTTTATGTATATGCTTTTGTTTTGGCACTATAAAGTGCTGTTAAAGAAGGAAGTCACCTACTCAGCAAGCTACTTGACATTTTTCTTCTCTGCAAAAAATCTGCACATGTAGTATTAGTGTAGGCATTTTTTTTCCCTGTATAAGCCAGTCTTAGTCTTTTTAAAGTCCATGCCAGATCTCCCCTTGACTGTCTGATAGACAGATTTCGATCTGTATACATTTCATCATTGGAATGAATGATTTTCAACTGTGTAGAAACGCTTTACATCTGTTTGCCACATTGTAGCCACCTAATTCAGAAGAATCTCCTAACATAAGGAGGTACAAACCTGGCTTTGCTCATATGTCTAATAAAAAAAGAAGGGGGGGATTATATCTGTAATGGGAGGTGTATGCTTCCCTGCTGTGCAGTGCAAGTGTTTAATGGTAATCATTTAACTCTGTGTATGATGCTGTTTGTTTGATTGCTTTACAAAATTAGAATCCCTGTTTTTAAAACTTTTAGTAGGGGGGGGTATCTGTTTTTCGCCCAGTGGCAAGTTCAGCCCAAACCATGCCACCCTCAAATAAGTGAAAAAAAATTCAAATGTTCCATGCCAGCTTGAATTTAGGTAATCCCTTTGGATGCCAGCCTATTGGCTATGTAAAGAGCCAGCATAGAAATATTAATTGTTGCCTGTAGTATTAACAAAATGCACGTTATTCAAATATCTATTTGTTTCTACTCATTATCAATAAAGAGGATGCTTTAGCTTTATTATCAGTTATTTTATAAGCACTTGGCCCCTGCTGAAAATATTAGATAATTAAGAATAGAAAGTTAGGAAAGACCATTTGGTGTAACAAACATGTTCATATTAGACCAATAAATACCAGCCAACATTCAATATGTATGAAAATCAGTTTATCTCCGTACATGTAAATCACTGGCCATATCGCTGTGTTCTATATTTGCATCTGTTCTTTTTACACTTCTTTGTAAATATGGGAACATAAAATTTTTACTGTGTCTGTGGCTCTTTGGTTTTGGATTGCTTTTTGTTTTGTTTTGTGAGATATCATGACTTCATCTTGGGGAACATTACTGTATTGATAACATTATTCAAATCTTACTCACAAGCTTTATTTTCACCATTTAAGAGAACTGCTATCTATGCAGGCTTAAGAGAGACTTGGAAGTTTAAAGGTCATAATATTTGCTTGTGGAAGTATCATAGGATTCACTTCATTATACTGACTCAAAGCCCAGAAATTTTCCAAACTTTAATGTATGATAGAAAGCTCCCAAATACTCTTTAAGTGCTTCAAATTATAGCAGTGGTAAAATTTTGAAAAGCTGAAGCATTTGTTTTTAATAATAATTTAAACCCTGCAATATGAAGTGTATTATGTTTAGACATTTTCATTTTGCTGCGATCAGTAGCAGAGAGGATCTTTGTCTTTATTGTCAGTAGCAGAGAGGATCTTTGTCTTTATTGTCATGTAATAGGTATTTTCATTTGTTAGAGCACTGTATAGATATTTAAAGTGAAAAAGTGTAAAAATCTTCCAGACTGTAGAAACAGAAGACACTCAAGGACTTATTGCTCTTACTGCACTGCTCTGCACTGCACCAAATAGTTCAGTCTATTCCAAGGCTATGTTAATAAAAGTATACAAATATCTACTGAGGGAATTGTAGAAAGGCTTAGGTATCTGGTTCTGCTATTTAGTTACCTTTATTATTATTATTATTTCACCCAGGAGTTAACCCACTTTTGTTAAATTAGAGGTTAAGCAGTTATTTCTGGATACGGAATTACATTATCCTCTATATGTGTCAATTACGTATTAGGCAATTGCTGTCATGTCCACTACCCATCAGTAATGTATTGAAGCTCTTCTCAGGACAAGCTCGGATGTGTTCTGTGTGCTTTGTCTTTTTTGTCATGCCATTAGCAACAATGCCTGGAAATACCTCCCCTTTTTTCTCCCCGTTCTCCATAGCATTACTGATAAAATTTGTTGCTTAGAATCTCCATAGTCTTATCACACTGATGCATACTTGAAGATGGTTTATGTGGTTAGTTATTGTTACATATAGTGGCAATTCTGCTTCAACTATCATTCATTTTTAGATAAATATGAAATACGTGGAGATGTACAGTTACTTTTTTTAATAACATAGACATTATTAAAGATAATTTTCAAAATTAATATATATAAAAAATTTGATATGGAATATGTTACCCAATAGGAAAGCTATTGCAAAAGTCTAGGTATGCAAACTTCCTTAATTGAAGCAACATCTCCAATTACCTCAAGTGTTTCAGTAGCTTGTTTGCAGCCTATTTTTCATAAACTTGGATTTCCGGTTTGCTTGTCACGGAGTTCACAGCTGACACACAAAATGAATTGCTCTTTAAGCGAACTTAATTTTGATGCATAATACACAGTGTCAGTGATCAGGGGTTAAAAGGCAAGCTCTCTCAGAAATGAATCATGGTACACAAAGCAAGGTCAAAATGAGTCCTTCCAAATCTGTGTTTTGAGACCATGCATCCTGCATGCTATTGAGAGCTCTAAACTTTAAAAACATACTCTCAGTTGGCTGGGAATGCTTTTCTGATGCATTTCAGCTGTGTAATTTGCATCCTGGTTCATGCAAACATATGACTGATTCAGAAGTGGATTTATTTATTTTTTTTTTAAACATGGAAGTCTTATTTAATGCACGGGTAAAACTGAAGTAGCACAGTGCTCCTCCAGTCATTCTGGAGTTGGACTATCAGAAAAAAAAATGCATGGAATCTAAAGTAATGTGGATAGAAAACTTTTGTGATTTATGTGTGGTCTAGATGGTAACCAGGCTTCATTAAAAAAGAATTCCTGAAGGGTGGAAAGTAACAGAAGAGAAATAAAGTTGATAATGTAAAAGCTGTCTGTGAGCTGCAGTACAGTGTGTGTGTACATTATTTGCAAAAAAAAAAAAAACTATAAAAAGGGAAATGCTACACCAAGGATTTGGGACTGATTCACAGTCTCTAACCAGAGAGCACTGTTAGTTTGACAGGTTTCCATCCCAACTGTTTATAACTGTTTTACTGTGAGTTTTCTTCCCAGCGTCAGCAAGAACAGACTTTTGCTTGACACAATGTGTGTTTTGAGAGTCTGGTGTCATGATTCAAACTCACCTGGATCAGCACTGGCATACCTTTCTTTTTGTACTGTGTTAATATGTATAAGACCACTATCAAAATGAGTTTTAAATTAATCTCGTAAATGATGTGATACTGTTCCTTTTGATATTTACTTAGAAAATTATTTTTTTGTGTGTGGCATTTTTTACTTATGTTTTGTGTGTTTTCTTCTTTTTTTTTTCTGATGAGCGAAACATCATTCTTTGTTTACTGCTGTTTTGCCACAGAAAATGGGTCTTTGTGTGATACTTTCATATTCTGCCTCCTTTGGGGAATTTCTGTTGGAAAAACTATTCTTCCTGATACAGCAGGGTTCCGGCAATAGGCTTCAGCACACCCTTGCTCTTATTAGTGTAAGTTAGGCCCGCAGTTCTTAGGGCAGAACCTCCCAGTCCAAAAAGAAAGAATGGAGACTTATGAAAAATCACATTTTAGGCTTCATCTACTGTAATAACATCAAATAATAAATATTTAATGATCTATAACTTCCTTTACCTAACAACACACAAGAGAAAAGGAAAAAAAGGAACCATTTTGGATATCCAGAAGTTAGAAGAGGCATCTTCATCTGACACTGATTTTAAATATTTTTTCCTGTCATGTGAAATTAGCTGTGATTATCCATGCTCCAGATTTGATTAGCACAAATTCTGGACAGAAACATTATTGAGAGCCTTAGTAAGCTAAAACTAATAAAGAATGCAGCAGCTGGCTTGCTAATGTTATTAACTACACCAAATAGAAGACAACAAATATATATATTATATTAGTTTAATATTTGTTTCTACACAGAGAGAGAGACTTTACCATTTCTAAAATATACTATTAGGTATTTTTTATGTTAGTTTCATACTTTCAGTGCAAGTATCTTGTGGCTACGTACTTCTATTTCAGATTAATGCAGCCTTTTCTGATGTAACCGGTATAACAACACCCCCTCAAATTTAAATCACTTAAATTGACCATCTTACTTTAAAACAGTATCAAATTCTGAAATAAAGATACATGCTGCAGATTTCCACTGAGCAATTAAGTGTGACTTGTAAGCAATTCAGTAATTTTCAATTGTGTTTGTCACTAACCACATAATTAGGTTTCCATTGAATTTCAGTTAATTAAACAGTTTCCATCATTGCTTTTTCCCATCAAGCTGAGCACGCTTTGACTTTTTAAGCTGAGCAGTGAGAAGACTGGGGACTGAGTATTTTTATAAAGGTCTCTCCAGTGTGAAATAGAATTCCTGGTGTTGATCTTCAGATGATAGTACAGAGACCATCTCTTTATTAAGGTTTCTGCCCCAGTGAGTGAGAGGTATCTGTTACTAGGCTTTATGTTGTTATTTCATTACTAGGTCTTTTGGTTGATTAATTTTAATTTTAGTTGGGGGATTATTCCTTTTGCTACTGATGGACAAATTACAAAGGGCTTGTAATAAGATGATTTTGTAAGTTGATGGTAAATAGAATACTAAAACAGGAACTTATTTTTTCTGCAGTCCCTCTTTCATATAAGAACAATAACGTCCAGCAGTGCTGTAGTGCTAGTCTTCATAAATAACATCAAGAAAGAAAGAAAAACCAATCTTATGCTGAAAGCAACTGTGTTCATAAATGTTATGGAAGGGGGGGGGTTATGTGTTTCTTGGTTGATTTTTTTTTTTTCTGCTTGATCTTATCTGTTTTTCATTGTAAGCTTTAACAAAGTGTGTTGGGCTTTTTTCCTCCCTTCTAGTTTCTGAGTTACCTTGTCACCCTCAGCCATGTTGTACAATCTATGTACGTGAACATCTTTGATTTTTCTAAATTATTTTCCCATTGACTTTTGACAATAGGTGTAGTAGTGAAATTAACATTCAGCCTGCAGTGTTTTGGGAGAAGAAAAGCTCAGGCACAAACTTAGAAATGTTTCAAATATGTTATGTATTCTCTGCCAAGCATGCTCATTCCTTTTGCAAGTTCATTTTCAAAACTCTATTCTTTTGGCAGCTTTATTTCCTAATTTCTGCTTTGAAAGAGCTAGCAAATATGAACCATTATCCTCGGCATAATAGCAGAAGCTGGTCATCAGCAAATGTAAGGATGATCGCTCAGGTCTTTTCGAAAAGAAACTGTAGTTAGCAACTTTTCCAGGAAATAGAATGTACTGACTATCTACAAAAGGTCTAGGTAGATGGTCTCAGGGCTGAACCACAACTGACCAAAAATATTGTTTCCTATTCTTTTTTATTTATTTACTACGACCAAGGTGAAAAAAGTCCTTAAGAAAAAGGGTATTGTTATTTTACCTCATGATCTCATATTACCTTTGCTGTGCCACATGTGTGTGCCTCTGAGTAAGCAACTATAGCAAGATCTGCTAGGGAGTTCTCTGGATTTCTTGTTCTCTATGGGTTTCTTCTTCCTTTTGAACATCTAGGCCTGACTTTGTTCAATGCTGGGCCATTTTCTGTGTTTTTCTGGTTTGGTTCTTGGTGACATATATTCCTGCAACAGTCTTTGGTTGGAAAAAAATTAATATACATTCCTCTGGTAGAGAACTAAGGATCAGAGATGAGATGACTATCTCAGAAGATATTATTGTTGCTAAGGAGAAAGGTATTATCCATCTCTTGAATGAAAACTGAAAGTCATTTTGGCTCTCATTTACTTAAAAAAAGGGTTTTCTCACTCTGCCTCTTAATAGGAGCATGACTACAGCCTGTGCATGATGTTTTGACTAGAAAGAATCTGTTGGAGTTGTAACTGTAGATGCCCTATATGAATTTCTTAAATCTTTTACAGCCCTGTTTTATATAATTCTGTACTGTAGTTTTCATATATTCCATAAAGTTAATTTTATTTTTGTGGATATTTATAAAGATAAATATCATAAGTTGTTTGAGTCAGGAATATGAGAAGGAAAAGGATTCTTGTAGAATTATATTGTCATTTGTTTCACAGTCACCTAGCAAGCATATCTACCTTGCCTAATACATATTAGGAAAAAGTAAATGTATAGTCAGTATTCCTTTTTTCTCTTATTCTGTCTTCCCCCCCCCGTGATTCTTCATTGTCTCCTTGATTTATTCTGTGAACACCTCTGGAAATGAATTGGGAGTAGCATTGTTTTTTTCTTTTCATTTGTAAAACTGCAAATCTTGCCATTGTAAAAATTCATAGGAGAATGTTTCAATTGTTATCATAATCCCTGAGCTGATAAATCGCTTGGCAGGGGAAAGTGTTCCGTTAACTAAGGTCTCTTCATTAAGAAGAGAAACTTCAAGTTGCATCTGTATCACATTGTCAGTTTATGTTTTACCTTTGTTTAATACTTCAGTATACTGGATGAATTCCCAGAATATCCAGAGTGTTGTTAGACTGTGTGTTAATTTTAGAAAGATTTCTGGTAATTTTTGCAGAGAAACCTAAAAAAATGTGAGGGATGCAGTGATTTCATTTGGTGGTATTCATGGGGATTTTCATTGTTGCTTTTCTTTTTTCTTTTTTTTTTTCTTTTTTTTTTGTTCATAGAGCTTAGACTAGGTTGGTCTGTTCTTGTTCTAATTCTTAAAAAGGAGATTTTAAAAATGCATCTAAAAATACACTGAAGATTCTGCTGTTTTCTAGAATTGGTAAAAAGGCTGAATTGGTTTATAACTTCTTATTTACATTCTGCTATTTCAGACTTGACTCAGTCTTCTGGTGCTCAAATCTGTTTTGGGTTCTGTGTAGTCCTTGGGACACACAAACTTAATTGGGCTGTTGTGTTTTCTCAAGAATGCCAAGCACATGAAAGGTAGTGTAAGAGAGAGAGGAAATAGCAGCTCATGTGTGTAACTACAACTTCTCAGATTTGTTACTCGACAAATTAACCTTGACTCTCGACTGGCAAATAATAATTTTCAAAAAGAGAGCATTATTTTAGGAGAATTGTGTATTCTTTTTCTTTCTCTTGAAATATTGTATCTTTCTGTAGTGTTATTCTGGTAATGGTAATGGTGCAAGTTAGTGTAACTTTTTTTTCTTGATTCCCATAGCCTAAACTTGTGGTAATCTGAGTACGTGTAAATCCCTGGCAAACAGGTAATCTTAGTAATGTTAATATATCACCCTTCTAATTTCTAGTTCAAGGTTAAAGGCCCATTTTTATAGATGACTTCATATAGTCAGTCTAGACAGTCTGGTTATAAAAAATATTTTTTACTTGTTTCCTCTTACTCAGTGAAATCAATAAGGTGCTTAAGATAGTGACAAATACTGACTTTCTCTGTGTCTGTGTAATCACTGCCGCATTCTCATTAATAGTATAAATGCCTCTTTTCCCAGTGCTTACAGAAATGCCTACCTCCACGTATGAAGGTTTAATTCTCCTGCTTATTGTACTTAGTGTGTCTGCAGAGAGTATGAATAACCTCTCATACTCTTTCTAAAATATTCTCTCCTATAAGCCTTCCACATGTACAGCTCACATTGATCAAAGGGAGTGTTGTGTAAATTCAGAAGTTGTGAATGTTACACATATGATGAATGGTACAGACAACGTATTTGTCTCTTGTTCTTTAAGTGAAATAGTGAAAATCGGAAAGCACAGTTTGTCTGAAATTAACGGAGGGTTGCTTTCTTCTTTTATCTCCTCTTTCTCCTGTTTTGAGAATTGAGTTTGCCATGGTGAACTCTGGAGGAGATAAATAAACAAACCTATCTGTTATGTTTTCCAATTCTCATTCCAGTCTTACAGCTCCTGATTTTCAGATATTTATCTCCTGAAAATAATGATTTTTTTTTGTTTGTTTGTTTGTTGTGCATCTCATTGTTTCACCCTCCAGCAGGGAATTGTTACTGCAGTATAGTAATGTGAGGAATCTCAGAAGTCTTCAAAAGCAGAGCAATATGCCAAGCACCAACTTTAGGGTCAACTTTAGATATTGTGATACTATAATGACTAAAATTTTGGTATGTGTTTACAGCAAAGTGATTCAGATAATCAAATGACAACAAGATTCCCAATCCTGTCACTGAAGACGATAATGACTATAAAGTGACATTCAGAAGACTTGTGTATTAAGTGAGGAGCTGAACAAAACTAGTCCAAAAGAAACAGTAGGCACAGAGATGGTTCTGAACTCCTGCCCACCTCTGGCAGTTGGGCACTTGATGCAATTACCTTGGATAGCTTGGCTCACTCAGGTTCAGAACCTAATTTCATCTTCTGAGGCTAATAACCTAAATAAACATTTAAAATCATAGAATTAGGCTTTACAGGGCATTATGGCTGTTATTGTTGCCCACCATTTGCCTACTAAGTTAATGGTAATAGAATTTGTCAGGAACCAGGAAGTCTTTAATCTAAAGCCAGTTGATGGAATTCAAACTTGCACTTGCTATTTTCCAGAAACATACATTAGTAAGTAATTAGTAAGGGCTAGTTTTGGTTTAAAAATCCTCTGCCCTTTTTCTTGAGGATAATCTGCCACCCATCCTGAACTGCAGGACCTGGAGAGCTGGTGAGAGCAGGCAAGAGGAAATCTGACTCTATGCATGCAAGAGGAAATCTGACTCTATCCATGTAGCTGTGACGTCCAGCCCAGAGGCATGGTATATTATGCCTGTGTAGGTTTCCAGGCTGAATATTTTAATTTGGTTTTGAAAAAGCAAGAGGATGCTTCTGTGTGCCACATTTTCTTATGAAGACTGAATTGCCGAAATAAGAGTTGCTCCTCTCTAAGGAAGATGTCAGATGTTTGTTAAATAAGAACAAATTGCAAGAGAATAAAATATTAACTAAAGTCCATTAATCAGAAGAAGATCTTTGAGAAATCTGTAAATATCTGCGTCAAAAGATAGGTTGCTTTGCTTGGTGATTTGAGCAGGTAATTTTATGTATAAAAGCTGTGCTATCTGCTGACTTGTAATAGAGAAGGAATTAGATTTTTCTTTTGCACAAATAATCATATATGTTAAAAAGTCCTATGCCCAAATCTTCTAAAAATCTACTCTTCTGAGAGGGCAGGCTTTAGATCTTTTCAATTATGAGTTGGTAGAAGAACAGAATGTTGTAAAATAAATGAAAAATGATTACTTCTTAGATGCTTTTAGTTCTAGAACTATTCCTTAGCTTGTGCAAGTGTATTCTGATACGGACTTGTAGAATCTCCAGTATCAAATCCAGGTTTTAGTATCAGGAACAAAAGTACATTGCAATTGCATGGACCTTGAAGGAAGATAGCCTACTAATATCAGTCAGCTTGGTAAATCTTGTATGGTATTTGACACATTACTTTACAGAGTTGTCTGCTTATTTGTGGGTTGGTTTTTTTTCCTTAAAAATACTACTTATTTTCAGGTTGGATGAGTTAATTGACAAGTTTCTGGAAGATAATGATCCTGATAGCACTCTGGATGTTGGTGCTGATATGCGCAAGATCAAGTATTGCTTCATTCGTGTGAAGGTATTTCTTTTAAAAATAGATGAAAGTGCAGCTGTCGCTGGAAATAACTTGAAGACATTCACGGTTGAAAAGTGTCAAAAGAAATGCAATACAGTTGAGAGGTGTTGGGAAAGGGTAAAACAATTGAACTGTGAAGAGCATGGAGGACTGATAGAAATTTGAAATTTAGTTGGAAAAATTCAGCAGCATTTTGTGGAAAACCCAGCAAGGATCTCAGCATGCAGTAAATTGTAAGAGAGCACTAGAAGTTATTCAAATCAACACAGACAATTTATTTGTATATGGATAAATGTATCCATCTGTATTCTCAGCACTATGAAGGCTTTATTTTGGTCAAACTATGTTGAAAGAGATAAAGCGTAAAAACACCATATCCCTGAATCTGTTACACTAACTCTTCTGATGGTGTTGTAAGCCCTTCTAAACCATCGAGCAAACAAGATACACTTAAACTAGGAAGAACAAGTGAAAATAAGGAGAGAATAGAAGCTCATATATCCTTTTCTGTATTTTGGGATATATAATAATGTATACATTCCTGATCTTAATTTATTGTCTTTAAATAATTGGGGTTTAGTTGTATTGTTTATACTGAAAGCTCTGTGATACTAGAGAACACTGGAATTTATGTGTAGAAAGAGTAAAGTAAAGTGTACGCATGGTAGTGACAATCAACAAATACAACTTGTCCCATACTTGACACAATGCGTATAACTTGACAGTGAACTGGTGGCATAACTTTGTTCTATTAAGAGTCTAGAAAGGCCTTACCTTTTCTACCGTAGCTAGACAGTCTGCGAGTAGAATAAATACATAAAAAGAGTGTGCTTTTTTTGTTTCTTCCAATAGCAACTAATGAATCGTTCAAAGATTTCCGATAAAAAACTGCTATCACAACACACCTCTGAACAAAAAGACAGTAACAAAGAAGCAGGAGAAGAAGAATTAAAAAAACTGAAAGAACTTCTGAAGCAAAGAGACAACGAAATCAGTATCCTTTGTGAGGAAAAAAGTAATATTTGGGTCAGAGCTGATCTGGCTACAATGATTTTAATGTGTGTGAGATAGGCATTAGCTGCATGGAAGGAAATTCTTTCTAGTGACCCCACTGTGTTAAAGCAATTACTCAATTCCCAACTCTTATGTGGCAGGACTCCTGCTTTGCACCTGCTTCTATTTCAGTTGTGGCCCAAACTAAAATCCTGGATCCAAGCACCACTTAGCTGTGGAACAGTCCAGCCAAGATCCAAATACTGTGGATCAGGCCATGCCTAAACCACTCTCCTCAAGCAAATTAAACCGTTTTTAGAATGGGAAACTCTGATGCTATATAAAGACCAATTTATTACCTTGCAAAGAATAGAATTTCCTGTAAGTAGTACTTTTAGACAAATGAAGTGCTACTTTGGGGTCTATTGGGCTATTTGCCTTTAGAATAAATATAAAACTTGTATGCTTTACATGCAGCTTTAAAATTTAAATTAAAGCTATAGCTTTTTGCATATAAAAATACTAAACTGCTCAGACATGCTTTGTCCATTTCACTGCCTCACAGGGAACATGAGTAGCTGCACTGCTGATCGATGGGTAGGAGTTACTTTTAGAAGGTTGACAAAACTGTGGGCAGACCACAGCATCACTGTGTCCCTAACTTTGTGGCTACTTGGTGGGAAAATTTGAGCATGATACAGAACTGAAAAAATGGATTTGTTTTGAGTCTGTAGGTAAAAGAGATTCTTTCACAGCTATTAGTAAAAAGCAAACTCAGTTGCATTCTTTGTGCTCAACAATTCCAGATCAATTATATATATTAAAAGTGAATGGCATGTTATGCTGGGGTGTAGCATGTTACCAGTCTGAATTTAGGTGGCAGGAAACCTTCTATATTTCTGCTCTGTCACAGAAGATAAGATGTTCATTTTCCAAGGCGCACTTTCAAATAAATTTAGCTATAACACTGACTTATCATTCCTTTTAAAGAATTCTTCAATTTTCATGTCAATTTTAAGATCTGGATTCCCAGAAACATTTCTTCCTGAAATAAATTATTTCATTATTATGAGATGGATAATGAAAAAAAGCAAAACATCTCTATCAAATTCACTTGCGCTTGATAGATATATACAGCTTTTTCAGAAGTACAAGGAAGAAAGTTGTGTACATCCATGTTAGAGTTAAATGGGAAGAATATAAGAATTATGACTTTGAACTCAACACTGATATACAGAGTCCCCGCTAAGTGACTGTACATCATCATTAGAAAATTAATAATATGTCTTGTGATGTAGTGGTGGGGAAGTATGGAAGCTGTTTAGTAAACAAACTATGAGGTCCTTCTTGCCTACAGCAGCTAGGAGCTATCATAACAACTGAATTATAAAATGTTGTATTATAAAGAATTATAAATTACCTCGTCCAGTTACTAATAATTCCCAAAGACTACTTAGATTTTCTGCTGTTCATTTAGCAGATTAATTAGGATTATAATGAATAGCATATCAAAAAACATCACAGGGACTCCTGTTGTTTTGGCTGAAGGCACATAGGATTTTCTTTGTAAGCCCTCTATAATCTGTTAAGCAAAAATGTATTTATACCAAATATACTTCCAGTACACGCATAGTGTTGTTGGACAAAATTTCCTAAAGACCTGTTCTCCATTTTAGTAAGCATTCTTATGATGAAAAGCTTACAGATGTGATGCGCTTGCCAGGCTACCTGTAAGTTAAGGGGTTTTTCGTTTTGTTTGGAAGTTTTGTTTATTACACAATTTAAAATTAAAAAAGGGAGTGTCACACAATCACAATAAGATAGTAGAGTTTTCATTCCTGTTTGTCTGTTAATGCTTTTATCAGGCATTTATAGAATGGGATCAACAGTTGTGGTCAATGTGTGAATTTTTACTGTTTGGTAAAAATAAATCTGCTGTTTGGAAAAACTGAGGTTGATTAATATAATATCAAAGAATATACCCAACTCCAAGTTCACATTTGCATATAGGCTTCCATAACAAGAATTGTTCCAGTTGGAAAAAAGAGACTTAGGAATAAACAAAGGTGATTGTTGCTTTATAAACAAAAAAAAAATTATTTCCTTAATGTATCTTGCAGATATTCTGGTAAATATGCTAAAAAAAGAGAAAAAGAAAGCGCAAGATGCTTTTTTCCAGCTTAATGCTGCCTCTGCTGGTTCTGCAGTCTTGGAGAAGTCTCTTTCTATAAACTTGGAAGAAAGTCAGAGTCCATCTAACTGTTCTAGTCTGAAAGAGGCAAAAGATTTCAGCTCTTCAATTCACACACTACTTTTTCTTCCCAGACAAACAGGTTAGTGTAATTAATCAACAGAGCAGTTATTGGATTATTACAATATGATTTACAGCATATCATTCAAATGTGTACCAGAACAGGAAAGTTTTCAGTATCGGCCGTATTGTGCTAATTCTTTATCCACAAATGCAAGGATTTAAATTTATAGCCCTCTCAAGATGCTGATGGCTTTTACAAACTGATGTGAATACTCTGTTGAACAGTCCTACAAAACCAGAGTATAAATTCAGTTGCAGGCCCTTGAATCTTTGACTAAATTCTCAAAAAAAAATATTTTTTTTACCATAATTCATTAAAAAATACTAGGAAGTAATATTTTTCCCCTGGAAAATTTGAAAACACTGACTTTTAACAAAAAAGAAATCTAAACCAAAACTGCAGATACTGAGAGAATTTTTGTGTAGGAATTATTAATTGCATAGTATCCTTAAACACCAATAAACACAATATTTTTTCTTTTTTTTAATCTTGCAGCCTATGAGAGAAATCTTACATTCAAATAAAATAAAATTTCATTAATTATGCTTCCAGCTCTGATATCAGATTGTAAACACAAAACTTCTTGTGATTATATATAAGATGTTTTTTATATTCTACGCTTTAGATATCTGGGCTTTAGCATTTTTAATAAACCATGGTGATTATTTCTATTGTTATAAAAAAAAAAAAAAATGTGATTAAGTGAACTGAGACCTTAGTTCCAGAAATGACAAATAGCTCCCTTTTTTGTGCGTGCGAGTAGCTTTAGTGAAATGGTACCCTTCTGGAGGAAGACCTTAGTAAGTGTGAAGAAAGTAAAAATTCTTATGCTGATGTATCTAAAAAAATATATATTTTAATTGTTTCTCAAGGGGGTTAATAATTCACGTCATTTGCAAACAAGTTAGAGTTGAATTCATAAATAATGTGTTCATTTATGATAGCTAACACTCTCAACACCGTTTTACCATGTGCTTCGTCAGCAGATGAGTACTATTTGTCCGTAGGTAACTGATGAAGGTTTTTATCTGTTATAGTAAAGCCAGCATATTGTTATTCATACTTTGTTCTAATTGAGCTGTCTTGTAAAATTTAATAGGTGAGCATATCAAATAATGTTCATTGAAGAAAGAATTATCTGGGGCGGATGGTTGGCACAGGGAGTCTGTCACAACGATGAAGTATTGTCTTCAGTTAATCAATAAGTAAAAGTTAAATGTAATCCATTTCCATCCTGTTTGGGTAATGAGTTTTAGATGGACATCTGTCTGGGATGAGAATGTAGTATGTTTTGAGATAAGACTTTTTTTTACATGATAGGATTGCACATTATAAGATTTTCGCATTTTGAAAGTAGCTGGAAACCTGCTCGCTTCTTTTGAGTCCTCTTTTCAATCAGTTTTGGGTCAGGTTCTGATATTCTGCATCATTCAATGTGGACATGAAAATGATGAAGTCCTCAATAACCAAGATGCTAAGTGTGAACATGAAAGTCCTCCCTTAGGTTCTCTTAATTTATTTTTAAACTTTTCGGTCATGTTGCTTGAGGGCTACAGATAAATAAAAAGTTATTTTTTGACTATTTTAGGTGGATATATATCTCTGCATTGCTTTAGAGTGGCCTGGTGGCTACAGGTCTAGTCCAGTAATGTTGACAGCATTTGGAGTTAAAATATTCTGTGCAGCTGTTAAAATAATAATGCCTTAAAACTTTATTTCTTAAAATGCTTGCATTACTGTGCTCAGGTAATACTTAGAATGGCAAATGTAAAAAAGTAGCAGAAACACTGTTAATAATATAACATGTACAGCCTTGCCAGTATGCCTTAAATCCAACCTCAGGAGACCAATTGTCTCTGCAAGAATACAACGGACTGTCCAGGCTCTTTCTTGACTTTTTGTCTCTGAAATTGGCAGTATTTTCTACCTAATATATAAATAACTTTATTTTTCTCTTTCTTTGGTTTTGTTTTTTAAAGTTCTGAAAGTCACAAGCTTCAATATTTATCTTTATATTGTAACTAACATTTTTATTAAAAATTTCTTGTAGACTGGAGATTATATATTTTTCAAATCAGCTTGTAGGGTTTTCATAGTTTGATTCTCCGTGGTATTAAGACACATGTTTGAGAAAAATGCACAATGTAATGCTTGTAAACATATGCAGACATTTCATCAGAAAGTGTTGAAAGAGGTCTCGCTGTGTACTTATACATGGTACACATAAAGCCATCATATCAGATGTAAATTTTTGCTACATGAGACGAATTTTAATGAAACTTTAATAATTTTTTTGAAGTATTAGAACTTTTCTGTAGTCTTTAAAACTACATTTGAGATTTTTAAATTTTAAAATTGTATTTGAGATATCTTAAAATAGTATATAAAATACCAGAATGGATAATGAGTCAAAACTTAAGAAAAATAAGACAAGTATTTAAGAATATGCAGTCATAGTTCGAATAAGGCCAGAGAGCTCAAGAAGGAGAAAAAAAAAAAAAAAAAAGACAAAAGTTGTGAGATTCAAAGTCAGTAAAAAGAAAGCCAGTACTAGGACAAGCAGCCTATGCTATGTTATTTAAAAAAAAAAGAAATATAAATTACAGATAAATATCACGTGAAGAAAAAGACTGTATCCACATCAAGGATTCTCCTTTCTTTGTAGGCAAGTTACTGTTTTGAGATCCTTAGCTACAGAGTACCATAAAGCCTCAAGTGGTTATTACTATATTTCTACTTTGTTTTAAAGCTGTGACAGTGCAAAGATACATTGGTACATTCCTTGGCAGCCAAAAACTTGGTTCTGTCTGCTAATGGCTAGGATATAACTCTCTTTTCTATTGGACTCAGACCTGAACACGTTTGTAGGCTTCAGACTTGATTAATCCCGTTTGTTCTATCTAAGAAGGAAGGAAAATGTCTTGAAAGAACACCATCTGGTGAAAAGCATAGTGGTCAACTTACATAGCTATGTAAGTTATTTGCAAATATGTAATTCTAATACTCTGATATCCACCAAATACATATTGTGACTTAAAAGTTTTCCTTTTAACCTACGAATTTCTGTATGGATTTGAAGAGCTTTCTCATCATGGTAAGTTTTTGGCATCCTACTGCAGCGATGAAATTGTCAACTGGCTGGAGTGGCTTGTGAAAGAAGTTTGATAGGGACTATTGCAAAAGTATGAAATGCTCTTCTCAGGAGTTTAGGAATTATTGCAGTGGAGATTGCATACAGGAATGCAAAAGAAATTGTAGACAATATGCAGGAGAGAAGTTAGAAGGAAAAAATGAATACACAAGAGTTGTGTATCATGAGCTGCATACATGTGAAAGAACCAGAACTACGTCTAAGAACAGAATGCTGAAAAAATTAGAAATTCAATCTTTAGAATTCTAGTTATCCTGGTTTCTGCAAAGGAAAAATCCCTTCTTAAGCTCTGCAGATTTTTAAACATGTGATTCAGAAAGAGAATTAAGAAGTCATTAACATAATCAGACTATCAAAATGCACAATGAGATCGCATGCAAGAGGCTATTGATGAAACTGAGTAGTCAGGAATTAGGCATAAAATACTACTTTAAAAAAAAATAAAGACTATTGAAAGAGAGTATATTAAACTCCTTCTTCATGTTTTATACCAGTCCAGTGTTAAAAAATTGGTGTGAATCCTACAGAAGTTTATATCATGGATTTTTACAGTGGGTGCTTCGCATAGTCTTTAGAAATATCTGACACTGCCCTGCTGCCACTTACCATACAGGATACTAGGCTAGATTGATCATGCATCTGTTCCCTTATGGGGACACCTTTGTGTGTTTGTTCTTAATTTATCTCCTAAAACAAAGGAGAGGTTGAGAATTTGTTTGGTGATTTCTCTCTTGTACCTCTTCCTGGTTTTGTGTAGAATACTCTTCCATATTGCTTCTTTCCATTCCGTTACTCAGCTGCTGAGGAAATCCCTTTGCCTCCTCCTTTTCATTTATCATGCTCCTTCTCATTTTATAGGAATAATTTACTTGATCTGGTGTCATAATAGGATTAAATAAATATAATTATGTCCTCATAACCAAAAGCTTTTGATAACCTAAGAAATATGTTAGCAAAAAGTAGCTACACTTTATCAACAAACGACTGGTATAATTACATCTTTTATGTAATGCGACTTATTTTTTAGTCTTTAAATAAGAATCTCAGAAGCATTAGCAAATTCTCAGCTTTGATACTATGCTCTCTTTTTGCAAACAATTGTGTGTGTATGTACACATGAGTTTTCTTTGAACGTAAAGTAGGAACCAGCATGTCAGCTCAAACTGACTGGACTGTCGAACCTTCTCTACTGCACTTTGCATTGGCAAGGATTGATATTTCAGAAAACGTTCGAATGATGACCTGACTTGGATTCTGTCCTGACACCTCATCAGACAGAAGAAAAGTGGAACTGAGGCGTCATTCTCACTCAAGCACAGAGCCTCATTTTTCACTTAGTGCAAACCTGCAAATAATATTCATAACTATACAGTTATCCATCCTTTTAAAAATCCATCTGAACTGTATACATGTGTCTTCTTGTCTATAGGCATTAAGCATTTGCTAAAGAAGTGTGAAAGGGCTTGGGCCTGAGCCAGGGTCAGACTCCCAAGTAGAACCTTTGTGTAATATTAAAGCTATTCTTCATCATTTAAACACTCTGCATACCTTACATCATTTATGAAGATTTCAATTTACAGCATGTAGGCTATATCATAGAATCATAGAATTGTCTAGGTTGGAAGAGACCCTTGGGATCATCGAGTCCAACCATCTACCCTACTCTACAAAGTTCTCCCCTACACCATATCCGCCAACACCACATCTAAACGTCTCTTAAACACATCCAGGGATGGTGACTCGGTTACCACCTCCCTGGGCAGTCTATTCCAATGCCCAACCACCCTTTCTGTGAAAAATTCTTTCCTAATGTTCAGTCTAAACCTACCCTGTTGGAGCTTGAAGCCATTCCCTCTTGTTCTGTCATTAATTACCTGTGAGAAGAGACCAGCACCAACCTCTCTACAGTGTCCTTTCATATAGTTTGTTAAGTGTTTTAACAGTTTGGTTAGTTTGCAAATGTTTTTTTTTAATTCTATTCTCTCAACTGTAAGATCAGCCTGTTTTAATGTGATATAAAATGGTATTTCTAGTGTCTCTAATGCCTCTAATCATGTCTCTAATGTGTTTTCCATTTCCCTATCTCATTTCCTTATCCTGAAAACAATTAAATTAGGAAATCAACAGAAATTATAGGAGAAAAATACTTAGTTTAATGAAATAATTGTGGGAAAGTCTAGCTAATAATTAGTTTCTTAAAAGACAAATAACCTTTCATTTATTTTGCAGCTGATATGTTGTGTAACTTTAACATTTGTTTGTCCAGAAACAGATCTTTACCATTTTGTGATAGCAAATAGAATAATTTAATTCTGTTACTTTCATGCTACATTTGCTGCTTCTTTTACATTATAAAATCTCCAGACTTACCTGTTACCCAGTCCATCAGAAAAAGTAATTTATGCTGCTAAATTTATGAAAATTGGATGAATAAGAATACAGGCAGCCTTGTGCAGGCAAAGTTTATTTCTCTGTATGACAAAAAATATATTATCTTGTAAAACTGCTATCTTTGTATGGTGAAACTTATTTTTACCATTTTTTTCCCCATATTATCTAGGTCCATTTCTGCATTGAAGGATACAGGTCATGATGTTTCTAGTCTATCCTATCCAGACACTGATTTGAGCAGGAGAAATGCAGCCATACTGTTTCACTGCTGAGCATGAGATAATAATCTGTGTTAAGAGGAAAATTTTTATCCTAATCTCATCACAGCAGTAAAACAACTCCTGGACCAAATTTGTCCCACAGCAGGCTGACTTAGAAGGTGAATGAGTGACTTCTACAATTGCACATGTCTATATAGGCATGCCTGTGACTTTTGTTTTCAGTCCATCCTGCATTGAATGTGTATGCTCTTTCAGAAGAAACAGAGTGAATATAATACATCTTCAGAGGCTTGACATATCATAGTATTTACCTTCCTAGTTCTAACTTTTCACCACCTCCTGTATGCCTGAAACTCCAAATAGCAGCCTTTAGTGGTAATGACTGTATAAACACAAAGAGAAACAAAGCCTAAGCCCCCCAGATTTGATTTCCAAGTAGGTCTTTGGGCACCATTGTATCATATTTTCCAACTACTAATGAATACTCAGTTCTAAAGAGTTGATTTAGTGTTAAATGGTATTTTTTTTTCTGAAGAGGTAAGAGTAACTGCTTTTTTAAATATCAGGGCTCACATTCAAAATAATGTCATTAGTAAAATGTTGTCAAACACGAGTTTTGATCGTAGTGGAAGACCAATAAGAATGACTGAAACTGGACATGTGGATTGTTGCTGTGTTTTGTATTGTGCTTTTTTCAGTGTATATTACAGTGTGTATTAGGATGTTCCTCGATGATCAAAGCAGAGGAATACGTAAGTGTAGCATCCTAGTAATGCCCTAGGTTTCACTGATGACATTGGGTTACGTCACATTGAATTCCTCAGCTAAGAATTATACCAGTTTACATGCTGGCAGATTTGTTTTTCTTGGATCCCAAAAGACTTCTTTTGAGGAGGGAGTAGTAGGTAGGCTGCCTGGAAGCAGTGGAAGGCTGCCTGCTGCTGACATTTCGGCAAGCCAGGTCCCATCACTGAGGAGGTTTTACGGATTGCATAAGACAGTTTAGAGTGAACAGACCAGAACTTTTTATCTTAGTCCAAGTGTTACACCATGAAAGGGGAGAACTTACTTTTCAATAGCTGTCTTAATCACAGAACACTCTAAATTATAAATCCATAACTGCGTGAAAAAGAGTGAGCAAAACACTCTAACATACTCAGTAGCTGCTGTTATTTATGACATCATAATATCTTACATAAATCTGAAACAGACGTAACTCTCTGGGTATGAATTTAATTTATGTTTCAGATGAGCATCCAGAAAATGCAAAGATAAGTTATTGGCATAATAACCCGAGCTTTAGAAATGCTTCAACAGTTTTATTTGTAATACAATAATTTAATTCATCTTAAAGTCTCTACTGCAGCTTTAGTTTTATTTTTAAGTCATATTGGATAGAGATATTGTATGTGAAGTCCAAATTCAAATGTAGAACTAAATATAATATTTCTCGGGAGATGGTGTCAATTATTACAAATCAGTAGTTTCAGGAGAAATCAAAGTATGAAAGAACATGGCAAAACAAGAAAAAATCTGACTTCATCATACATGTTACTGGAGTGATAAACATTTTGTTTTATTTTTCTTTTATCATAACACTTCTTGTGTACAGATAATTCTTATTTTGAAATAGGTCTTAGACTATTGCTTGCTTCTAGTGTAATTCTGTCAGTGTAAGTGATGTATGATACCATTTTTCCTCCTGCTGGATTTGTTTTTCTCCTGAAATATAAACAGTTTGGTTACCAGAAAACAGTGTGAATATTGTGACATTCAAAGAACACAATAAATCTTAGTAAGAGCTTCAAATAGTTGTATACGATGATGAGCTTGAGAGGGATTATTTTGCTCTCACAAAAGATTTTATTAGGATCGTGTTTTGACAATTTTTAGCCTTTTGCTTTATCTTTCATTGAGAATTTGTGAAGTTTTTTGAGAGTTTGGTGAAGAACTTACCTGCGATGTATCCCATTCAGGGTTTAAGGTCACGTTTTCCTAAGCACTATACAAGCATGTACAAAAAAAGCATTCCTACTGAAGGGCTGATGAGCTGACTTTAAAATGAAAGGTGAGAGATGGTTTCTATAAACAGATAGTGATTATGAATAGCGGGAAACTAGTGATGATAACACACCAACTCAATTCTGAAAGCTAAATATTTTCATCTTGTATTAAGACTTCTCAAAATATTTATCTTGGCTATTTTGTATATTTATGTAATAATTTGGGGGAAAAGCTTCCTTCTATTGTTGGAAAACCCACAGAAAGCTCCCTAATGGAAAGGATTGACTGAGATTTTCCGTCAGAATCTCTTCTATGTCCTCCATTTCAGAAAAAGGTGGGTCTCAAGCCTCCAGAAAAACTAAGTGCTTAACAAACCTGTATGTTTCTTGGAGTCTCTTTTGTGTCCAGTAGTGCTTTGGGATATCTGGGGACAGACTCTTGGCACTGTGCTCATGACAGATCTTTTGTCAACAAACATGTACACATTTTATTGCTATTTGGTCAGCAAAAGAGTTCACTGGTGCATTTAGGGAGTTGTTCAGGCTTACTGTTGATCTTTCTCATTAGGCAGAAAAGAAAGCATGTGCTATGTTTTCTGTTGCAGGTCCAGGAAAAAGTATATATTACATTTGCTCTCCAGCCGAACTTCTACCAGCTCTTAGTAAGATGTAGTGAATATTTCATTGCTACTCTTAAACCTTTGTAACTAATATTTAAAATAAGATCTGTTGTTTTGCTAATTTCTTAAGTGTTAAATGTTTTCTATAGCATATAGTGATTATTTGCTACAGTAAATTTTTTATTAGTGCCAAGTTTAAGGAACAAGCAGGAAGTATCAGACAACTGCTTAAGATTTAGGTGTTTTAAAAAGCCTTCAAAATACATTCAGCAAATGTTAACAGTCAGAATATGCTTTTGAAGAATTTTATTGGGGTTTACTTCTGATAAGTTTAACAAAGTCATTTTCTGGTATTTGGGGTGACCAAATAAAACATGTGTTGCTAAGGCTTCAATTTATGCCATCAATCTGAATGCATATCTATCTTCAGGCACGTGTTTTGTAGCATGCAATTGTGGGAATTTTTAAATTTGTCGCATGCTTTTATACATTTTGGTATCTCTGACTGTCTTAAACGTCACAGTTTTATTTCCCTTATTTATCCTGTGAAATGAACAAAAAGTAAAAATTAAAATTCAAAGTAGTTTCTAGAACCCTCTTTAAAAACACATTGATTGCACTAAATACCAAGAAGACTAACTCTGTGAATTTATAGGAAACTCAACTAACTTCTGGGGTTTGTTTTTTGGTTTGTTTGGGGTGGTGGGTTGTTTTTTTCCCCCGAATCTATTCTTCTATCTGTACTGCTTCCAAGAGTTTATTCTTTTGGAATTCACAGTAAGTCCACTGTGAGTTTTGCTTCAGTGAAGACTTTGAACTGAACTCACTGACATTAGTGAACAGTAAAAAACGAATGCATTAAGAAGGTTGAGGCTCTGTAGAAACATCTATGTAAGCAACAACAGATGACTATTATTTGTTATAAAGAAATATAAATACATGTTGTAAGATTTAAAATTAAGTGAGCTCTTGCAATTGGTATTCCACGATAAAGCCCTGTGTGTTAGGATTTTTATCATCTTAACTAAGTGTTTATAAATATGAATATAGAGTTATTTTTAGGAGATGAAGCCCAGATTTTGCTTTTTGGAGCTAGGTCTCCATTTGCAAGATCAAAGGCAGATTTTGTAAGTGGTAAGGATTTAATGAGAGTGGGGATTGGATCGTTACAGTACTTTAATTTTTCAGAGATGTTGAAACTTAATTATCTTATATATTGAAAATGCTGTTATGTAAAACCACTTACTGCTTCTATGACCATCAACAGCTTTTTCTTTCTCCGCATTTATTTAGTTTTACAAAAGATTTCTGTAAGAAAGACATGCCCATCATGTCTTTCTTTCCACTTCTCAGCTGGGAATCTCTTCTGATGTGGAACGTATGTTTGGAAGCTTGTTAAAGATGCTTTTGGCAGTTTTTACTGCCTTCCTCTTGAGTCTGTTTAGATGGGAGAATTTTCCAGTATTTTTGTGCTAGTTTACTGTTCTCTTATCCAGATTAGTCTGCTGAAATGTATGCTAGTGTTCCCTGGAAGTTCTCTACTATTTCAAATCTTTTGGGCTTCCTGATTCATTAGCAGTATTTTGGCTGTGTAAAACTGATATTGGATACTTCAGTCTAACTCCTTAAAGATGTTTTGGGTTTTTTTTTGTGACTGAAGCTCTTCAATTCTTGATATTTTAGAGGTAAAATTTGCTTCTGAAAGTTGCTACATACTTGAAAGGTGACTGAATTCCTTTATATATTGACTGTCAGTTTTGGCAAATGCATCCGTGAAACTTCTTCCATATTGTTGTTGTTATGAACATCAGTCCCAAGAGACTACAATGCCTTTTGATAGAGCCACCACATGCACAGTATGTATGCGTATGGGTAATACTAAAGACTAGAAGCTCTTCCTATTAGCCTAATCTTTAGATATTTGTGTGCAGGTACTGCTAATTCTGCTAAATAATAGAATAGTCTAGAGTTTTGTTTCACTTCTGTTTGTGTATTTAATCTAAAAAATGCCTTTTAGCATCCTCTTCCTAACAGAAACAGGTATTGTTTTAAGAGACTAGTCTCAGCATTTTTGAATATAAAACCAAACTAGAAATTATTGGAAATATACCACAAGCCCCTACATTTTCCTGATGTTTGCAATACATTTAACAGGTTAAGATAAGTTTCATACAAATGTTTCAAGCCAGGTTCGTGCTTCTGTTATTATACAGTTTTTCCATTTAAGCTAGTGGAGCAATGACTTCTTGATCCCGTGAGAATGGGCTCTCAAGTTTTGGATGCTTTTGCTGAAAAAATCAAACATTGCACAGTTTACTTATCTCTGATACATTGTACAGTACAGTTTTAACTCTGGAACAGCTATTTCGTAACTCTGGGTTTTTTTTTTCATTTTCAGCCACTGTTGTAAGTTCAGAAATACACTTTTTAAAGAATAACATTATGTTAGCAGGGGATTGTGTAGTATTCAGGCTAATTTGAGAAAATTTGGACCATTGCTGACTTTTGTGTGAAAGAAAAGAGTAAACAAATTATTGAAGATGAGCTATACAATTAGAGCTGAGGTGATACTCTGTTTTCCATTATGCTATGCAGTAAGGATGGTAGCTTTTGCTTCTGGGTCAGGTAAAAGCTCTTATTGATTTTCATTGCTGGGCTGGTCTTACAAATCTATGCCCTGCTGTAACCATCTACCAAGCTATGTTGAAAACCGTATGTAACCTTTTATTCCTAGAGGCAGGTAGAAGTTGATCTAAGACTTCCCTAAGTTAAGGAAAGTTTGAAAGTTTGCCTGAGTACACAGATTCGTATGAAGAGCTGAAGTGGTTCTTTGTAAACTTGTGTGCAGTAAAAGATCCTTGAGATGTAGGTAATTATTGCCACTTTCCTGATGCAGAATTGGAGTGGCTAGAGAAATTATTTAATGTTGGTAAGCATTTAGTAGGAATTCCAGTTACTCTTCAAACCACTGATATCTGACTCCGATACAGTGAATGGTGGAAGCTAGTCATGACAAAGTTCTAAACTGTCTACTTTCATATTATATTACAGTGCTTATAATTAATCTTCTTCCCCTTAGTAGTTTTTCTATTTTCCTGATAGTACGATTTCTGTGAGTGAGTCATTTGGTCACTGTTGAGCAAAATATTTGCTGAAAGATTATGTTGTTGTTAATGATGCTATGCCAAATAGTTGTACAAATAGTCCTACTCCTAGTGTGAGCCCTTTGCCTGATTTTCAGCATACTTTTATAAGACCCACATTCAAATAAAACTAAATTTCATCTTTTACTGTCTTTTCTAGTTTCCAATCATTTTCTGCAATCAATATTCTCACTCTTTTACTTTGTTGTGTCTTGAGTGTAATAATCTCAGTCCTTTTCCACCTGGTCATCTCCTGGCCCTTGAACTGCTGCTGCCTTTTCATGTTGCTGAACTTGCTTACTGTTACTATCTTAGGTTTTTTAATGTTTATTGTAATTCGGTAATTCCTTCAAATAATGATTATCTCAAAAATTATATTCTGAAGTTCAGCTCTATACAAGACTAATATAGAAAAGTAATCTGAAAATCTGATGCTGTTAATATTGGAAGCCATGTTTGAAACCTTCTGCAGTTTATTTCATTATGCCTATTACAATGTAGCTACTTCTTTCTGCTGCCATTTAGGCTCTCTATTATGTAGAGATAAAAGCCTTTAGGAACATCAGTTTACCAGGCTGGAACTAAGAATAAACCTTCCCAAAAATCTGAATGGAGAGATTAACTTCTTTAATATTTATTATATATATTTGCACACTATTTTAGGAAGGCAATGTCTCTTTTGCTATTCCTCAAAAGAAATCAAACCAGTTTCTCCATATTTGTCTCAATATAGAGAATGCAAAGATAGTGAGTCTGGTTTATCACATCAGTAGTTCAAGATTATTAAATCTTTGGCTTTAAAAATTTCCACCATAGAAAAATTTTTAAAAAATTAGGTGACGAGATAAAACGTATACTGCTAAGGCTTCAATTTATGCCATAAATCTGAATGCATATCTATCTTCAGACACATGTTTTGTAGCATGTAAAAAAAAAAATTAAAAAATTTTCACTGCAGATATCTTTGATATCTTGGCATCCTTTAGAGTATGTATATATCTGATTTATGCTGTCCTTAAAAAATCCTGCGTGAATCTGCCTTTACTTTAATGAAGAGCTGGATCATTTCAACTGTAATGCTGCCTTCTCTTTGCATTGGTTTATACTTTCTAATGTCATATTTAGCTCACATTTTCAGGATTGTTTTTTCCTTTTGCATTTATGAGGATCCAGTGATCATTTCAAAAAGAAAATACTTGCAAGCTATATCATATGAAATACATATAAAACTAGATGAATCTAAAATTGCAATAAAAGGGATATAAAAATAAAGGTTGACCTGGTAACTTTAATTCTCTCTCAAAATCACTGTTTTTAAAACAATGAAGTCAATATGCAGCTAAGCTTTTGTAATACAGAAGAGACTATCCAGGATGCCAAGTGATAAAGTTACAAAGTGATACAAATCTTTTCTTGAAAAGAAGATTTTTCTTTTTGAATGTGTCTGTTTTTGCCAAGAATAAACTAAATGTGTTTTCCAGTCCTTGTTTACAATGTATTTGCTTCCAGAGGACAGGCAGTAAGAGAACATACCCTAAGACGTTATTTGTGGCTTTGTGTTAATACTGATTGACAAGTTTTCTCATGTATTCTGCAAATTTGGAGCCCTTTATATTTAAATTGCCTTAACAGCTCATGTAACTTTTTTATACTTTCTTTTCCTTTTCTTAAGAATTTCTAAACCATCTTTTGTAGTAAACACAGCACAGAGAAAGCTGTGATGTGCTAGAGAATTGTTTGGGGTTTTTTTTCGTATGAAGTCCTTGTCACTTCTGACTGCTAAACTGCTGAAATTGCTCGTCTTTCCTGTGAGGCTTGTATTCTTGAATTTTTTTTTTCTTTTTAAAAAATTCATAGCAGTACATCGAAATAGTACCTAGACATGGGTGTTGTAAGGACGTGTTCCTGTACCACTGTCAAAACAGACAGCAGCACCCCATCCTAGGCAGAAAAGTGCTGGAAATAGCCACGTCAGTTCCAAGGTCAGATACTTCGCGGGAAGGTCTAAAAGCACAACACAGGCTGGTGTTTGATAACTTGTGGTTCAGTTTGTTTTCTTGTTGATCTCTGTTACTTAGCTGAAGTGCTAAAGCACAAGATTGAATATTTCTTCCAGTTTTTAATTGCTATGATAATTCTCTGTAGGCATGTGGCCAGTCCCTTTCTGGTTTCTGAAGGGCCATGTGCATGTTTAAAATGAGTGCTTTGACATTTATAGCTAAATCTTTTACATGCTGGTTTTCTGGGCACAACAACTTCCACCCCATCAAGGCCTGATGATCAAAACATCCATGTGGCTTACAGAGGATAGCACAAGGTATCTTACCTCCCACTCTTGTAGGGGGTCTAGAATTTGGGGGGAAAGGATTTTGGGATCAGGAAAAGGATAAGCGCTTAAAAAGTGAATAGGTCCAAGGTAGTCACAAGACTCATTGTATCATTGCATGACCGAGTAGATTTATTGTCAGTGCTTCTGTAAACCACTAATGCTGTTTTAGTCTCTGAGGAAATACACATAAGCATGTTGTTATTTCCCTGTGATGTCAGTTGGACCTAACCACATAGTGAACATTCATTTAATGTTTTGATACTTTGTGAATTAGAATGTTCATGCATTTATCTCTACTGTTTTAAGAGGCAAGGTCAAGTCAAAAGGATCTCTTTCCCATGCCTCATGAATCGTTGCAGGTTGCTCTCACATGTTGTTCCTAGGTATGTCCTCAAGTGAATTTAAGATTAAATAAACTGAATATAAAAACTTAAGGTCTTTTTCAGAGTAAAAAAGCCCCGATATTGGTTTCTGAACTTTCTGAATACTTATAGAATAGATTTCAGTTAGAACTGTATATTGGAATATATCCTGTTTGGTTTTGGTTAAAAATTTTGACTTATGCTTCTTTGAGATTGGGATTTAAATGAGAATTAACGTACCCACTTAAATCCAGATAATTAGCGTGCAGCATTATGGGAACAATGGGAAGAACTACTCAGAGTTAGAGTACCACTCTTGAAGAGGAAGTTTTCCTGTAATTTGTAATGCAACTTTGTAGGGTTTTAGACTCCAAGCTCATTTGAGTACATACTATAAATAAGCACGTTTTAATCTGTGACTGACAAGCACTGAATAAATAGGGCTTTTTTCAAATAAAGAATTGTGCTACTCTCTTCCAGGTGTTTGTTCCCCTAGATTGGATTCTTCCAGTGCTGTATAGAGCTACAGCTTTAAACGGTTTAGAGACTGAATCTGGTGTAAAAAGTCACTGCTTGTCTGTTAAATAGAAGTGGTTTCTGCATATATGTGATGGCACAGTTATACAGCATCATGGTTTAACCCCAGCCAGCAGCTAGGACCATGCAGTCACTTGCTCAGTCCCCCCCTGGTGGGATGGGGGAGAGAATCAGAAAAGTAAAAATGAGAAAACTCATGGGTTGAGATAAAGACAGTTTAATAAGTAAAGCAAAAGCTGCACATGAAAGCAAAGCAAAACAAGGTATTAATTCACTGCTTCCCATCGGCAGGCAGGTGTTCAGCCGTCTCCAGGAAAGCAGGGCTCCATCATGCATAGCAGTTATTTGGGAAGACAAAACGCCATAACTCTGAACATCCTCATCCTTCCTTCTTCCCCCAGCTTTATATGCTGAGCATGACATCATGTGGTATGGAGTATTCCTTTGGTCAGTTGGGGTCAGCTGTCCCAGCTGTGTCGCTTCCCAAATTTTTGTGTACTCCCAGCCTACTTGCTGACAGGGTGGTGTGAGGAGCAGAAAAGGCCTTGACTGCTTAGCAACAACCAAAACCATCAGTGTTTTACCAACATTATTTTCATCCCAAGTCCAAAACATAGCACTATACCAGCTGCTGGTAAGAAAGTCAACTCTATTCCAGCTGAAACCATGACATACAATATTCCTTCTTTGCAGATATTTCTGAAATTAAGCACTTGGCCTTGAAATGTCTGTGACTTGGGACCTGCCTGCTTAAGTAACACTGCTAGAATTTGCATTGATTACAAAAGAGAAGATCTGTGGTCAGCCCATTGTTTCAGAAGCGTCTTCTCTGTTGGTCTCCTCATGAGGTGCCCCAGAGTGTTCTAGTACGAGCTTTCCACACTGTTCCAAGTCTGCTTTCTCCAGATTTTAGAAGGAAGGAATAGATTGAAGGGTGCCAACTGTAAGAGGAGACATATGTTTCTGTATGGCTAGCAATGAACTTGTTAGCTGTAGTTTTTAATATTAAATCATTGAATTTATATTTAGGTGAAAAAAAGGCTGGGTAAATTGCATCTTATTTTGGTCTTTTGAGTAAATTAACTTTAATGCTGGGGTTTAAATTTCTGTGATAATGTCTAAAGCAGTGGAGGGGGGGACTCAAAAGAAAAAGTGAAAAAGACGATAGGCCTTTTATTTTTTCTCTCACACTCTTTATGGGCTTTTTTTATTCAAATGTCAGGAATCTGTTTGATCTGTTTGGAATACATTAAGAGACCATGTGCTGCTTACAAGTAGCAAGTATGTTTCTGAATACTGTTTTTTGTCTTGTGAAAATACTGTGGCTGCCAGGAAACTGTAGTAGGAATAGACAGGGGCAGTAATTGATATTACAGTAGTTTTTGGTGCCTCACACTTGACTTTCTAAACAGTGGGAGGAGAAAATTGATGTGGAAAGGGTAAAAAGGGAAGGGCTTGGATGGATTGTAGTTATTTTTGATAAATAGGGTGGAAAAGGGCAAAGAGATGTGTGGCTTAAGAGGTATTCCTGATGAAGCAGGGAATGAGAAGAGGAATGAGAGAGAGACTGTAGGTTAAAGGGAAGCAAGATATGAGTTACTGGGGAACAAAATGTGAAAGCAAGAGAAATATTGAATGGAAAATGGCTAGAGAGAAAAGACAGCAATATGTGTCTTGAAATTACATGTAAAATAAAACAAAAACAATAGTTGGGAACTGCTTGTCTCCCTTTATTTAGCTGTTACCCCCAAAAAAGAACTGAAGGCTCAAAGGCAGGGGCCTGAGCTGGAGCTTCATTAAATTACAGCAGCTGTAGGAAGAAGAGTTAAAATTTTACACTGCTGCGTATCTAATTGTGATCCCTTAGGCAAATTTTTTAGTCTTTAAGATAAACAGGTTGGTATGGAATCAAAGCAACCAGATTAATAGCATGTCACTTTATAGATACTTTTAATCACTTTGTTTAGAACAATTATATTGTTACAGTGAAAGACCTAACTTTGTCATAATGGAGATGATTCTGCAGGGCGAGGCTTGGTGAAATACCTGTTCAAAAAGTCTAACAAAATAAGATTCAGTCATTGACAGCCTGTTCAGTTCATCTGATGAGTATCATGGATTTGATGCTTTTCTGTTACAGCAGCCCAGGTGTTTGTTACAGATGCTTTCTCATAAAATCTTTTTCTATCTGCTACTGAAAGAGGCCTAAATAGTGTCAATGCCAAATATAATGACTGTGTTATGCCATATTCCAATCTATGGTCTCTTTGCAGTCTTTTCATAAGTTACATTTTACAGTGCATTCACGTGCTAGGCAGTGCAGAGAGAAGAGAGGAAAAACAGCAAAATAGCAAAAATGGAATAATATCAGGTCATGGATGAAGTAGTTGGTGTGTTTGTTGTTTGGAACCTGTTTGATGCTATTTTTCCTGACAAATGTAAAATTGAATTTATTATTACTGAACTGTAATACTTTGAGCAGTCAAATATATAACACTGGCATACAGTTCTGGGGCTAAATTGAGTTTTTGTGTGGCTGAATGGAATGCCCATCTTGGTTGGATTGAAAAATGTCACAAGGCTTTTTTTACCCAAGCATTTCTGCCAAGTGCGTACAGGAAGTGGCTTTGGCAGTTGTATCCAAACAAGTAACTTCATTTCCTGGAATTGCTTTTTGCAAAACGTGGACTTTAGGAAAGAAAGTGTAAAGAGGGATGTTAAGGGGTAGAGGAAAGAACACCCCTAAAAGCCTCTGAAAAGAAGTTTGTCCAAATCATCAAGCTCAATTTTTTCTAGATATAGTCAGAACAGTGTTGTTTAATTTATTTTTTCAAATTGGTCGTTTCTTTATGTAATAAAAATAATATTAAAAATCTGTTGACCATAATTGTGCTTAATTACTGAAAGTATTATCTTTATTAGGGTCCATTTCACAGTGGTCCATTTTGTCTGGAAAAAGAGAGACAGTGTTTAGTGTTTATAGGCAAGACAGTGATACAGTAGTTGAGATACAAGAGAGAATGTGTTGTATGACCACGCAGGTTGTAGAGGCCTACTACCAACCTGAGGTTTAGTAAAGCTTCTATTTACTGCCATTAAAAAAAAAAAAAAAAAAAAGGACAGAGAATAGATGTTGTCAGATATAATTTTCAGTTAAAAAGAAGACATGAGTTGATGTAACATTAAACATACTCTGCTAAAAATACGAAAATTTTATCTGGCTGGTCAGGTGCTATTAACTTGCTGGGTTTGAGTCACACTTTATTTTTTTCCTTCTCTCTTTTTTTTCTACTCTCTTAAGGTTACTATCCTGAATATTTCAATAACAGTGCTTGTAACCTTCTTCAGAGTGCTGGATAGCTGCCTATAATATAAGCACAGTCTTCAACTTCTTATGCTCTTAATCTTAGGGTCAAATCATAGATCTTTTTCAGATGCTTGAAAAGCAGTTGTTAAAAAGCTTTTTTGTATCAAATGCTTTTTTTAAGGGGTTATTGCAAATGAGGGGCTATTTCAGAATTGCCAATGAGGAAAACATACACTGAAAAATGTGGTAGCAATGAGTCATACTGTGATGCATCAGATGGGAATCTTGAAAAAATTAGTTTCCTTATAAATAATATTGCAAAATCCTAAAGTTTAGAGAGAAAGGTAAATACTTATGACAGAAGGAATCTTAGTGTCAAAAAAATGCTATGATGTTCACAGATAATGGAGAAATTAGAATATACCTTTTAATTTAGTTGGGTACTAATAGAAAGACAATATATGAAGCAACTTAGTGTAACTGTTGATTTTGGTAGAATTTTTTTCAAGTCATTAAAGGTTGTTTTAGTGAATCAAGGGACAAGAGAAATGCTTTGCAAGCAGTTCAGTGTAATAATTAAAGCATGAGTAAAGATAAGCAAACATTTTTTATACCTTTCCGAAATGGCAAAGGCTGTGCTTGCTATGTCATAAATGGCAGCTGCTGTAAATTTGTTTTGGGGTGAAAGCTTTACCTTTTGCTTTTTATTTTTTGTACTTCTTTCAATATTTTATTCTGCATGTAATGATCTGTTTTTTTGTTTTGTCATGTTTACTTTTTCATTACTTACACAGAACACATTCAGACAGTCTTGTGTTGTTTGCAGTTGTGTCCACTGTTTGTGACAGTCTTGTTACTCCTAAAGAAATGAAATTTCTTCTTAGTAAGAATATTTCCTGAATAATATATGAGCTTCTGTTAACATTTGCCTTTGTATGCTTCTCATTTTTCACTGAATACTTGTGATATTGTCTGACTGAGGTGGTTGGCTGGCTTGTAGCCTTATTTTTGTTGTCATATTTTTACTTCATGTTCACTATTGTTTGCATGCTTCTACTGCTGTGTGGATTTAAATTATAAATAAAACAATTCAGCTTTCCGTTGCATTATAGAGGCAATACATTGCATTGAATAAGATGCCAGATGAAATGCAGGGCATCTGGTTTTTATTTCAGTCTTTATTATTTACTAAGTTTGTGAACTTATACAAGTGACCTCATCTCTCTGAACCAGTTTCCTCAACTGTAAAATAAATTAGAGTGGCTTATCTTTCTTGATCACTTTGAGATTTCATGTTCAAAGGCCATCTGTAAGTGAAAAATCTTGTTTTTCTAACATTGAGGAGCAGATGAAATGATTTGTGAAAGTAAGACAGTGAATTAGAAGCAGAAACCAATATAAAACCTTGGAAGTCTTCATTTTCAGTCAGCATAACTGTTGCAACACAGTTGTTGAAATTACTTCTGTTTATTGATAGGTAATTTGTTTGGGAAGCTTTGTTGAAAATTAGGTTATGTTGGCTATTTAAAATTCTATGCAAGCATGGGTGAACATTTATATTTATAGTATGTCTGATATTTATTGTAAACTCTAAGAGTAAGCTGCATACAAATATATTTCATGCAAAGCATACTTGCTCGGTGAAAGAAAGCAGAATAAAGCACTCGAAGTGAGCTGGGGAAGTTCTGAGTGTTAAAATGGCTGTATTTTTTATTATGAATCCTTTCTTCTGCAATACCTCCTCACTTTGTTACCTCTCTTTCATTATGCCATTTATACCCAGCTTTAGCTCTGGGGAGAAATAATTCTAAATATTTCAGAAATTTCCTTTAATCTTTAAGTGTACAGAGAGATGGTGGCATCAGTTTGAATAATGGCCAGTGCTTGGAAACAGAAGGAGAATGTCTCAGTTTTGTATCAGGAGCGTTAAAACAGCTTTACATGAGGCAATACTAGAAGAAAAAGTCAGAGTTCCAGGCAGACATCCTTTTGATTTTCAGCAGGTTTATTTAATTAACTAAAGCCTTAGAGCTCTAAGATAGAGCACATGTAATATTGAAGTAAGCTTGTATGACAAGGAATTTCCATAATATATTGTCCCATTTTGATCTCAAGGAAAACAAGCAGTTTAAAGCCATCAAATAAACATAGTGTACTTGGCATTCAGGAAGAATTATGCTATTTTTCTAGTGATAGTCACTTATTTCAACAGATTTCCAAAGGGCAAAACCACTCTTAATTCCATGTCTTGACATAAGGAGATTTAGAGCTACAGAGGTTATTGTTGCAAAATTATCTTTTCATCCTTTGCTGCAAATTAATCATATAGTTCAGTTGGTTACAAGTTTTGGTTGAAAAGAAACTGATAGAAGTAGCTTTTCACAGTGGGAATCGTGCTCATATGAAATGAAATTTCACTCAAAATAATCATGTCATATAAAGTATTTTTAAGTGAAGTTCCCTAACATAGCTACTTGACAGCATTGAATTTTCACCAGAAAGGCTCTGTCATATGATGAGTCAGAGAGCATCAACAGGGTAGTCTTGCCTGTGTGAGCAGTCAGTTTTGCCATTAGTATCACTGGGACAAGAACGTCATCAGTTTTGATTAAACCAAGAGTTTTTCAAATCACAGAATCAGAAGACAATAATTAAGATGCAGAAGAACCCAGATTACTTGACTTTTTTTTTTAATCTCAATTTTAATACAATAGACTTATTAGGTGTCATAAGAATATTTCCTCTTCTCTTTTTATGTACTGTGAAGACTGTAGTCAGAATAACTAAAGCTGACAATGAACTAGTAGGAGTCGACTCTGTAGAAAACTTTTTAAAGTGATGTGAAATGTGTTGCATGTTATTGTGCAGTTGTTTGTGTTTTATAAAAGAAAAATAATATGTATTTTAAATAATTAAGGTTGCCTTCTAATATTAGAGTTTTGGGGTTTTTTTACTTGTTCATTGTCAGGAGGGAGAAAGATTTTGCATCTCCACGCTTATTCATGCATGTGTGCATGTACATATGTTAGCTGTCTCTCTGATTTCTATGAATGTAGTTGGGGGGGAAAAATGCCAGCGCATGTTTATTTGCAGGATCAGGAATCTAGCTCCTAAATTAATTTATGTTCTATCTTTAGTGTTGAGGATGGTAAAAAAAAAAAGAAGTGTAATCATGTAGTGTAGACAACCATCTAATAGTAAGTGATCTGTAACCTCTATAATCTATTGTAGGCTCATGGAATTTAAAAGATAATATATATTTCTATAAATAGTCATCCTCTAATAAGACAAAAAGAAAAATGGTCAAGAAATTGCTAAAGATGCACTGATACGTTTCTGGAAGACAAATGTTCGGTGGATTATTATAAGCAATTATTTGTTGCCAAATCCTGGGTTTTATTTTACCACACTGCAGTATCAAATTGCTCTCTGACTTTTATTTCATGGGGAATGGTTGCTGCACATAAAGAAAAGGAATTATTATTTTGCTGAATGTGGATATTTATTGTTATGGCAGCAGGATTTACGGTTAATGGGATAGACTACACCAACCCATAACTACAGGGTAGAAGGCACTTCCTGCCTCTAGGGACAATTTAAGATAGAAACTTCATCAAAAAGTTGAATTAATTTTACCATGGTCAGGTTTCAGGGATTAAATTTGGAGTTAATATGTACACTTTAGTTTCAAAATGAGATTTGTAAACCCTCATGTGATTATTTCTAACGTCTTCTCTGAGAACAGAAAATAATGTGAATAGCACAGATCTTTTGGTTTTTGGTCAACTTGGAGCAGAAATTATGAGGTCTTAGCTGTCTCTGCCTATTCATTTTCCCTTTGATAAGACCAAGAAATTTATTCTCTGCAGCAGACCTGTCCTCAAAGAAAGTATCTTAATCATTTCAGTGGACCAATATCCATGGTGGGATTTCACCTGCAGAGTATGGAAGAGCGGGAATTAATTTTCCAGTAATTTTATTGTGCTTATGGCTTTTTGACTCTGAACTCAAAATATGAAAGTTTCTTATCATTAAGTAGTAGTTCTTTATTAAAATGCATTAAGATATATTTAACAAAAAAAGTCACTCCAACTCTTTGCAGCAGCAATAGCGTAAGCACTGTTCATGGCCAGTGTCATTCCTGTGCTGCTTTCAATGTGTTGTGTGCCTGAGGTATGTGGCTTGAGGTTTTCAGGTGGAGAATTAATTTTTAATGAATATGTTCCCATTTATGTTCCTTCTCGGTCCTGGCAGTGGTACTGTAGTTAGACATAAAAGCTGTTCCTCATTCATCATCCTGGAGTGAATGTAACATGCCCTCAAAAATGGATGTACAAAGAGGAAGGGGTCCAGGTGAATCCCTGGATTGGAGGGAGCAGGCTTCAAGATCTTGCTGCAAAAGGCTAGACATGTGGTAAAGAGTAATCAATTTTTGCCTATTTGAAGATGACATGACTGGCAATGGGGAGCTCTCACATTCAGTCTTACTAATTTAAAATGTAGATTTATCTATCTATTTGAGTGGATATTTTGACAATAATATTGGAAATTAAAGATTGCATGTCAGGTGAGGTTTTTTGTTTGTTTGTTTTGTGTCATGCAAATTCTTTTATCTCTTTTTTTTTTTTTTAATGATAAACTTCAAAATGCATAGCAGTGATGTTTGGGAAAGTGACAGACAGAAAGTGCACCAATGCTGACGTGAAACTAAGTTTCCAAGCTTATGGGGTGATAGTACTAGTTGGGGAACTTAACGTTCCTGGTTTAAATTACATCTTCAATTTAAAATGTAGAGAGTTTGAAGTATTGCTTCTAAGTCAGATGTGTTGTTAGAATCGTCTTGGTTGTTTTTTTCCAAATGTTTCTTGGTCTTCTGTGAGGACTGCCTGTGCCAAGAGGAATAAAGAAGGATATGTGCTTGAATTCCAGAAATTTTTCTGTAATATTAAATGAAATTTCACAAGCATTTTTTTATTTCCTTCAAGCAATCTAAACTAGAGACACCACAAAAACATGATTGTTACACCATATTACTTTTAGTCTTGATAAGCAATGAGGTTTTTGCTTCTATCATTTTGTGTTTAGACATTTGTCCTTATACATAGGAAGTCCCAAATTTATCACACGCACGTTTTTAGAGGCCTTTAGCTGATACATAGGACTGGGTGGTGCAATCCTAACTTTCATTGATCCTGATAAGACTTCAGCCCAACTTCCTTTCATCCTCCTTCACTCAAACATGCACAAACATTTAGGTGTTGGGCTTTTTTTAATTAACTCAGTTTTTGAACTGCACTGAAATAGCAAGTTACCCATTTTGAGTATTCAGTTTATTGCATATCAACACTAAAAAAAGAATACATCCACATAGTTACACTTTTGCAGTTGCCCTGTGGCTTTACAATGACAACTTTTAATCTCTGTTGCAAAATTGCCAGAGCAAAGAAAGAGGGGATGCTGTCTGTAATGTCGCAGTTAAAGGACTTTTTCAGGAAGGGAGAAGATCCTTCTTCAGTAGCTGAGTGCTTGAAATTTAGTGTGGTCATTGCTGAGCAATAACGTGCCTAATTACTTTTTAAAGTCTGGATGTTAGCACACAACAGACTACCATGTTCATTCTCAGAGGCAAATTCCAATAAAGCTTCAACAGAGCAAGGATCAAAGTTCATTCTTTTACAAAGAAGTTTCACTCATTTCTTAATTGTTAATTTTCAGCTGCTGAAAGGAATTAAGCAATGGGATTGGTAAAGCTCATTCATCTTGAATGTAAGTAGATAGCAAATTTTTAAATTACTTGATCTAGGTTGTTGACTGGTGAGAAGAGATAGCTTACAATGGAGTGCATCTCATGGTTTCTTCTCTCGACTCTCTACCTCAGCATACCCCATTCTTTTGGTGCTGGAATTTCTGCTGGGGAAAAAAAAAAATAAAAAACAAAACCAACACAACACCAATTTCTCATGAAGCAGCTCTGGCACTCCTGTAGTTTATAGCCTGAAATACTAGGATAGCCACAAGCTGGTACTAATTGATGGTGTACCCACAACAGATGTGTTTTTTTTCTTGTCTACCTAAGATGTAGCGCATCCAGACTTCTACTTCAGAAAACCTCAGTATCCTAATAAAGAATAAAGCTAAAATGTAATATGAAATTAAAAGTACAGTAAGTTTCCAAAACCAGATAGACGTTTATAACAAGTCATTTTTCCTCTGCTAAACTGCTCTCAAAATGAAATATGCCTCTTTTGTGGTTTATGGTGTTACAGGCAAGATTGGTGGTGGAGATGATTCTCCTGGCACCAAAAATACATGCAGATCTCTACAGCTGTCCTTAACAAAAAACTTCACTTGCACTTAGTCCAAGCTGTCATGACTCCATCGATGTAGGTTGTCATTTGGTAGAGCTCTTAAAATATTCTTGTCCCACCATTCAGTCATTTTTCTAAAATTGAGAAAGATCTATGGAAAAGGAGAATTTAAATACCATATCTATCACTCAAAAAGGCATAGAACGTGTAAATGAGGCAAATTTTGTGGAGAGTATTCTGTCTTTTTTTAAACATTTTGGTCTAGTTGAAAAAGGCAGACAAGTTTTTGAAGATAAATGCCCTTTTTCGGGTCTAAAACAGAGGCAGCAAATGTTTCTACTGCAACATGGCAAATACATGAAGGATGTTAAAACATGTATATTTAATTTCCTATTACTCAATCTTAACTGAAATATTCATCTTAAGCACAGTAGTCTAAAGTTGGTAAGTGACTCAAGTGCCTAATGTATTGGCCCTTTCTTATATTTAGTAGTTTTTACAACTGCATCAGCCGTTGAAGTAAACAGATTTAGACTCCTATAGAGAGAGGGAAATGCACAGTCTATTTCTAATATCCAGTGTTTAATGTAAACTCCACAATGCGGTATAAGATATGTCCTGTTTTATGAAAAGTTATCTAAATTGTGCGATTCCAGCATAGGCAAAAGTCAATCTTATTTATTTAGAAGTGGCAGCACCATTGGGTGGGTCTCCTAAAGCTCTTGTGGGTTTGACTTCATATTTTCCTTTGTATCCACCCCCTGAGCTTCTGCCAAGCCTACCATGCTTCATTTCAGGCTCTATTTGTACCTACTAATTAAGGACTTTGAATTTATATATGTATTATACAATCAAATATGATCTCACAGGCAGCTTTAACGAAGTAAATGGTTGCAAATAGTAGCTGAAAATTATTTTTTCCCCTTTTGAGACATACAAGCTGTCATACATGAAATGTAAAATATTTCTGCAATAATATTGGTATCAGAACATGAAAAAAACTTGGTTGTATCAATAGATAGACTACTTCGTTCCTCACCGCTGATATCTATAAGTAGCCTCTAACTGTGCCCTTGGCTCCTCTGCTCCCACTTTGAATTTGATAACTCTGCTGCCCATTGGCTCTTTAAAGAACATATAAAACCGTAACTAGGTAACATAAAAGTAGGCACACTGTAAATCATTAATGCTAGTGCAGATATTCACAGAATCACAGAATCGTCAGTGTTGGAAGGGACCTCTGGAGATCATCTAGTCCAACCCCCCCGCCAGAGCAGGGTCACCTACAACAGGTTGCACAGGACAGCGTCCAGGCGGGTTTTGACTGTCTCCAGAGTGGGAGACTCCACAACCTCTCTGGGCAGCCTGTTCCAGTGCTCCACCACCCTCAAAGTAAAGAAGTTCCTCCTCATGTTAAGATGGAACTTCCTATGTTCAAGCTTGTGCCCATTACCCCTCGTCCTATCAATGGGCACCGCTGAAAAAAGACTGCTCCCATCCCCCTGGCATCCTCCCTTCAAGTATTTGAAAGCATTAATAAGATCCCCCCTCAATCTTCTTTTCTCTAGACTAAAGAGACCCAAGTCCCTCAGCCTTTCCTCATATGAAAGATGTTCTAATCCCCTAATCATCTTAGTAGCCCTTTGCTGGACCCTCTCCAGCAGTTCTCTGTCCTTCTTGAACTGGGGAGCCCAGAACTGGACTCAGTTCTCCAGATGCGGCCTCACCAGGGCAGAGTAGAGGGGGAGGATGACCTCCCTCGACCTGCTGGCCACACTCTTTTTGATGCACCCCAGGATGCCATTGGCCCTCTTGGCCGCCAGGGCACATTGCTGGCTCATGATCATCCTGTTGTCCACCAGGACTCCCAGGTCCCTTTCCACAGAGCTGCTCTCCAGGAGGTCAGCCCCCAACCTGTACTGATGCATGGGGTTATTCCTCCCCAGATGCAGTACCCTACATTTACCCTTGTTGAATTTCATTAGGTTCCTCTCTGCCCAACTCTCCAGCCTGTCCAGGTCACGCTGTAAACAATTCTACAACATCTTGAAGTCATGCTATGTAATTTGAGAAATTATTAAAATCCATAACTAACAGAAACTGAATCAGACCAAAACGGTCCTATTAACTGAGCCTAACACATCCTGAGAAAATATGTGCTCTATCAGGTGAAGGTGATGACAGTATATTAAGTTGCTATTAACAGTTTTCTTTTATCCTATAATTCTCACTAGCATTGTGCTTTGCAACATTGACAGCTAGAAAAACCAATTTTGCAGAGAGGAAAATGAGGGAAAGGAGGTTTCAATAGTTTCCATCTTTTCCCATTGAGATCACTCTAAGGTTCAATCTGTGTCAGAGTTACCACATGTCAGTAAGGAGCCTAAAATTGCATTTCTGATTATCATTCGGCATTGAAGTTCAAGAGGCTTTTGTTGCAAAAGTAGAGCTGTTAAAAAGATACAGCTGGGTTAATATGAAAAATATTTTTCTTACCTGTACTGTTACCTGAGATTTCTTAAAATAATGAAATTAAACATAGTCAGCATGATTAAATTCAGCTAACATATCCCATTTGGAGTTCAATTGTTGTTCTGTGGTCTTGGACCACATTAAAATAGTCAATTTCATCTTGTTTTAAATTAAGTTTATTGTTCATTTAACTTTTGTTTTTAAAATACAGCTCAATATTTGCCTTACTACTCCTGCAGAGGAATATTAATTAATTTAAAAACCTAATGGGATTCTTGTAAGTGGTTGGGTTTGGGGTTTTCTTTTTGAAAGCATTCCAGTTGAACTTTACAAAAATTGACAAAGTTGGCACTTTATGTAACATTTCATTATGTTCTTTTATTTTAGTAATCTTAAAGCAATCCCACTTTTAGTGATCACATATCCTCTAAAAATATTCATAGCAGTAGAAATGGTACTTGTCTTTGATTTGTGTCCAACATACTCCTGTACAAGTTTGTTCTTCGCTGTTAGGCATTTGCAGTGTTTAATTTAGTGATGATTTCTCTTCTTTTTATAAAGTATTTCAACATATACAGAATAGATTTTCTTGTCAATCAATTAATTTTTTTGTGGAGAAAATGATACCTAGGTAAATGACCCGTGCACCAATTAACTAATGGATTTGCACGGTAGAAGTTTTCACTTGAGGAGTACAGTCTGACCTGTCTAGATCAATGTTCAGTACCACAATAAACACGCTCATAATCTCGAGAAACTGTTCATTTTACCCTCTTCCTCCCCTGTAAATAAACAAAGAAAATCCAAAGCCAGAGAAATTAAATTATGCCAATGTTTTAGTTAGTTCATTGAGTCTGAATATTCTTGTTTTCCTTTGAGGCTTTTAACTTTCCCAAAGACTGTGTTTTGCAGTTCAACAATGCAGGGGTACTGTGAGCAACCTTGTTTTATGTCTTTCCCATTTTTGAATTGCAGTCTAATGAAGGTGGCCGTATGTAATACACATACTTTTCATGAAGAATTTAGCTGAGCAGTGGAGAAGTATTTGTTGTATATTGGTTTGGGGTTTATTTTCCTATTTTTAAGTATTTATTCTTTGTTGATTCATTACTCCGAAGCTCTGTTACATCTGCTTTTTTCCACTGGGAACAGATGGATATGATATCGTGAGGGATCCTGGTAAAGATGCAATGAATAATGCTTACATGCAAGCACTTCTAATACCTTAGTTCTGTTACAAAGACGTACCAAAAAAGTTGTCTTTAGTTTCATTTGGAAGTGTCCACAGTTCCCTTTTTCTTATTTCATAAGTGGAAATACATAATAACACGGACATGTTGACAGTTTTCATAAGCATGAAGACACAGTTCACGCTGGCTGCCATCCTGAAATTCTTCAGATAACCCTCACTTGAATGAAAGCTTTCCTTGAGCTAAGGGGACTTTTTGCTCCTATTGATTTCAGTGGAAAAGTTGGCAATTCTTGTCCAATAGAGCACTTAGTATGACTGGAAGGAAAAAATGTTCTACTGTGAAAATGTAGTTTCTGCAAAACAGATATCTGGGCAGATATGTGGACAGATGCCTTTTTCATCAGAATACACAATCTGAACAGCTATTCCCAAGAGTTTGCTTTTGTTAACAGTCTTAGTGTTACTCCCTCAGACAAGCTCAACTTGCAACCTTAATTCTCTCCTGCAGAGTTGTTTCCAATTCTTTTTGCAGGTTAAACTGGCAGCCTCAAGCATGAGGGCTGCTGGGAACACCCTTGGAACTCTCTTACCAGGACCAAAATCTGGTTAGAAGGTGGGGTTGTGAGGAGACACTGATTCTGCTTTCTGGCAGAGAAGATATCCGTTTCATGCTATCATTTGACAGATTTTTCCAGACTTAACTGAAGAGCAACCTAAATGTTTTGTGTGGGTTTCATGCATTAAACTTAATGAAGGTCTTCTCCCTCTGAGCAATAAACCCTTTCTCAACAAACAAACCAAAAAAAAAAGAAGGTGGCCAGGCTCAGCACTATGGAAGTGCCATTTCCAGTTTGAGCGTGCTTGAAATCATTAGGAAAAAATGCTAAAATAAAGTCCTTAAAAATTGCCCAGTATTTATAAACTGGGATCACTAAAGCAAGCTGCAATAGGATTTGTGGGTGTTGGATACATTTAAAAATCAGCACAGTTATTTAAATATATACAACCATGTTTGATGACTTGTGGTAACAAAATAAGGTCTAAGTTTATACACTTGCATGCTCTTGCCTACTCAGATATAGTTCTTGAGTAATCCCAGTGGATACTATTTAACTTAAAAATAGTATTCAGCCCTATAATTTCTCTGCTGGCAGTTGAGCATCCAGTGCCACACTATCCCCTACATGTTCCTTTAACTCATTTTCCTAATTAAAGTTTGTGAGGCAATAAACAGTTGTCATTTAGGATGGCTGTAAATAGCATTTGTATCTGTAAAAGCATAGAATAAATGATCTCCAAATTAGTTAGTGATAGAATAGGGTGCATAATATCTGCCAGGGGCTTTGCTGATACGCAGGCTTCTACCTGCTGTAGGCATGCAACTGAGTCCTGAAATCACTTTGATCCTTTCATGTCACCTCAAAAAGTAATCAGCCACATCCAAAAGCCTTATTACATTTTTGCTCAGTGAATTTTGAACTATTACTGATTTTAAGAGTTTAGCCTGTTATCAATACTACAGCAAGCCTTCTATTTCTTGGTCATTTCAGATCTTGTTGCTCGAGTTCAGAGCTTGTGAGCCGTAATTGTCTTTCTGCTTTCTGACTTGCCCACGTTCAGTGGGATAGCTGTAATTTGCACATTTTACGAGAGGACCCTGTTGAACTGAAACTTTTTGTTTAATGTGAAAATTGGTGGAGTGCACTGCATAGGAGTATGAACTGAAATCAAACCTTCAATGAGAACATTCTTAAACATTCAAATTCAGGATGTGGATCAAAGCTGAGTTTTCCCAAAAATTCAGCTGTTTGAATTTGCTGTGAATAATGACGGGTTTGCTGTAAATTTCACAGTGTGAGTTGGGCATATTTGTGAGTGTTTTAATATTAAAATCAATTTACACAACCTAGCAAGAAAGGTATAATTACAAAGAAGTTGATACAAAATTTATCATGTTTTAATGCAACCCTTTCAATTAGGGTTTCATGAATGTGATTGCAAGAAAATTTTATGTTTTTTCCAATGATCTGAATTATTTTATGGTAATGATTATTCCAGTTGACATTGTAATGACTCAATGACATGTGTTTCCTGGTTCTCATCCTGTAGGATATGATGATTCTTCCTTAGATAAGAATTTTCAAATATTTATTTTGTAACACTATGCCATGGTATTAAAGAAGGAAAGGAGAAATTGTTTGGCTTGTAAGGGTAAAAGAAATTGTTTTCTACAAGTCTAAGAGTTTTAGCTGAACTGTTCAACTCCCTTGCCAAGAAAGTGTTATCATCAATTGTTTCTTCTCTCAGTTCTGCTTTTATTCATATCATGTATATATTGCTATACATAAGTTTCAATTCATAGCTAGAGAAAAACAGAAATTCAATAGCACCTTGTTTTAAAAGAACATATAGCTTATTTGTTTGAATTGGGCCCAGGATAAACAGCGTGGCAATAATGTTAGTGCACCTTTGCACTTGGAGGCCACTTGAAAGAAGGTGAAGCTACTTTATGAAACTACAGATTATTTAAGGAAATGTAAACAGCACGATACAACATCAACCATGGAGATGAAATAATCCTCATTACTGAGCAGAACAAAGACACAACCACTCCCTTGCACTTGCAAGGTTTCTTGCAGTCTTTTACTAGTATTACCATTACTGTAATGGTGTAAGTGTTCCCTTATTATCATCCTAAATGTCTCTGTCATTACCCACAGGCTGCAACATGCTTCTGTAGCTGTTTTATGCTCATATCATGCTGAGGTACAATCCTAATGGTCCTTTTTAACCTCCTTTCCTTAGATACCATTTTCAGAATGTTATTGTTTACTACATATATTTCTGTATTTTCTTAAAATGGGCTGTATAAACCAAAAAATGTCCCCTTCCTAAGAGTTCTGGGGATCTATTTTTGTGTGCTTTGTTTGGCTGTACAAATCTGCTGCCTCCTAATGTAGCGCTGGAAAATGATTATCGGATTACCTTTCATTTTGGTTGATGCATTTCTGCCAGGCAGAAGAAATAATCACTGTAATAGTTTTGTTTTCCAAACTTACTTCTACTGGTTTTACTTCTACTCTCATTGCCAGAAGGGTTAAATACTTTACATTGCAGTGTTACGTATGAGTAAGGGTGTTTCATTGTTTATTTTAGGCTCAGCCATGAATTTTATCCAGTCTGTCTGCATTTAATACAAACTTTTTCTGCAACAACAGCAATTCTAGAGGGTCAATTCAGGCTGCATATTAGTGCCAGTGATGGGATGAACGTGCTATGAAATTCTGCTTGCAAAACTGCCTGTTTTTCTTCAAGACAAGCATGAAACATGAACGTTATATTCTCAGGTCATCATCACAGAAAAATATATTTTTCTAAGTCCTCTTGCTTCTTTGAATCACACAGCAGTAAAGACTGCAGTGTATCTTTCTTTGACTTTCTTATTAAAAAAGGGTGGAGCATTTCTGCTTGCTTTGCCATTCAAACATTCCTGGTGGTTCTATTTTCAACTCGAAAATTTTAAATTAGCAACAGATGTGCTGATTCTTTTGACTAAAACAGAGGGCAAATTTTTCTACTATATTTTGAAGAATTTTTTTTCAACTTTTACTAATTATTGAACCCTGAGTTTCTCTTACCAGCCTTTGCTGTAAACAGTATCGTACACCACAGAAATCTCACTGAAGTCAGTGGGGAGTATTCCTGGTATTATAAGTATGATGAGGGCCAGCAGAACATATTTGGAGTAACTATAAAATACAGCTTACAGTGGTAGTCCGCGGGAAGGTATAGCATCCCAGTGTTGCATATCCCAACCTGTTTAGGTATGTATTGTTAATGTATCATCATCCCCACTTATACCAAAATTGCAAAGCAGGTAGCCTGGAAAATAATTGGCATACATGCATACATATGTTATTGGTAATGCTGGTCCATGGGCACAAAGCGTATAGAAAACTCTTGCACAGGAGAACTCCAGGGAAACTGTATAGCTCTTGTGCACAGTGGATTTGGGGTCTCGATAACTCTAAAGCAGGAAGGCAGGCCTGTAAGTGGGACAGAAGAAAAGACTCTAGAGGGAAAGAAAACGCTAAGGAGAATCAAATTCCAACTTAAGGAATATTATTTTGAGGTTTAACTTCCAACCATGAGGTTGAATTAGAGGTGGAGCTATTTTGCATTTTTCACACCGTTTGAGTGTGAGATTCCTCAGCCTTTCTGCTCCTGAACTATCTTCATTACTGTAATTTATACAAGTGCAAGTCTCATCCTTTCTCCTTGCTTGTTTATTGACATATATGTACTCATGATAACACAGATGCTGGTGTAATCTTTCTCCGTAAGCCTTTGAATTTTTTTGTTGATGATAACACAGATGCATGATTTCTTACTTGGATCTGTAGTTCGTCTAGCAATGAGAAATGATAAATAATACAGACTGTAATACTTTTCTGTAGCGATTTTTTAACAGATTTGAAGGCCAAATAGGTCTTGACCTTCTGGCATACAAAAAGAAACAAACACCATGTTGAAAATGTAAAAGGCAGGAACCCACCATTTTTGTAGGTATAATACCTTCTTCACTTAAAAGGGGATGAAAAATATTCACTAAGGGGAATGAAACATACATAATAAAAAGAAGCCTGAATTTTTTTCTTCCAAGAATGCTGAAAATATTCAGGGTATGCTTAGGGGCCAATATGAAACAGGGATGAAAGAAATAGAGAAGCAAATTGCAGTTTACTGTTGTGAAAATACCTCTGGCTCACACTTAGGAATATTTCACATATTTAAAATTTTCAAAGTTTTACTTACGAACATTTTAAGTTGTCTTGAGGAATTATACAGCCCAAACATTCAGACTTTAAAAAAGTGAAGTGAAATGAAATTAATTTGTCAGATAAGACAAATCTTTTGCCAAAAATGCTATCCCATTGGTGGAACACTGAACTTGGTCTTCTGGGTGCTTTAAGACTCCTGGGCTGACTTGCTATATTTGTCTAACTAGGAGTTAAATAAAAGCAAAACGTCTGTCTCTTGATGACTCTGAAGTAGTTCCCCCTTTTTTTTCCCCTTCGGGCAGGAGGAAAGATGTCACTTGGATGTCTGGAAGCTTTTGAAGTTTTCAAGCAGGAGCATGCTGACAATATAACTATTGAGGACAACAAGCAGCTTCTGAAACAGAGGTGAGCGTCACAGCAAGATACAACTGGAGGCAGACATCTAGGAGTTCATTATGAGTCTGGGTAGGAATGGGTAATTTTACATCTGACACCCCAGACTTCTAGTGAGAACTTGGTACAGAAACTTTGCCATTTCTTACTGGGGATATTTAGTATTCAGAAGGCACTAAGTGGTGACAGAATAGAAGTCTGCATAGAATATGAAAGTAGCATGAGGAATCGTAGTGCGTCTTTCCTCTGGTTTTATTCATCTTATCTTCACAGCCATGTTGAAGCAATGTGGTAAATGGCATTCATGATCGTGAATTATCTAGAGGAAGTAAGATCCATGTGACTGAATCAATTACTGCAATTTCCATTGTCAAAAATACTTTACTGGCTTCGGCACCGAGTTGGACAGTAAGCTAGAAGATGTTTAACATATGTTTTTGTCTGTTCCTAACTATTTTGCCAAGTGATTTTAGCTTCTTTCTGCCAGTTTTGCCCTCAAAAACAGAAATAATACTTTCCTCCTCCATATTTATCATTAATGCTGGCTAAACACTTCACAATCTTTCAGTGAAGATTGTAAGAATGGCAAAATATTGAAAACATGAATTTTCATAAAGCAGATTTTAAACATACCAAAAATTAAACCACCAACACTTGTCCATGTTGAATGGATAACAGTACCGTTTCAGTGTCAGTTTTTCAAGTGTTAACCCTCCTTTGTACTGCAAGAGAGATACAAGGCTTTGAGATTGGAAATGCCAAAAGCAGATCTCTCCATTTACCCTTGTAACTAACATTTACCCTAACAGGTTTGATTTTTTTCTTTTTCCTTTCTTTGTCCTAGGATTTTCTTCTTCTCCAGGTTTCTCCTGCTTTCTTCTTCTTTCTTAATAAAACAAATTTTCACATTTAGTAGCTATGAAAGACATTGTTTTCAGGGTTGCTGAGTCTTATACTCGTTTACTTCAGTGAAATCTAGGCACATGTCTGTGACTTATTAACGATCTTGCTGTTTATCACTTTTCTGAACTGGTTAACTTTCTGCCTGGGTCTGTAACTTAGCCATAGGGACACGAAGTGCCAAGGTATTAGATGTATGTAAGAATTTATCCATGTAAATTGGATGTTTAGTAATGCCTTTCTTTTGTTCAGTATATCAGATGATGCCACATCACTGCATAATCACTGCATAAATGGTTACACTGCAATAATTTCTGGCATTGCTGCCTATTAGGCAGAACACTTCATGGTCACAGCATGATAATGGGAGCAATACAATTCTGAGCCATGCCCTGAATTTCCTTTAGTTCATCACAATTCTTCCACATTTTCTCTGTTTGTTATTACAGTGAAGCAAACCAGTATTTCCTTCTGGTTTCAGAACATGTAATAGAGATGGGCAGAACCCACAAAGTTTGACACCAGATTTGCTTTCCCTAAAGAACAGAGAGTCAGACTAATGCCTTGGGTAACCTCTCTCTAATACACATCAGCTGATTGCTGAGATCAGTATTAATGTGAATGTTGATACCCTGGAGTAAAACAGTTTTCCCCTGCCATTTGCAGTCATTTTTAGCAAAGATGTCCATAGCTTCAAGTTTACAGAGTTCATTAAAATGGACTTATATCAAGTCCAGTCTGTAATTTGGAATGCAGCCTCTGAACTACCAGTTACAAAAAAGCTCTGTTACTCAGCCAGTGTTCAAATTGCACAGGAAGAAGTGTGTGGACACCACATGTTTAAAGGTTACCATAACTTCCCTTTATTTGGAGGCCTCTCATGTTAATAATTTTGTTTATAGTTGCATAACCACTTCTGTCATACCACAAACAGTATTTGGTTCACAAATTACTTATTTTTAGCTGTCTTTTTTTTTCCTTTGGGTATTTTGGATAGATTTTTCTTGGCTTGGTAATTATATCTTTCTGATATTAATTGAATGGTGAACTGTCAGTGAGCCTAGTTGGAAGTTTGACTGTGAAGGTTGCAACTGTTGCTCGGGCTGTGAAATTATTCATATAGATGTGAATATACATAGTCATACCTATACAGTATAATTTTTTTTTCTGTAACTACCTGTGTATAAACAATTAAATGTAATCAGTTTACTAATTCAAATACTGAAAAGCATTTGTCTTGTTTAAGTATATATATATAAAAGACATATTGTTTTTAACATAAAACTTTTCACCTACTGCTTCAGAGCTCTTTACAGGGGTAGTAGCTCAGTACTGTAACTCAGTACCATCGCTGGATTTAAACTGAGGAAACTTATATTGTTAAGGATAATTTCTCTCTAAAGCTTATTTACTGGCTTGCTGTTCAGGACAATAGATTCAAGCTATCATATTAGGAGAGTTTCCTATGGGAATCGGCTTTGCAAGATAGAAAAGGTGATTTTCTATAGCTTATTTTGCAGTTAATACAAAGCAATTTCATTTTTCTTCTGTACATTAGTAACTGCTGCCCTCCTTAAAAAAAAAAAAAAATCATCTGTGTTTATGCCCAGACAGAATCAGATTTCTGCAATTTGGACTTTCTGTACTTGAGTTCCAGAGAACTTAATAATATCCTGTTTCTCAATGCAGCCATGTTCTCTTAGCATTATTTCTCTGAGGAGGATAAAAATGCATCTCGTTTTCTGGTGAAATACACTACCAAGAAATCTTCCCAGCTGAGCCACTCCAATGTAATATTGCATACTGTATGAAGCTTTTAAATCCCATTCTAGTCAACTTTTCCCGTAGTAAAATTCTGCTGAGCTTACAGATATGATGTAAATCTAGTTTCTATTTTGTTGTTCTCCATTAATTTTTTCCACTTTCTTCTTTCCTTGGTTTCTGTGTTTCAGCTGGTTAGCAGCTAATTTGTTTTTTTCAGTACGTATGGATGAGTTTCATGGAAAGGATGAGTTTTACTTAGGTCACTTGTAATTTCTAAGAATTAAAAATGAGTGAATGTTCATTTGAGTCACTAAATGTCTTCATTCTCTCATTAGACGGCCTCCGAGTTTGTCTTCGTTTACATTATGAGTTAGAGATTTGTTTTTCAAAATGTTTATTTATTAATTACTGGCATTTGCATTCAAAGAGTGAAAAATGCTTGTTCCAGTAAAATTAGTGGCTAATTCACTTTGGGGTTTCATCATGGAATATTTATCTTGTAGATAATAGAAGCTATGATTTGGCATATTCAGCTTTTCTATGGAGTGGTCTCCATGCAGAATATGCATGAACTCTTTTCAGGTAACATCACTATTTGTTGCAGTATGAGCTTTATGCCTTTTTATTAGAGGACTACCAGAAATAGCCTTTTACCTTTCAATATTAGTAGAATCTTATGTCTTTATCTGCTTTATCTTATTTTACTATGATTCATAGTCACAGATGGAATTTGTTGGACTGTCATAAATTAATGCCAAATTTCAGTTTATGTTATTGTGCCAGTTTATAAACTGTGGTGGTTGAGAAACAGATGTGTGGCCCATTCAACTGTTGGCAGTAACCTGTGAGTAAGGGCTGGATAGATAGCTGGCTTCAACTTGTCCAGCTAAATCTCTCTGTGAATATGAATCAAAGTCAATAGTCAACCGGAGATTTGTCTCAGGAATTACTAAGTAACTGATGAACTCAGTACTTGGCTCATGGGAGCTGCGGGAAAGAAAGAGAGAGGTACTTTTGGGGTGTTTCTCTTTGATCTTTACATAACCTTCAAGGCCTGCTTGAGTACTCTAAGTCAACACCAGTGGAAAAAAGCTTATATAAACGTCTCACAGATGCTTCAAAGACTTCTGCCTTCTTTATGTAAGAAAGAGTGAGTGCTGAGGAACCCTCCAGCTTCAGCCATTTAGCCATGTTGAATTCAGCCTTGAAAGTAAATGTGAGCACCTGAAATTCTAACTTGTTCCAGTTTTGCAGGGAAACGGACTAATTGAGAAGGGGCAGTTTTCTTCTTGACTCTGTTTTGCCATTATTTGAGTTAGACAGTAATACAAGTTGTGGATTTCCTCAGTTACTTTGTGTAGACCAAGCCTCTTCCAGATCAGCTGCAGGCTTGCTTAACAATTCAGTATTACAGTTCTGCCTCCACATTCAGCAAGGTTCAACTTGTACACATCCGAGTAACAATTCCGAATTTCACGTCAAGCCTAATGTCCAACAACAAATGTCACAATGCAACAAATCATCCTTCTACATTTTAAACTATTACTATTTAGACTATTACAATGAATATTTCCTTGAACAAGCCTCAGTTCTCGCAGAGACCTTTCAGTATTTGCGATTGTACATTAAATTCATTGTTACTATTTTTACAGCAGAATATAGTTGGCATTTGAAAGCCTGATATGTATGCCATTTGTCCTGAACAGTTTTATATAGTACTAAATTAAATAAGTGTAAGAGAATAATTGTGAGAGCAATTGCTGTAAAAGATCAGAAAACTGACAGAAAAAAAAATACAAAAAGAGAAGGCGTCAAGTTCTAGCAGATTGTAGGATGTGTAGAGAATATAAGTGAATTTGTAAGGCTCTGTGGGCAGCTGTTTTTTAGCGATATAATTAAACAGGATGCTTAGTAACACTGGAGTGAACACCACTGCAACACCATGTTGCAAGCTAAAAAAGAAACTTCTGATCATTAGAATATTTTACATACCGTGTGAAGATTTGATTATTTGAATATAATGAGGAAGTGCTCAGTGAATTAGTTTAGAAACATACATGGTGGGAATTTCACATTTTAAAAAAAAATAATTTCCATTTTTTATATGAGGTCAAGCTATTTGCATAGTACAAAAAGAGAGTTTCCAAAGCCTGATTCATTGGTTTATTTCCAGCCTTCTCAGATTGCCTCTTGCTTGCAATTTGCATATCTTCATGCAAGCTTTGGCTTCTATCAGTATTTGAGCAGTAGCTGAATGTCATCTGAAAGCCTGCATTCGCATAAGGACTATCTGTAGAACAGAATAATTTAGCTTTGTCACTTTCTTATATTTCTGTTTGAGAAGTTTCTTAGTGACTGGGATGTACACTTTCACATAGCGCAAACACTGATCATCAGCAATATGCAAATTACAGGCTCAAATTTGAAAATTCCTGGTGAGCAGAAGTTCTCAGGTTTTCAAACATTTTGTTTTGACTTTGCTTGGGTTTTTTTTTCTGTTACTTTTATATAGCTGTATGTTAAAACATTGCAAGTAGTGTAGCACATTAAAATTAATATTGTAGTATAATACAAGTATTTAAGAGAATTCAATTGTTAGAACTGAAATAGCATAATTTTTAAAACTTGGTCAAATAATTTTTTTTTTATGTCTAGTAAACCTATTTTTTGCATGGGTTTCTTTCAGAAATGGTTTCTTTTAGGCCAGACAGTCTTTTCTGATGGAAAATTGTTTCCAACTAGTTCTACTTACAAATCAAAAAGTAGTCCTGAGTAATTCTGTATTTTATTGTGAACAACTAGTTTACTTGTTCTTTAGAATAATTCTGTATTATTATGCTTGCATTGCCAGGTTTGCTGAAGCTAAATGCCTTGGAGAAAAATTAAATGAAGTGAGAAATAAAATAAGTGAGTACATTTTAGCTTCATTTTACCTTTTAGCTGATGAAATCACAGCATTCAGGGGATATGGGAAGATATTCTAGTTTCTACAAGAAAAAAGTCTGCATTACTAAGATATCCAATAAAGTAAATTGTTACTTGATGATAGCAGTAATAATTTTACGTACCAGATTTGATTATTTCAAATACCATAATGTGGAAAACAGCTCCCTTCTTTACTTGACAGGATGTCTGAAATTTATCAAAAGGAGAAGTTGAGGTATTAGCATTGGATTTTCTGATTTTTATTTTGGGATAAAAGGATCCAAAAACATAATTTCAAATTGTGATATCTATGGATTAAGGATTGTATTTATCTATAGATTTATATAGCTTCTGATAAAAGAAGTTTTCATTGTGGAATTACGCCTCTGCACTTCCTTTGTCTAGAGTAATCAGAGCAATTCAGGGGAGTCCCTCAGCTTGGTGTGGGGTTTTGTCATTTTTTGCTTTAGGCCCCCAGCAGCATATGCTTGGCTCCAGTTTCAGAAGACAAAAATCAGCTATAGATACATTGAACCCCAAGCTAGGTCTTATCTGATCCTCCTAGCAGCCTTTGATTTCTGAGTTCTGTTGACTCCAAGCCTGTAGCTTCTTTCTTAAAAATTGGCTCTCTGTCAGATATGAAACACAGTTTTGTCCTCTATCCCTGAAGTCCGTGGGGATCAGGTCCATTTCGTCCTGTATGCACATGTTCATGTGAACCAAGTCTCTTCAAGCTTCCACATACAGGCTGTGAGGGACTAGATTTAAAGGTAATCTGACATCCAGGTCCAGTTTCTGTCTGCTTCTTCTGTGGATAGCACCAGCACAGACATGAACAATGAAGTCATTATCATCACTTCTTGTACTATAACAGCAGTTGACTTCTGGGAAAGGACAAAAATCTCATGGCACTCCTGACATGTGCTCTGTACTTTCACCATAGACATGATTATATTCTCTGTGGTCATGAATGGTAGCTACTGCCAGATTCCCCACCCAATCACCTTCGGGTACACCACAAGTCCCTCAGAGATATTATGCAGTATATTTAAAGTTATGTCAGCGATGAGGAAAGCCTCAGCTGTGTTGGTTGGCACTGTGTTTTCAAACCGCAGCACAAAGAATGTGTGGAAGGTATCCAGAAGCAGAGACCTCAGGTGCTGAGCCCTGCTGCAGCAGTGTTCTGAACACTGGGTTATTTCTAGAAGACATGACACTTGAATCAACCTGCCTTCTGTCAGTAGGCTCATTTATCTCCTACAGACTGGCCAGAACATAAATGTCAGTACAGAACTTGTGCATGGATATCCACAAATTGGCCTATGCAAGTAGAATTTCAATATCTACCTTGCAACTGTGGATCTCTTCAGTGTCCATATAAGATCACTTAAATGCTGCCAAGTCGGCTTTTTCCCCTGGTAAACTTGGAAAAGCAGATTAAACCTCTGTAGAGGACAATGCATGTTATTCTCCAAGTAACAGGAGGCATCTCCCAGGTGAATAATGCCTGCAGCTTTTGGGCAGCAGTGTGCACAGATGCGAACAAGAGCCATCACATCAGGATCCAACCTCTTTTTCTCTGCTGCCATCTTGAAGTCCACATTGTCCTGATTTACTTCTCTCTCCTAGATTTACTCCTCTGTGATAAGCTCAAGAGATTTCTTGGCCTAAATGAGGTAGAGCCAAAGCCAGCGCTGAGTGTCAAACTCTTTCACTTGCTGAAGTTGAAACCCGTTTTGGAGTAGGCATAGTGAAGACCAGCAATAAGCAGCCACACACAAGCATGCCTTTCTCAGTGCCTGGGGCTGCAACTGCTGCTTGAAGTCAGAAGCCTAGCAGCCACCTTACATACACCTTATATCTGTTGCAAATGTCTTAGGGGGAGAACAAATGTTTGGAGGGTGTGAGAGACAGTACAAGAAGTGATGGGACACATGGCAGTCCTGAACACATGTTGGGATGAGACTTGTGTGGTCTGTAAGTCCTTTGAGATTTGCAGGAGTCTACTGTGGCAGCTCTCAGAAATAATGTAACAAAACAATGTAGTCTCTCAAGATTCTGTTTCCATGGATCCCAGCACAATCTAAAAGAAGTTATTGGTTTGGACTAAATCGCTGTGGGTTGTTCCCCAGTAAGTTAGGCAAAACTTCTCATAGCTATAACGCAGTAGAGTATGGATTTTGCTGCAATGAAAAGCATCTGGTTTAAAGTTTGTTTTTCATTAAGTTCTTCAGTGTTAGAAGTGAAACAGTGAAGCATATCTGGGGAACATGAACAATACAAAAATCTGAGTGCATATTCATATGTATATGTAACCTAAAAAAACAAACTGATCCCTTGAACGAAACAAGCAGTGGTACAAGTCAGTGGTATTGTGCTGAACTTGACAAGTCTTGTATGCCTACTATAGGAAATTGTAGTAGCTTGTAGTCCACACAAATATTGAAAAACTCCTTTAAGAATCAAACTAGAAATGTCTCCATAGTTCTAAGAAAGATTGCACAAAATTGCACATTTTGGTTTTGTTTTGGTATATAAAGTGCAATTACAAGTAGAGTGTTTTCAAATTGAAAATTAATTTCATTACTCTCCTTTTTTTTATTTTGGTAGTAAAATGGAAAAATAGTCTTTTCATTTAGTTCATACTGTAATCCTACTGTATAAGCAAGAGATTCCATCCATGTTGTATCCTTTTATAGCTATCTATATGCTGATCTATGCAGATGTACTCTACTTTATGGATGTTTTTTAAATGCTGATGTCTGAGGCTCGAGAGTGATCATATTGTACAGTCCTTCCTTCAATTCTTTCTGTGTAATTTTATGCAGCATGTGAAAATTAACACTCTGGTTAATACAAATACTCTATTATATTCATCTATCCTTTTCTCCTATCCAGCCTTCTTTTGATCATAGCTGTTAATAAATGTGCCTATTAGCACCCCTCTAACAATTGTTAAATCTTTGCATCCACTATGACACTTTCTGGCTTATTCAGCTTAGCCAATGCAATTACACTAGTTTATGTAGTTTAGCAGCCTGAAACAATTTTTCCGTTAAGTCTGTCTCATCATACATACTCAGAAGACCATTAAAGATGCAAAGTAAAGTTACTAACCTGCCAAATTTTTACTGAAAATGTGGTAGGAGAAATAAGAGTCATCTGCAGCCTGCAACTAGATCTTTAATTTACTTTTATTGTTGTTTCGGTTTCCTTAAGCATTCCTGGCTGCCTTGTTGTGCACAATCAAGAACAGATCCCATCAATATCAATTTCTGTTATTTCTAAGCTACACTTAATAGTATAAAAATTTGCACCACAGAGGCCATAGAGTCCATTTCATGCAGTCTGATTATATTTTTAGATAGTGACAGCAGTTGGCTGTAACTTTTATGTCATAAATACCCTTTCATTCTGAGTTTGGAAATATTAGTGTTTTGCAGTAAAAAGTACATGGAATACTCCAACCACTTCTCAGTTACACTAGCATTTCAAAAACATCAGGAAGTGAAGACTGGAAAAAGAAGCTTGCAGTAAGATTTTCATGGTAGGCCTTTGCTGGAGTTATTGCTTGCATAAAAAGATTAAGGAAAACAATGTCTAGATGTAAGCTGGAGTTTAAGTGTAGAGTGACTGTAATATCAGATATGAGGCATTGCAGCTAGCATGCCTCTTTACTACTATTATCACATATTCCTGGATTCTATCTCCTTTTATGCTTAATAGCACTGCAGGGAATGCAGAGATTTTTAAATTATTTTTATAGAAAATAATATTTATGTCTTAGATTTTTCATAATGCTTACTTTTCAGAATGACCTCCGAGAAATAAAGAGAATTTTATTGTAAGGTGAAAATCCTCTTTTTCCAATACCTAAAAAAGAAGGAAAAGAGGGAAGTGTTTCTAAGCCAGGTCATTTTAGTGATCCCATTTACTGCCTTATCACACAAACGCCTGTACAGGCACAAATAAAAGAGCAGAGGGCTTTGGTGCAAGAGTTGAGGGGCACTTCTTTTTGAAAGTCAATATACTGCATAAGTACACCATCACAAGGCAGAGAAACAAAGTATGAATTTTGAACATATAGATGTGTCTGGATTGGTTCCAGTCAGCTATTCAGAACTGTTTACATATAACTGGTGAATATACCCAAGGACTAGACCTTGAAAGACAAATACAGAGTAAAACTGGAAAGAAATAACTAAGAGGTCAGGGAATTAATAAAAACTCTGTAATCAGTGGAGAACTGGAAAGTGGGCCAGCACTGACATAGAAGTAAATTTTTGCCTTTCTAGTGCAACATTAAGAACTTTAAAAATACGTATTTAACTGCCTAAAAAAAAAAAAGGTTTATATTGTATCATTTCCAAGGACTTAGGGTCTCTAAACAAGGGCTATAGATCCTTCTGGTACTACTGAAAAAGACTTGGTGAAGACAATTTGATGCTGAAGCGAAGGGTTTGATTTCAGAATAATGAAGGTATAGAATTTCTTCTTGAAAAAAATTGACTGATTGTGCCTAGCACATTGTGATGGGTCAGCCTTGGCTGGCTGCTAGGTGCCTATCCAGCCGCTCCCTCAGTCCCCTTCCTCAGCAGAACAGGTGGAGAAAGTAAGAAAAAGCTCATGCGTCGAGATAAAGATGTGGAGGTCACTTATCAATTACCATCACAGACAAAACAGACTCAAGTGGGAGAATATTAATTTAATTTATTGCCTATTAAAATAGAGCTGGATGGTGAGAACCAGCAATGTTTGAGCTAGCAATGTGCCCTGGTGGCCAAAAAGGCAAATGGCATCCTGGGGTGCATCAGGAAGAGTGTGGCCAGCAGGTCGAGGGAGGTCATCCTCCCCCTCT